>CM053610.1:25820558-25836689 GCA_028646535.1 Procyon lotor
ATCTTTTTATTTTGGAAGGGAAGCTCCCAATAAATATCCTCCTATGCCTCATTACTCAGCATAGGACCACATGACAGTTGTAGACCCTTTTGCTTCATCATTGAAGGAAAGGATTACCGTATCTACTATAGAATAATCATGTGTCATTCCCTGATGAGAGGAGCCTGCATTCCCTAAGATCTAGATCTCTTTTCCTGCTCTTAAAAAATCAGGATTCTTTTAGAAGTAAGAAGTACACTTGTGTTTGTATGTGGGGCTGGGTCAGGGCAGAGGAGTGTCTAAATGAGTACTTTATCTTTGATAGAGTAGTGTTGGCTGGCTTTTCTGGACGTCACAATTAAGCTGTGATCTGAATTCGCCTAGGGAAAAGGAACCTAACCTGGTATATTGAAGGAACAAGAATCTGTCTGTCATGGCTGGGTGTGATGGGAAATGATAGGTGAGCAAGGCCAGGTTAAGAGTTTACATCTTACTCTAGGTAAAATGGGAAGCCATTGGAGGGCTTTAAAGTACAAGAATGACAAGATCTGATTTCTGGCTTCTGAGCAGTTAACAAATGGAGATGGCAAGAGGAGAAGCAAGAATGTGAATCAGGAGGCTATTTCAGGCCCCTTGGCAGTTGAAGGTGGAGGGTTAGACTAAGATGATAGCTTCCACATTTGCATTCAGTGATTCTCTCCTGATATTTACATGCTTATGTCACCACTTCCCAGATTTTACCAAGGTTAATCAATATGACCACTAGAATATAGCAGAAGTAATGTTCTGTTGCTTCTGAGATTAGGTTATAAAAGATTATGGCTTCCACCTTGGTCTCTCTTTTCCTTGATCTCTCACTCTGGGAGAAATAGGCTACCATGTTATGAGCTACCGTAGGGAGAAGCTCACATAGCAAAAAACTGACACCTCCAGCCAGCAGCCAGCAAGGAACTGAGGCATGCCAACAACTTTCTGTGTGACCTTGGAAGTAGATCCTTACCCTGTTGACATGACTACAGCTCTGGTCAACCCTGCAGAACTCATGAGTTTGCAACCTCATGGGAGATTGGGAGCCAGAACTACCCAGCAGAGTCTGTCCCAGATTCCTGACCCTCAAACCGTGTAATACAATAAATCCCTGTTGTTTTATGGTACTACGTTCTGGAATTATTTGGTATGCCAAAATAGATGACTAACATAGATTTTGTCAATGGAAATGGAGAGAATTAGGATTTTAGAGAATTTTAATTCAGCAAGAATTTCTTATGGATTATGTATAAGGAGTGAGAGAAAAGAGTCTGATCAAAGTTAGCTTTCTGACTTTTTGAGCAAATGGGAGGGTTTTTGTGCTGTTTACAAAAATGAGGAAATTTAGAGGGAAGGGCAAGTTTGGGTAACATAATTAAGAGTTTTTCTCCGGGGCATGTCATGTTTGAGATGTTGATTATTTCTCAGGTGGGCAGTTGGCTATGAATCTGAGGTTCTGTGGGGAAGTCAGGAATAGAGATATAGATTAAGGAATCTCTAGAATATAGGTGGCATTTGTAGGCTGTGGAACTGGATGAGATAAACTAGAGGGAGTGTAAAGAGAAAATAAGGGTTCAGGGCATGGCTTTGGGCCCCTCAACATTGCTGTTCTTATTATAAACATTGACAAGGGAATGAAAAATGAATATCTAAATTAAAACAGAGCTCACTTTATGAATTAAAACTCAAAATATGTATAAGTATTAAGTTGTTCATGCTGGGCCTATTCATTATTGGGCATTTCTACTGAAGAAACCTTTTAAACCTCTTTATGATGTGGCATTTGTACACCATGGCTGTGTGTTAAGACTACTATGGGACCTTAACTCTTGAACTTCCTGATACCTTGTGTACTTTCATTTGAAACTTTCCTATTGTAGGACCATAAATTTAAAAGTTGAACATGTATAGCTGTGCACAGTGGCTTCTAATGTGTCTAAATTTCCAAGAAATGTAGCATATATTGGCTATTTATGAGTGTGGAGAAATTTAAGGAAATATATTTCCATTTCATATTCTGTAGCACATTACAGCTTGATATGGGTGGGCCTTTATAACGTACATTTGTTTTACTTCAAACAACATGCTTACCTGAGGTTTTCCGGGAGTGTTGGTAATACAGTTCTGATGGTTCTTATATAAATGATGTGGTGTACCAGAACCCTGTGACCCTCAGGCTCCTTGGAAACAGGCAGAAGAAAATTATTTTTTTCCTTGAGGGTTTGCTTAGAAAACTGAAAAGCAATCTTCCATTTGAGGTCAAGTTCCATTACATTGGAAACCTGTAGTCTTCAAGATACATAGCAAGAAACAAAATTATTTCTCCAATGATCAGGGAAATGCATGTCCTGTATACCTTGTAGAGAAAAAGGTAATGGCAGGTTAACTAAATCTCTTGTATTGGTGGAATAATAGGACTGAAACATACCATAACTTCTCAAAAGTTGAGTGTGAATAGGATCTTTTCCCATTGCTTTCTGGACTATTTTTTTTTTCTCTTTCGAGGAAGACTGAGACCTCAGGGAATGAAAACTTTTGATTGTATCCTAAAGCTTACAATTCGTGCTTCCCATGAGAATACCCCCCACACCATGCCTTGTACGTCAATCATGATATGTCACCAGCAGGTGGCAACAGCGGGTGTAATAGAATGAAAACCCCCAGGTGAGGATCTCTGTGGATAACTAAGAAGGGTGGCATGCTAGGGTATGCAGAAGGGAAATGACTGCTATTTATTACAAAGAAATGCGTTTTACCACTCTATCTCGCCTCTCCAAAAGCCCAATTTCTCTTCTACCAACACTGATTTGGACCAGAGGTCAGTACTCTATTAACCAGAGGGAGGTCCTTTTAACAACCTGTAGATCTTTTCTTCTACATCAGGGGGAGGGTGGTTTGCCAGCGTTTGTTAAAGTGTTCTCATTTTTTGACTTGCCTGCCCCTATGGGCCTCTTAAAACAACTCTGAAAACAAGTGGCAAAGAATAATTTACTACTTAGAAGACTTAGCAAGAGCCAGCTAATTTGACCCCTTTAAGTGGGGTATTACAAAGCTAGGAAGGGATGACTGGGTTATTTGCCAACATGAGAGAACAACAGAATTCATTAGTTTTTAAAGCTGGTAGCAGCTGTGGTCAAAGGGGTTCACTGACATTGACTCCCAGCCAGTTGGTGAAAAGTCCCTTTTCTTTGTGGATGCCAACTCAGAGAGAGGGATTTGCCCCTTGCAGTGGCTTCTGTGTGATTTCAGAACCAGTGTTTTGACAAACACAATATGGCAAGCTGGACAGGCTTGGACTTGTCACATACACAATGAGGGTCTCAAGCTCTCCTTTCAGATCCAAGTTACAAGGTTATTTGAGGAATGAGGTCGACTGGGAATGAAGTTCTTGAGGGTACATCTGCTCTGTAGGGATGCAGACCCTTGGAAGGGCATCCTTTGCAGGCTGAGGACGGGACAAGCAGTAAATGAGTGAGGCTAAATTTGTCCTATGGGTTAGTCTACTCTGAGCTCTAACTTACCTTATATACTTAATAAATTAGTGAGGCCTCAGCTATTACAATGTATCAAGGGTAATAAATACAAAAATATGTGGACATGGTTTGGAGGCGCAGTCTTAGCAAGGCAACACTAAAATGATCCCTTCATGTTCCCTGAAAGCAAGTGTGTGAGCATTTTGGAGAAATATCTCACCTCCCACCCCACTCAGAATCTGAACTGTTAGTAAGTCTCCTGAGATGCAGTTCTAATCATCCACGAGGCCTCTTACCACTTCACTCTCTAAGACCAACAACTTGTAATATTTTTAAGAAGGTGGAATCTAGGGGGCACCATGCTCAGTGGAGAGTCTGCTAGTGATTCTCTCTCTCTCTCACCCCGCTCACACATGCTGGCTTGCTCTCTCAAATAATAAATAAATCTTTAAAAAAAAAGAATGTGGGATCTCTATTTACCTTATCACCTGGAAAAGCTCCTTGTAGGAGGTTGGGGCTATGGCTTTGGTTTTGCCTGTAACTGACATTTTAACATCTTGTAAATCAAAAATTTTTGCATTTCCATTTAATCATTTATCAAATAGGATAATGATCCTACCTTGGAGGCACTGTAGAATATATCACAATAATAACCACTCATTATGACTATAGCATATTTATGTGCTAATTGTTAGACCATGTGGCTTGGCACTTCACCCACCTATCTCAGAGAAAAGCCAAAGAACTACCATCGCCTCTAAGGCTCTAGACAATCCTACTCACCCTTACCTCTGAGCTCATTCCCTCCTTTCCTTTTCCTTGTTCATTTCACCGTGCTGGCCCCCGTGCTGTTTGAGTATATTGGGTTCTTTGTACTGCCTACTCTTCTTCACTCAGATATGCACAATTTCTCACTGCCTTGCATTCTTTGCTCAGATGCCACCTTGTCAAGGAAGTCTACTTGGACCATGCTTCTTAAAAATGTAATCTGCCCCCCACCCACACTCCTCACATTATTGGTAATGCATGTATAGCTCTGTTTTTGTATTTCAAAACATTTATTAATTATGATTATTAATTGTTGCCTGGCTCGCCCATCTAGAACATAAATTCTTTAAGTGCAAGAATTTTGTTTAATTTTTTCCTTAGTGGAGTAGCCCAAGTACCTTGAATATTTCTATTATACAAAGGCATTCAATTTAATATTTGGTAAATGAATGACAACAAAACAGTCCTGCAGTTAGGTACACATGTACCACACATACTCTCATCTATACTTACACATATGTACTCACACATACATATACTCACAAACTCACACACTTTTGTACACGCTTCACAAACACTGTCATATTCATGTACACTCATACACAAAGGATTTATTTTTGCTCTCGATGAGGTTTTATTTATTTATTTATTATTTATTTATTTATTTATTGTCTAGGTGTTTTTATTTGAAACAAATAGTTGCACCAAGCAAGAGCTTATTTTCCCCACTCCAAATTAAAACAACGTAATAGAGGCAAATGTCATTTGGCAGGACAGTTCCAGTATGTGGATATCTTTCTACTCAATGTGGTTGGGGCAACTTTATTCATCAGCAGTCATTCTTACACAAAATATTAACCCCAAGTACTAATGTCACATAAAACGAAGTGGTCTTAATTTCCTGTGTGGGGCAGTATGTTCTAAAATGCCAAAAGGTAGGAGAGCGACAGCACCGCGGGGCCGATGAGGTTGTTTTAAAATCTATTTTGTATTCCTGTTACAAAGGTAACACAATTAGAGCTTCTTGAATATTCATTTAGGTGAATATTCATTTGGTGAATTGGCTAGCTTTTCCCCCCCCGGAATGATTTCTAGAAAAGAAAATACTTTTATATCATACAGGGTAATGCCTTATTATGCATGTGTTTGTTAGAGAGTATTGCCTTTCTAATATTAACGACTATGAGATAGTATGACTATGAAATATATTCATAGGAATATTAGGACTATTTTTAGAGAAATATAGTTTTAATGTTCCAGTAGTTAAAGTAATAGTAAACAGGCTACTAAGGTGTTCCAAATAAACACTCTGTTAGACCTTGTTGAGTGAATAGATAAGGATCATTTATAATTAACACCCTGTTGGGTAGTTGTAAATGTGTTTGAAAACAATTTGTTCCCTTTAGTAAATTTGAATACCTTCCACCTCCACTTTTATTTACATTATTAATTTGTTTAATCAATCTATTTTTTTATGATGGGAAAGTAAACTGTAGCGACATAGACAATAGACAAAGTTGAATTAATGGCATTCATTTTCTCTTGAAAAAGTGTTCCATAATATAACTAATAGGGGATTTGTTTTGATGGTTACTTTTGGCCTATTCACATTCACACTTCTTTATCCAGAATCCTCCCAGATCGTAACTTCTTTATCCAAATTCTCATTCAGAAAATGATTGAGCCACAAAAATGTAGCTTTTGTTTTGTTTGCAAAGGAATATTGGTGGTTGAGATGAGTGATTACAGACTCCTGGCTGAGTAGGGAGCCTGACGTGGGACTCGATCCCAGGACCCTGGGATCATGACCTGTGCCGAAGGTAGATGCTTAAATGACTGAGCAACTCAGGTGTCCCTGAATGATGGTTTTTTTTTTTTTAGCTCTATTCAGTTCACCTGATACTTGGTTTAGTGTTCTCTCTTTATTTTTTGGACATTGCATCTGGGAAGCCTAGCTCTTTCCTCTGGGTACTTTCCCTTGTTTGGAGTTCTAGAATCTGTGTCTTCTGTATCTGCTTAGTGTGACCATCTTTTTTTGGTTGGAACATTCCTGCAGGGCCTTACTATTTTCCCAAATAGGGTAATGCATGAATGCATAGTTAGAGGTGTTAACAGACTTTTTCCTCATGTATAGCTAAAATTTGACTCCTTGGGGTTGCCCCCATTGGCAGTACATCTAATTAGGTCCTATCTACTACTTCTTTCTTCCTCTGTGTGTCAAGATCCTTTTCTCAAGAAGACTAAGAGGGAAATTATTCCTTAGTTTTTTTTTTCTTGCTTCAGGAGAGACCAAATATATCCACCTTCTTAATTTTTACTTAACAAAGTAAGCATTTATATACACACATGCACATATACAGTTCATGTTATTATTTTATGAGGTTTACCTCATTTTTAAAGATTTTTCTTTAGTTTTTATTTATTTGCCAGAGTGAGAGAACATGTGTAGAAGCAGCAAGAGCAGCAGGCAGGGGGAGAAGCAGGCTCCCCACTGATCAAGGAGCCCCAGGTGAGACTTGTTCCAGGATGATGAGATCATGACCTGAGCCGCAGGCAGACACTTAACTGACTGAGCCTCCAAGTCTCCCAAGTTTACCTCTTTTAAAATGGCATCCTGTACTTTTTGCTTCCAGGAAGAAATCTCTTCCCAATTGGTAGAAAGTCAGAGGGAAAAGAAAAAAAGTATTTGCGTTGCAGAAACTTTTGTCCAGACAACCTCACAGGGGTGTATACCTTCTGTAAAATGAGGCCCAACTATTTCTTGGTGAAGTCTACTGGGTACTTGGTTACTGCTATTTATATCTTTCAGGTTGGATTATAGGCATTCTTACTGATATCATTGGTCCTTAAAACATCCCTGAGACTCATCATTGCTTCTACTGTTCTAGGGAGGATAATCTGGAAGTACACATTGACTGAGAACCTGTCCAAATATTACACAAATCTAACCAAGAGTCAAATCCAAAACTTTGGAGATACTTGAACAACAGCAAGGCAAGAGAGGACAAATGGAGGGCATTTGTCTACATCAGTGTACTGCATTCTTGTAAGTAATGGTGACTTTAAGTCTTTATACTAGTAATGCCTTAACTTTTTCTAATTAATCAAAAACAAGTGGATGTGGAAGGAATTTGCTAACCTTGACAGTGTCTTAAATCCAAGTTTGATCTTCAAATTCTGGATTGCTTTGAGAAATAGCTGAACACATAGCAATGATCAATGAAAGAATTATAATTAGCAAGGGGCTCCTGGGTGGCTCCGTTGGTTAAGCGACTGCCTTTGGCTCAGGTGATGATCCCAGAGTCCGGAGATCAGGTTCCTGGCTCCACAGGGAGTCTGCTTCTCCCTCTGACCTTCTGCCTTCTCATGCTCTCTCTTACTCTCTCTCAAACAAATAAATAAAATCTTTTTTAAAAAAAGAATTATAATTAGCAAAATGATGTATTTTTTCGCAGATCCAGATAACAATCATCTGGAAGAGATTAGATATCAAAATAGTGCAGGGTAAAAAAAATCATGAAGGAAAATCAGCTTTGACTTAGAATTAAATATGGTGACATCTAACATCAAAGCAGATTCTTGCAGTGTCTGGAATTGTTTGATCACTACAAGGATCATTTTCAGAACCAAATCTTCTGCTTTATCTCTGTGGTCCTTTTTGTCTCCTGGCAAATGAGGTAAGGGCCTCTGGGCTTTTAGAAACATTTGAACTATTTTATGGAACTACTCATGGAGGCCAAGAGAGAATGAGCTTGTCAACAAATGGCTATTTACAACTTCACTGAATTCTTAGTAAATATATCTGAACATTTTGATTTCCCTGATACACCAGACCTTTGGAAAATCTGTCCTAGAATGTGGTTATAATTCCTCATATCAAAGAGATCATAATCATATAATTGTCTTTCTCTGATTGACTTATTTCACTTAGCATAATACCTTCGAGTTCCGTCCACGTCGTTGCAAATGGCAGATTTCATTTTGAGGAATTTGAGAGTCAGGGCAGGTGGGAGGTTGTGGGGGGTAGGGAGGGAAAAAATGAAACAAGATAGGACCAGGGAAGGAGACAAATTATTAGAGACTCTTAATCTCAGGAAACAAACTGAGGGTTGCTAGAGGGTACGGGTGAGGGATAGGGTGGCTGGATGATGGACATTGGGGAGGGTATGTGCTATGGTGAGTGCTGTGAATTGTGTAAGGCTGATGATTCATAGACCTGTACCCCTGAAGCAAATAATACATTATATGTTAATAAAAAAGCTGTTATTAGGGAGATTTAGTCATAATAAACAAATAATGTGTTCTTAGATGACATTTTAGTTAGTAAGATCTTAATTGAAGGCTGAGAATCTATCACTGAATTTATATTCAATTTGCATATTAAGTACATATCCTATGATATTATGCAAAAGAAGGTATTTTGCATATTCATCAAGTTTTTCCATATTCCCTAGTTGAGGCTTTACAGAATTGGTGCATATTAAAGTTTTAAAATGTGACACATTATTATAAAGATTGTAATTTTTATATTTTCCATTTCTTAATGGCTTCTGATGATTTGAACCAAAAGCACTTGTTGAGTAGAAGATGAAATAAACATGACATTTTTGCTGGACAGTCTCTTCATCTCCCTGTACCATTCAGTTTTGAAGTAACATTTATGATATTTTCCACTTTCAAGTAACATATGCCCTGTGATGGAAATCATGTAAATTTGTAGAAAGTGTCAAAAGAAAATACTGTTTGAATTTACCGCTCAAAAAGTAGCAGTTAATGTATTGTTTCTTTCCTATCTTTTACTACTGTATGTTATATAGTTTATATCCTTTTGTGTGTTTTTTTAAATTCACACACTGTTTTGCATATTAGGAGCTCTTCCTAAATATATTTTGTAATAGTCTTTCAGGATGGATAATTAATAGTGCAAATTACCAAGCCTTTCTGTATTTCAACAATATCGTTTAAGAAAAAGGTACTTTTCGATGATAAAGAAAACCATGACACCTAAAAAGCAGAACTTCATTTATGATTGATAACTACCATAAAATATTAAGTGTCCATTAAATGTCTCTTGGTTTCTTGATTTTCCAGCACCCTTGGTTGGGACAGTGGTTTAAATCTGTCATTTAGATATCAGGAGTAAATTTTTGAAAGCTGTCTCGACTTTGAACTGGGAGACTTACTGGGAAATAAAATCACTAAGGAAAACACTTAGAAATTCATGGATTTCCTAGGAAAAAAATGTATTTTAGCTTCTCTTAAATTAATGTTAGGGCTGAAGGAAGGCTGAAAATGATGAACTTTTAAGGACTGTATCTTGTACTATGACATTAAATGAAATGGAAAATACTTCCAATACTTGGAACACATACATATATCATAGTTTATGGGCTTGGTACACCTAAAAAGGAAAGATGCTGTTTTCTGAATTTCTCTGTGATAATCATTTGCATTTTCTTTCTGATTTAATTCTCTTTGTGGAGGTGGGTAAGGGGACTATTAGTGCAGTTTCCCAATCTGTTGAAACTTTTGGAGTAAGCTGAAATCCTTTGAAGGTATCAGTACCCTCCACTTTTCAAGATATTGTACAACTCTTATATAGGAACAAAAACAAGCCCAAACAAACCCAAAAACCTCTAACCAACACCAATACACTACTCTTAGACCAAATTGTTCTTTTTGTCATTTCTGAAAGAGTCAAACTAACACATGGTTAGTGGGATATTTAGCTGTTGAAATGGCATTCTTTTTGCACCCAGGACTTTGAGACTTATGGATTTTTAGGACTCTACTCTGAACACTACCCCCCAGGTAATTATCCCAAGAGTGTCAGATACAATTTTTGAGTTTGGCAAGACAGTTAAAAAATGTACCACACAATTGAAAAATACATTGATTCCTCTTTAGATTTAGAGTTAGGAAAAAAGAACTAGTCATGAGTACTTGGTGGAAAATATTAGGGTTTGTTGTAAAAATTTCAGACCTGGAAGACACTTGAGCCTTTTATGTCTTGTCCAAACCAGTCCTAAAGAGTAAAGGATCAGTTTGCCAAGGACGGTCCCAATCTATGCCTGTTGTCCCTATGTAATTTTAAAAGCACCTCCTGCCACTCTCAAGAGTTTCTGGTTTAAAAGATAAAATTATATAGTTACCTTACTAGGAAGGGAATGGAATGTCAAACCTTGATTGAGTTGCACAGGTTTCTCAACTAGACCGAACTGAGTTTATAGCAAAGTAGAAATAGATTCTCTGAACTTCCAGACCAGGGTTAAATATATCATACTTATGCTATTTGTGATTTAGGATGAATTGAATAAATGCAAAACCCCTGGATTTTTGACTAAGCAGTGTGTGTGCCAATGGTTCTCAAACTTTAGCTTACATTAGGATTACTTGGGGACTTGTTAAAACAGACTACTGGGCCCCACCCCTAGAGTTTCTTATTTCAGAAATCTAGGGTAGGGCTGATAATTTGCATTTCTAGTAAGCTCCCAAGTGATGCTGGTGCTGCTTATGCAGGGTGCTCTCATTTTGAGAACCTCAGACCTACACAGTGTTAAAGCGACATTTGCACGAGTTTCATGACTGTGTACCTTCCTCAGCTCTAAATGTTCACTTTCCTTCTTAATATATAATTTATTTTATATGTGCCATAATTTTCTTGCAGTAAAAATAGTGGGGTAGAGTGAAAAGTTAATTTGAAATGCAAAATTCATGGGAAAAGGTAGGCTGAAATGGGATTGGCTGGTCATTGTATTTGTCAGCAGGCACAGGACCAGTCTTTAAAGGGCCAGTCAAGGGAAAACTGGAAGGCTATCCAATTGGAAGGGAGAAAATTGCTTCTACATGTATGCTCAAGAAACTAGCTACTCAGAGTGTGTCCGTGATCCATCAGTATCACCAGGCGATTGCAGGAAATGCAGAGTTAGGAGCTTCTGAAGCTCCTCTAAGAGCTTCCTAAATTGGTCCTGGTTAACTGGTGTAGTGAGCCAGTGCAGAAGGAATGGAGCCACCGAACTGGCGGGGCACCTAAAGTTTACCTTGAGGTGGTAGAGGCATCAAAAAGAGTCTCAATTGCAAAAATTCTTTCCCATTGAAATATTAGCTTCAGACAGTCTCTGCTTTCAAACCATTATGAAGTAATATTAAAGTTTACTAGATCTGAAATATTTTTGTATTTTAAACACTTAATAAAGAGAATGCTGAATCCAACTGAAATCGGGAGAGGGGCAGGGGAGACCTGCTGCACTCTCATTTGGAGAAATGCCTAACTGGAAATAGATGGGAAGCTAACATCAGGATAAGAAACTAGAGGAAGACAGAGTTTAAAATCATAGAGCACCATGTCAGTCAGGGAAGAGTTTTTCTCAACAGTTGCCTTAGCCTAGGTTAGAGGAATTTAGTTGGTAAGAATGAAGTTATGTATTAATAGCACCATTGAAATAAAATTCACCTGGAAGTTCTGAAGGTGGAATTAATAAGAACTTCCAGTAATGCCGTTTCAAGTACATTGAGTTTTCCAGGAATAATTAGATCCAAATGATAAGACATTGACATTGGATTTTCATTCCCTGCCATGTTTTCAACAACAACAAAATGGGAAAACTTTTTCTGTAAAATACATATTAAAAACAGAATTTTGTGTGAGTCAAGCAGAATCACCTTTGCAACTGTAGCAATGGTGAGTCACCATTTTAAATTACTTGTCAACTCTCAAAACCCTGTGGTTGCTATGAATGACATCGCCTTTCCTGGAGCAAGCCTCGAAGATAGTCAGCCTCAAAGAGCACCATTTTCTCTCTGACTTTTAAGAGACCAAGTGTTCAAAATGCCCTTTTGCTTTGTGCACCTGCAGTTTTGAGTCAACAAAAATTGCCAACCCAGGGTGATAAGCTCCATATAAATAATTAATGACATGGAACTAATTACTCCTGCATTAGGCCACCTGCACTCTCAAAGCTCAAAAGCCCCAGGTGTGAAAATTGCAGGGGCAGCTAATTGTGAGCTGCATTTCATCACGTAAACCCTGCACAGGAGGCCCTGGCTGTTTCCTGCTCATGGTTTTTCAGGGTTCAGCAGGCTGAGCATAGGTGGGACTAGCTGCATTTGTAACTATCTCGGAAGGCAAACCAGACAACACAGTGACTTGAAAACTGAGCCCTTAGAGGCCTCCAGGAGGTAATAGGGATTAGGTTTAATTAGAGGAAAATACTCCTTGAAGGATATGGTTGGAAATTGTCCCTTGAGGTATGTGAAACCTCCTGCAACAACTCTAGGTGAGAATGCTGCATTTAGGAGCTAGGAGATGTCTGCTTGATTACTCAAGTAGATTATCCAATGAGAGGACTTCAGGATTTCAGTCTTGAAATAAATTATCTCTACAGCTGAAGTTTTATAAGTATACTTTTTGGTGGGGATCTTTGAGTGCACTAGTGCTGTGTATGTATATGTATGTGTGTGGTGTAGACTCCTCCAGCCAAGGTCTTAAAATCTTGTTTAAAAGGAAATCTAAGACAAAGAATTGAACTGAATTGAACACCTGTAGAAGTTCTCCAGCTGTCTTGCAGAGCACTCATTATTTTTTGTTGGATTCAAAATGAGGAAGAACAGAAAAAAAAACATGATTATAGTTATTACACCTAGCAACTTCAAATTCACCATTGGCTTTTGCTTGATGCAAAGAGCATGCTCTGAAGATCCAGTTCCACATTTAATGATAGTTTCTTATCAATTATTATTCCTGTCTCATGGTTTGAAGGCGAGCTGAGGAAAGGAATATTTATGAAGTTATAGGATTAAGTATTCTTTTTTTTAATTTTTAATTTTTTATTTGACACAGAGAGAGAGAGAGAAATCACAAGTAGGCAGAGAGGCAGGTAGAGAGAGAGGGCAAAGCAAGCTCCCCACTGAGCAGAGAGCCTGATGCGGGGCTCGATCCCAGGACCTTGAGATCATGACCTGAGCCGAAGGCCAGGGCTTTAAACCACTGAGCCACCCAGGTGCCCCTCTTTTTAAAAGATTTTATTTATTTATTTGAGAGAGAGAGAGAGAATGAGAGCGAGGGAGCATGAGAGGGAGAAGGTCAGAGGGAGAAATAGACCCCTCGCTGAGCAGGGAGCCAGATGGGGGACTCAGTTCCGGGACTCCAGGAACATGACCTGGGCTGAGGGCAGTCCCTCAACCAACTGAGCCACCCAGGAGCCTAGGATTAAGTGTTCTAAAAGTAACGGGAAAAAATTCCAGCTGAGTTTGTTCACCTATATATTTTTCCTTCTATACACACACAATTTTACATGAATTAGGTTATAGAATACCTACTGTTTTCATCTTGTAAGTTGAAAAATTTAAAAAAGCCTTTTTTGGGGGCTTAACTCCCTTATCCACTTCTCTTCTGCCCCTTAACCTGCAAATGAAGTTAATAATCTACAATTTTTTCTATGCTCAGTATAATATTTAAATTTGTATTTAAATACATGCATAGTAGTCTCTAACCATTTTTTTAAATTAATAGACTTTTGTTGAGTGGTTTTAGGTTTACATAAAAATTGAGTGGAAAAGTAGAGATCTCATAAACGCCTCAACTACCTTCCCCCGAATTTTTTCTATTCTTAAGTTTTGTGTTAGTTTTGTACATTTGTTACAATTAATGAGCCAGTATTGATACATTATTACACATTATTAATCAAAACCCATCCTTAGGGTTCTCTTGTGTTGTACATCCTATGTGGTTTGACAAATATGTAATGACATAGTATCTACCATAACAGCATCCAGAAGAGTCCCGCTGTCCTTAAATTCCAAATCATGTTTTTATAAAAATTGGATATATCTTACAACTTTTTGCTCACTGTCTTGGAGTCATCTGGCTGTGTGGATCTACCTATTTGCTTTTAATAGCTCTGTTGTTTTCCGTGGTAGGACCATGCCACAGTTTATTCAACATTCCCCCTTTGGAGTAGAATTTAACATTTTACCCTTGTACAGGATTAATTCCCAGGAGTAGGGCTGCAAGATCAAAGGCTGTGCGCACTAATAATTTTAATAAGCATTGTCACATTGCTTTTAAAGATAGCTGCATCAGGTGACATTTTCATGAGTAAAATGTGAGTACCTTTTTTGGTCCTAATCCTCATCAGGAGCAGGTGTTTTTTTGACAGTTGGTAGTTTTAAACACTTGGTAATTCTTGTTTGAGAAGGACACATAACACACTAGTTACTAATGTTGGCTCTGAATTCTGATTGGATTAGAATTCTAGCATTATCGCCTTTTGCTCATTGACCTCAGGCAATTCATTTCATGTACTAGTGCCTCAGTTTCCTCATCTGTAAAGTATGGATGGTAATGATTCTATTACATCATAGGGTTGATTGGGTGATTAGATAAATAAAACACATAATAGGTTGGCCAGTGCCTAGCTTGGACTAAGCATTCAGTTAATGACAATTTTTATTATTAGAATGTTACAGATTGATCATCAGACCCTTTGAGCAATATCCAGGAATATTGCTTCATTATGGTATTCCTGGATAAGTTCTAATGTTCTTCCAAATTTGATGATAATTAGAGATACAAAGCAGGTGCAAACTGTCTTCTTAATGCCAAACCACAGAATATAGTACTCTGAAACAGAAGGCCATCTCTGATCATTATTCCTCTGTACATGTGCAAAAAGGGTTGATTAAAAATCAGGTGTAATAGAACTTTGCTCTGTATAAGTACAGACCTTTTGTCATAGTTGAAGCTACCTTGCGTATCAAATTTATTCGAGTGTTATTTCTTCCTTTTCCATATTTAAAGATGATATAGAAGCTTTTTCTATTAAATTATTAAGTAGCTTATTTCTCTTTAGATTTTATTTTAAATCTTTCGTTTAGGCAGCCTGTAGACTATACTTCAGGGTCCTGTGATTCTTTGGACCTAAGACTCTGACTTTCACTCTTTCCCATGCTGTTTTTGCTACTCACTCGCCAAAAATTATTCCTTTTTTTTTTTTTTTAAAGATTTTATTTATTTATTTGACAGAGAGAGAGAGATCACAAGTAGGCAGAGAGGCAGGCAGAGAGAGAGAGGGGGAAGCAGGCTCCCTGCTGAGCAGAGAGCCTGATGTGCTGGGCTCGATCCCAGGACCCTGAGATAATGACTTGAACCAAAGGGAGAGGCTTTAACCCACTGAGCCACCCAGGTGCCCCCCAAAAATTATTCCTTAAGAGGAGCTGGGAGCATCCTTTGGGGAGAGATACAGGGGAAAGAGAAGTGGTTAGAGGAGGGGGCTGGGAGGAGTGGTGAATGATCTCTATATTTGCAACAGAAGTATTATCTTCCAGGAGCCTCTAGGCCAATGGCAGTCAGGTGACAGGGTAGGTGTTTCATTCTAGTCTTAGGTGAAATGGCCCCTCCCTCAAATGAGGATTCCTGTGATAGATCAAGAAATTGTGAACATGCTAATAGTATGGGTCCTAGTCTTGTGCTGGGCAATGTGTAGTTGTGACAGAAAGCTGCTTATATCAGATAAAGACCTTGAACAATTGTGAGGATTTTTCTTGTTTTCTGGGGACTTTTGTTCTATACTGCAGCAGGAAATATGGCTTATGAACTGGATGACCTTCTAGCAAATATGCCTTGCTATGTAAACCCTTATTTCTGAACAAGAAAAGAGCATATGTTGTCAGACACCGGAGTTTTCATTAGCTGTTGTGAATAATTCCAGACACTGAAATCTCCAAGACCGTTTCACTATTTTATGGTATTTGTGGAAGAGAATATTCTAATCAAAGTTGGTATTGACTTGAAGAATCAGTAAAGTGCAGTTTCTGGATGGTAAAATTGAAAATCAGTTGTGTTTTTTTAATCGTGGCCAGTTTTTATATGACTCCATACCAAAAA
>CM053610.1:25846177-25929592 GCA_028646535.1 Procyon lotor
ATGTTCTACTGGTTTCTTCATGAACTCTCAATCACTCATTTCTTTGTCCTTGCAAGTTGCATAGACCCATCTTAATTACAGATCTGGGAAAATTTTAGAAGTCATTCCTTAGGTAAATTGGTATTTCTGCCAGTTTGCAGAGGTGGTGGAGGGGAGGAAGCAGGCTAGAAGCAGGTGAGCTGCAAAGAGGATTACTTGGTGATTCTGTGGCAGGAAGAAGCACAGGAAGGGGGCCTAAGAACACTAGGCAAATGCTGAAACAGCCTTAAGAGCAACTTGGGACAGTTTGGTTCTCCTGTAGAAGATAATAAAAATGAAAAAAGTTCATGTATGTGCCTATTTTATTCACTATTGTATCTCCAGAAATTAGGGCAGTGCCTGGCATAAGGTAAATATTAAAAAAAACATTTACTGGAAGAAACAAACACACACAAACCCTTCAGCTCCCCCACCTCATCTCTGGGATAAGCCCAGACCACTGGCCCTAAGTTTTCCATCTCTACAACCATCTTCCAAAATCTCTTCTTCTTTCTTTAAAGTTATTAATGATAAAGAATAGCAACAACCTTTTGCGTCAGAAATTCCTGTCAGTATCAGGGAGGAAAAAATTCTTTTGACCATCTTCTAATTGATTAATTGGATCTTCCAGATACATTGGGATGAAGGCGATACATTCTGAGGCATAAAAACCAGTGTTCCCAGACTCCTGCCTCTCCTATAAAGCCCCTCGTACTCCCTGCTTTTAATATAGGTTATAATCAGACACTATTTGGGATCCTTAGGCTTCTTTTGGGGAGGCTTCTTCCTCTTGTGTCAGATGTCCAAAGAGTAGAGACCTGCCCTACCCCTCCCCCCCTTAAATAAAGAAAAACAGAAGTTAATTCACTGGAGAGATCTGTGGACATGGCCAGGTTACAGCTTCCCGGGGGCAAGGAAACCTGACTCTCTTTAATAAGCAGATGGTTGACCTTGGTGACATCCACTTAACACTTTTCCTTTCTCATCTGAGGCCCTGGGAGGTGAGTTTCCTCTCTTCTCTAATAGATATATTATGAAATTCTAAACACAGACAGTGTCAGGACAGAGAGTATTAAAATGAAGCAGAGAGTTTCATGCTTCAGTTCTTTCACGTTTTGTAATATTCATAGATGACCCTGTTTAATGAAATGGTCCTGGCCTTGTAGTTCCATATAGAAGTGTCTGTTTATCAAGCTCATTTTGTTGCAGGTCCAGGAAGATTCTAATGTGTAAGAGTTAGTTTTGTGCCTCATGCCACATTGCCTCTATAGACCTTAGATTTTACCCTCAGCACATTCTATATTGTTCCATAGAGGTCCACATAAGATGGAGCCCCATTACGTCCAGTGAAAACAGATCAATTCACCTTTTAATTGGCTGTCTCTCATTCCTTATTTAATCATTCCGGGATCATTCCTACTTCCTATGGGATCATCTCCCAAATATGCCACCTGCACCCAAGTCCTTTTCTCAGGCTGTAGTTTTGAGAGAACCCAAACTAAGATTGATGTATGTGAGGGTGCAGACAATGATGCACCTTTTGTATGAACCACACAGAAAGTGATGTGCTAGTTAATAGCTCTCCCAAAGACAGACCCCTGATTTGTAGCATTTGCCAATTTCTGTGGTGTAAATACTTCCACTATGGCCAGTATCAAGCCACCAGCAGGATATTGCTAAACCCAGAGTGGGACGAGATGTGCACCATCAGCCCTCCAAATGCGGGTTGACTCCAGCACATCACTGCCCAGACCAATATAATACATTTAACTGGTCATTGAGAAATACCAATTAAGACTCTGGATACTACTAATATTCCCTTTTCTGTTAGATGCTCTCACCCATTTTACTGCATATCACTTTATTTATTTTAAGCATTAAAAATGCATATTTTACCCATGAACCTATATTCGGAATATAAATCACTGATATTTGGAACTGCTTTTGTGTAATCATATTGCATAAAGAGCAGTTGCCATCTCCCCAGAGTGCAACAGGTGGCACACAAGGAGATAATTTGAGGACGGTTTAGTGAAAGAGCTTTTTTACAAAGGAATAGGCAGGGGATAGAAAAAATGGGATTTATGTAGTACCCCTGGGTCTGTGCTATTAATCCTAGGCCTGGAAGGGCAGAGAGAAGGTGTAGTTATCAGAACTGAGGACAGAGAGGCATGTGTGGCAGGGAGCAGCTAACAGGAATTGAAAGTTTGCAAAAGGCATAGCTAGCCCACAGTAACTCAACAAGAGGTGGCAGGAATAATTATTCTAGCAGTTCTGTCCTCCTTCCTTCCAGTCTACTTGGGCATCCCATTGGCAAAATGATCTCTGCCCTTGAGAAGCTTATACTCTGGTTCTAGTAGGATTTATACACTCATTTGCGCCCCAGGCATAAAAACACATTTTCAGAAAATGAACAAATTGAGACCATAAAGAATTAGGTTATCATAACATTAGGTTGCAGTATGAAATAGTAATAGTACTTGGGCTATTTGAAATGATCAGGGGAAGTAAATCAAATGCAATGCTGATCTGTTTGCTGGGAAAGCTGTACTTTAACTAATGAAAGTACCACAATCGAAATTGGAAGA
Source organism: Procyon lotor (assembly GCA_028646535.1). Taxonomy (NCBI): domain Eukaryota; kingdom Metazoa; phylum Chordata; class Mammalia; order Carnivora; family Procyonidae; genus Procyon; species Procyon lotor. Next base: position 25,848,784 of record CM053610.1, read on the forward strand.
GTGGAAATTTACGAGGCAAGCATGCCAGGGAACATTCTGAAGGAAATCCAAGGGAAAGGTGTCTAGACAATATTAAGGAGTGGCTGGACAACGCCGTCAGCTGGTAACACAAATAACTATCTGTAAAGTTAGCAGCTCAAAATGGTTACCATAGATACTCTTGGAATGGAACAATAGGGTTTCTAGCAATGCTTTTTTCCCAATATACTAAAATGTTGTAAGTCTCTTGATTTTATTTTTTAATTCTTGACTACTGACTTGTCCATGTGGAAAGCCCCAGGTTTTAGGATATGGGCCTGGGAGCACTATTCTATCCTGACCTAGATTTTGACCTCATTTTCCTTTTCAATCTTTGGTCAACAGGTTTCATAGAAATTGTGAAGTCCAAGACTTGGATTTTGATCTTCAGCATTGCTTTCTATTAGTGAGAATTTGGGTGAATTTAGGGGTAGGATGAGGTGGAAGAAGAGGTGCTTTCAGTAACAACTTTTTGAAAGATATTCAAGGAAATAGGGGCATCTGGGTGGCTCAGTGGATTAAAGCCTCTGCCTTTGGCTCAGGTCATGATCTCAGGGTACTTGGAACAAGTCCTGCATTAGGCTCTCTGCTCAGCAGGGAGCCTGCTTCCTCCTCTCTCTCTCTGTCTTCATCTCTGCCCGCTTGTGATCTCTCTCTCTGTGTCAAAAAATAAATAAATAAACTTAAAAAAAAAAAAAGATATTCAAGGAAATAAACTAGTGCTGGTGATCCTTAACCGAGAGTCTCTGGACTCCTGGCAGCTGAAACTTGTATTTGAGTTTCAATCATTATTGCTTATTGGACATATAACTTCCTGCAGCTTGAATGACACCTGCCAGGTTGTCATACTGCACAGCCCTTCCTTCCTGGGACCACAGCTTTAGTAATATGTATTTCTGGGGGACACTAGGAATTTGGTTTAAGCTCATTTTTATAACAGACAAGGAAGTGGATGGTGATGTGCTGAACAAAAGAGCAGAGAGTTTATCAAGATGCTTTTGGTTATAATTAAGAGAAGAGCCAACCCAAACTGGCTTTCACAATATGGAGTTGTATTGGTTTTCACATCTGGAAAGTTTATAATCTTCAGGCTTGGTTTGTTTTTGTTTTTTTGTTCAAGAGTTCAAGCTCCTCTTCTTAATGAGTCTCTCATTTCAGCCCTCTTCTGTGGGTTGTTTTTGTATTCATGGTATCAAAAGAGCTACTGTGCATTACATCCACACCTTCATCACCTAGAACATAATAGTCACTGTTCCAGAATCCTCAGGGAGTTCCCAGTTTGACTTAAGTCACACTCCTACTCCAGATCAATCCTGTGGTCAGAGTAATGGAGTGATATTTTCTTCATCTTCAGTCTGTGCCTCTGGAACCACATTCACACAAAGGGAGGCATGGAATGGATGGTAGAGAGATCATCATGGCACTCATTGCAAAGAGTGAATATGGTCTATAAAGAAGAAGAGAGGCCAAAGGGGGGTTTGACAAGAACAGTAATGCAGTACAGAAACTAGAATCAGCGGTAGTATCACTGAAATTAAAGTGGTTGTATCATACAATAAGAAAAATTTTAGTTCCAGCACCTATAAGTGATGTGGTTTTGGGTAAGTTGATTTATTTTTCTGAGTCTCAGTTTTTTCAACTGTAAGATATGGATGATAATTACTATTGTGCAGGGTTGTGTTGATAATTAACTAAAATAGTGTTTCTAAAGTCTCTAGGATCTTGCATAAAATAGGTACAAACTTTATGGTTAAATAAATGCCCAAATGATAAAAAATAACTTATTGCTGCTATATTTAATTCATTTTATACAGTTCCAAGGTGGTAGTTACTATATTTGAGTTATTTTGGTGATTATAAAAGATACTATCTCCAAAGGATTTAGACTACATGGGAAGATAATTAATATTATAATTAATGATAACAATACTTTATTAAAGATAAAAATATTTTATTTAATATTATATAACATGTAATTATTACCTAGCCCTAATACTTTATTACTGATTTTATATTTTATATAATTCCAATGTGCTGTGTTGAAGGACAGCACTCCCTTGATTATTGAAATTTAATCATGGTAGTTTATAAGATTTGCTTTATTAACTGTATGGCTCCATACTGTAGTCATTGCAAAAGGCCAATAAATAAACAATGCTGTAGTGATGGTTATGATTCATTATTATTTGTTAGTAGTTATTACTAAAACATTAACTTTTAGGATATATTCATTTAACAATGCAATGTAATTTCCCCCTTTTGGTAGTCAACACCTGGTGTGTACAGTATCCTTTTGAGAAAACAAGGTACGATTGGCCATGACTGGATTCAGGGGCTGAGAGCCACTGATAGCAGTGCTTTGCTGGGTTATACTTTCAATTACATTCACAATGGCCTCCCTTAGCAATCTTCTTATAAGCTGCTTTTATAAACATAGGGTTTTGGCAGTAGGTCAGATGAAAGCTATACATTATGGCAGCATTTAGTGTATTTATATTTTGAATTGTCTTGCCTTGCAACACTCAAAATCATGCCATTGCTCACAATCTTTTCTTCCGTATTCACTGCTACCTGTTGGTTATTCATCTCTGGTACTTTTATTGTTTAATTTCTATGGCAGTCTTATTTTTAGTTCCATCTGTTGTCTTCAGAAGTTTTTTTTTTTTTATCATATTCAGTGGTTAATTCTAGTCTTTTAATCCATATGACTTTTCCTCTAATCTTTCCTAGGCATGTTTTATATGACTTCTCTGGGTTTTTTTTTTCCAACTTTCAACCATTTTAATACATCCTAAAACACTGAAGTCTTTGCTTACATCTCAGAAATACATATGGTTATCTGATCAAGTAAATAAATGATTAGAAACTCATAGTAGTCTTAAAACTATGTTCTGTGCTGTATTAAATTTTAAATGAGACATAAGTTTGCTATTAGACAATATTAGAAATTCTTCCTTTTAAAGATTAAGTAAATAATGTTCAGAAATGGATACAGTTCTTATTAAATGCCATTTAAGCATTGACATTCATCAACTAACTTGTCTTATCAAGCAGTCACAATATCCTTGGACATACTTTTGCTGGCATCTTCATGTGAAAATCACTGCTACTGAATCTTAAGGACACATATACATACCCATATACATATTCTCCATTTAGGTTGTAGACCAGATGAGAAATAATTTGCATTAAGAGATTCATGATAAAACACATTTACTTTTCTTAGAATGTGATTGCTGTTGAAATGAAATCTCGGGGGCTTTGCACTACCAAGAAGTAATGAATGATACTAACTAAGTTCTTTGCATAGAGTACATTTTAGAGGAAGGTATGCCTTATGAAGCATGAAAATTTAATTCTAAGATGAAACCATTAAAAGAAGAAAAACATTCTAATGCTGATGAAATGGTGGACCCAGTAAGCACAGGGACTTTAAACATATCTAACCACAAATTATTTACAACCAAAACAAAGGGGATAGCAGGAAAGACATTCCTTGATTAATGCCTCCAAACTCAAGGAGTAGGACCAGATTTTTCTCTAAGAAATCTGCCGTAAAAAATTCTTGGAGGCTTCACTTTCAGTATGATGCATTTGGTGAAGGATGCTCTTTGCTGGGGGGCGGGGGTTAGTTTTTGGTGAGAAGGATGCTCTTTTATCCTCTAATCTATTTCAGTAAAATTAGAGCACTATATTAAGGAAAGAGTAAATAAAATTAAAATAATAAACTAATTGAAATAAATTTTTTCTTTTATTTTAAGTAATAAAAATTTATTGAGAATTCCTTGGATGTTGGTTATTGACCCCCGGCCTGGAGGGGAAAAACCAACATTGTAGGCAATCACTGCAAAATCGCACTGTCCCAACGCCTCCAGCCAACACAGGGAGGAGCGGCATCATTGCTCTGAAAATTGGTCAGGCTTTGTTCATCCAAGAAGGGTTGGGAGGACAGATGCAGGAGGGACCATCCCGTGATACCAGGGGTGGGATGGGGGCGTGTGGTGGACCCCAAGCTGGCTCCTCGAACACCAGGGGAGGAACAGATCCACTGGTTCTCTGGGAGTGGGGTTCCCAGTCACCAGGCTCATTTCTTACCCTTGATGAGACTGACTCTGCTTCGGGTGAAACTTCCATCCTGGAGGTTCAGGACAAAGTTGTCCGCAGTGAGATAGATACGGTTCTGTGATGTGGCATTTGTTTTGGGAGATGTTCTGGGCTGCCCGGATCTTGCGCAGTTTGATGTAGCCAGGGTTTTTGCTCAGGGCTTCTCTGATGTGAGCAGGTTGGGGTTAAGGGTTCACACAAGGTCTGGTCGCAGCCCCTGGGCCCAGTCTTAATACTACAGTGAAATAAAATTAAAATAAAATTATCTTTGTATAGCATATTATAATTACATATTATGATGTACAATTTCATGTACTCAAAACCAGAATTGCCTTGTTTAATCAATTTAGATGCATCTTAGAGTGCATTATGCTTACAGCATATAAGTACCATATTTATGGTTATTGGCATTAGGCCCCCACTACACTAGAGTTTCATGGGAAAATAAACTATGGCTTACAAACTTGCCCTATTGGCCACCATTTTAAGGAATGTAATATGCCTTGGGTAACAGGATTGTATTTGTTCATTCACATCCACTGTTAAGCTGTGTTGACTGATTTATAAATATTAAGGAGTTTTGCTCTCTGGGGTTGATATAAACTACTAAAATGGTGGGATTATGGAAGTCTTATGTAGTTTCTTCCATTTGCTAGTGAGTTGAGTAGAAAGATTACTGAAGGGTTCTGATTGTTTTGTTTTGTGACTCTGGACAAGTTGCTTTGCTTCTTAGTCTGTCACTTCATCTATAAAATGAGAGAGTTTGAAGCAGATTATCTTTAAAATGTCCTTCTGTTTCCTATTTTAATCTTCCACAGGGTAAATTAGCAAAGTAGAAGTTAGTCTTTGGTAGCGCATTGATATGGGAAAGGTAACTAACATGGGACCCAGCTGTGTATGTACTTCTTATCTCAATCCAATGCTTGGAAATGTAGTTCTCTTGATTTGTAGGTAATTGCTGACCATGAGCAGCACAGCTCAAGTGAGCCTACATGTAATTAGAAAACAAGAAGCTCTTGGTTTTTTCTCATTTGAGCTTTCTCCATGTACAATAGTATTTCCTGGATCTCCCTGTGAACTAATATCAGTAGGGACAGGAAACCCAATTAACTGAACTGCTCAGAAACCTTCCTCATCCTCATAAACTTTCACTCCCAGCACAGGAATAACCACTTTAGGTGTTTGACTGAAATTTTACAAGTGCCTTTAGAGTTTTAGAACTTTTCTTTAATGTTAACGTCAGCTTTCACACACACACACACACACACACACACACACACACACACACACGTATATACATATGAAATATATATATATATGGCCTATATATTTTTTTATATGTAAGTTATTCTTATGGAAACCCTACTCTAAATTTTTATTTTTCCCAGAACATTCCTGAGGATTTTTCCATCTACTTTTCTGTCTCAATCTTGACATTTTCCCTTTATATTGTTTGCATTTATTTTATTTAGGTGTATTCACTCATTTTTCAGTTTTTGCTATTAGAAAAGAATTTCTGTGAAGCTAGAGCCTTAACTGTCTCATTCTTATCTACCCAGTGTCTCACACTTAAAGGAAGCATAATAAATATTTATTGAATAAATCAATAAAATTTATTGTGTGCAATATTCCAGGGAAACACTGTGTTAAGGATTAAATATCCTCTGATCATTTTGAGGTAGGTTAAGATCTCCTGTTTGACAAATGAAAGAACTAAAGATGCAGAATAAATGGAAGTAGATTAAATTCTCATATAAAAAAGTTATTAGCTTGGTTATTTAAAACAAGGATATAACAACAATAAAAACAACCAAGTTAGTAATATATCTTATGAGAGACAAAGCAAAATGATGAAACAGGTCAAAAAAACTGAGAGATGGAAAAACAGCCACTGGAATATACCAGAAAAAATGGACAAACCTACAATTATAAAGAGATATGTGTACACACTTCTCTCAGAAGCTGACAGATCAAGCAAACAAAAGATTATCATGGACACAAAATTTTCAACAATTAACAGGCTCGATATTAAACTTACCTTTCAACTTGGCTTTTGCTTCTCCTCTGTTATACTTTTCTTTAAAAAAATTTTATTGAAGTATATACTCCACCTAGAGTAAAATGCACAGATCTTAACTGTGCTGTTTGATGTACTAGAGAGATGTATACGTACATGCAACAGTCATCCCAATTCATATTAGAGCATTTCCATTACCAGAGAGTTCTTTTGTGATTCTTTCCTGTCAGTTTCCAAACCCCAGGCAACTTTGATCTGATTTCTTTCACTAAAGATGAGTTTTTTTCTGTTCTTGAACTTTATATATGTGAACTCATATAATAAATCCTTTTGCCAGTTTGGCTGCTTTGACTGTGCATAGTGTTTTTCAGATTCAACGATATTGTTGCATGTATCAGTAGTTTGTTCTTTTTTATGGCTAAGTAGATTAGTATGGGTTCACCACAGTTTGTTTGTTCCTTCATTTGTTGATCAACATTTGGATTGTTTCTGGGTCTTGGGTATTATCAATAAGATCTCTGTGAACATGAAAATACAAGTCTTTTTGTAGACTTATGCTTACCTTTCTTCTGGGTAAGTACCTAGGGGGAGGAGTTGCCAGATCATATGACAAGTGTAAGTTTAACAAAAAAACTGTCACATTGTTTTTCAAAATGATTATATTATTTTTGTATTCTGACACCAGCAGTGTATGAGCATTCCAGTTTTCAACATTCTCACCAACTTTGTTTTAATTATTATAGTGGATTATAAAATAGTCCTATATACTATACTATACTGTATACTATACTATACTAATAGTATAAAATAGTATCTCATGTAGTTTTAATTTACAAATTTCCCTGATGGTGAATGATTTTGATGATGTTTCCATGTGCTAATTCAAGTGTTGTTTCAAGATTCAAATCTTTTGCCCCTTTTAAAAAACTGGATTGTTTTATTAAGTAGCATATGATTTTTATATATTTTGGGTATAAGTTCGTAGTAGACAGGGTGGCTCTCCAAAAATGTCCATACCCCAATCCTCAGATTCTATGTGTATGTTACATTATATAGTAAAAGGATTTTGCAGACAGAATTAAGGTAGAGACCTGAAAATAGGAGATTACTTTAGATTATTTGGGTGGGCCCAGTCTCATTATATGTGTCCATACAACCAGAGAACTTTCTCTGGCTGGAGGCAGAAGAGATGAAGGAGAAAAAAAAGTCAGAGAGATTAGAAGGAAGAGAATTATTTGATACACCATTGCTGGCTTAAAGATAGAGGGGACATGTGACAAAGAAATAGGCAGCCTTAAGGAGCTAAAAGAGGCTCCTGGGTGACAGCCAGCAAGGAAATGAGGACTTTAGCTTAAAAGTCTCAAGGAACTAAATGCTGCCAACAACTGAATGAGTCTGGAAGTGGATTTGCCCTGAGAGCCTCCAGTAAGAGTTCTGGATGGCTGACACCTTGATTTTGGCTATGGGAGATCCAGAGCAGAGAAACCGGTCCAGCCCACCTGGACTTCCAACGTAGAGCTGTGAGATAATAAATTTATGTTGCTTTAAATCATCAAGTTTGTGGTGATTTGTTAAAGCAGCTCTAGGAAACTAATGCAGGAGTCAGGTCACTGGTCAGATATTTTCTTGCAATCCTTGGTTTGGCTTTTCATTTTTTTAATGGTGTCTTTTGATGACTAGCAGTTTTAAGTTCAGGTGAAGTCCAGTTGTTCTTTTATTTCTTTCATCTTCAGTGCTCCCTATTTTGTTCCTTGGAATTTACCTATTATGTTTGATTTCCTCTTCCAGGCTATTTTGGACTTTTGCAAAGTTTTTAAGGTTTGTCCTACAGCTCTCAGTATTTCTCAAGAACAATTAAAATGTGTTGGATCACTGGTTAATCAGGGATCCTGAACATCACACTCACATTTATGGGCCAAGTTCTCCCTGTATATAGAATCATTCATCCTTATTTCATGAAATTAATTTTGATCTATTTTTCCCAAACCATTATCTTTTCTCAAAATTTTTTAATGGGCTGTTTCAACTCTGACAGAAAATAAACCGTCTTCTACGTATGTTTTCATTAGTTACCATTTACTGAGTCTTACAATATGGCAGATACTCTACTGGGAATGTGATATATCTGTAATCTTCCTAATAACCCCACAAGGTAGGTGTTATTGACATCACTTTAAAAATAATACCAAACCTTAGTGTTAAAAAAAAAAAACCATGAACATTCTAAAAATTTATTGCTGAGACTTTTGCCATTTTTCAGATACTAATCTGAATAGATTAGTATCTAGAAACTAATCTATATCCAAAAATTTCTCTTCAGAGTAGAAAGTTATCAGTTTATTATTTATTATTATTTATTATTTAAATAACATAATTCTGATAAATATTTTTTAATTCTAAAGTATTGCTGTTTAAATATTTAAGTAGAAAAGTGATGGGGAAAATTTAATGAGGAGAAAGATTGTAGCAAGGTCCTAATATATATCCTCTTTAGATAAGAAACAAATATTAAGTGTTTAGTAGAGCAATCTGTTACTTCCCTGACACAGTGATCAAAAACAGCATTGTAAATGTGGAGCAGATGGACAATGTGATACCCTGAAAAAAATTATATGTGATATTCTTATCACATATAAGATCTTATCACAATAAGACATGTATTCAGCTGTGTACACACTCAGGTGTGCAAAAGCCAGATTTACATATCTCTTTCCATTTGCACATTCAGTGATTTCATTTTGGTAGCTTGACATTGGTTATGGTGAGAATATTTACATCATGTGACAAATGTTACAAATGGGGTAGTTATCCACTGGAGCGCTGGTGGTTAAACATTTACCAGCACACCACTGGAGACTTGACAACCAAGCACATATGTGATCCTATACTGGATCTTGAACTGGAAGGAAAAATATGCCATAAAGTATGTTACTGGGTCAGTTGACAAAGTTGGAATACAGATGGTAGAAAAAGAAGAGTATTGTATCAATGTTAAATTTACTGAAGTTGGTAATTGTGGTTTTGTAAAAGAATATTTTTATATTCTTAGGAAATACACCTTGATGTATTTAGGAGTAAAGGGCTGTCACGTATGCAACTTATACTGATGCATTTTAGAAAAAAATATATAAAGAGCACATAGGAGCACCTGGGTGGCTCAGTTCGTTAGGCAGCCCACTCTTGATTTAGTCTCAGGTCATGATCTCAGGGTCCTGGGATCGAGCCCCACGTTGGGCTCCACGCTCAGCAGGGAGTTTGCTTCAGAATTTTCTCTCTCTGCTCCTCCCCTTGCTTGCTCGCTCTCTTTTTTTCTCTCTCTCTCTCGAATCTTTTTAAAAAGGACATTATATAAAAGCAAATAATAAGGCAAATGAGACCAAATACAATATATAAACTAGGTAAAGATTATATAGGTTATTGTTTTACTCTTTTTGGAACTTTTCTGTAAGCTTAAACTTATTTTAAAATAATAGTTAAAAAATATCCTAAAAGGCAAAACAAAACCCAAAAAACAAAACCCCAAAAAACTCCACTATGAGAATAAGTTTTAAAAAATCAGAAGACCTGCATATGCGTTGTGTTTCATGACATCTCTTTTTTAAGACAAAGCATTATTCTCCTCGGCCATACCTGGAAAAGAAAGGGAATTTTACCACCTGGAAATTTTACCTCCCCTGGTAAATTGCTTATTTTGGCAAGTTTAAGGTGTGCCCTGGCTGTTGCAATTTTGGTGTATGAGTACCACTTGGATCAAAGATTGCTCAGAATCTCACCTGCATTGGGCAAACACTTGTTACATGAAACTCAATCCACTCTGTTCATTCTCTTGAAATCTTTATAAAGTAGCAGCAAGGGAAATGCATGGATAATTACTGTTTATGCTCAAGGACCAAATTTACCCCTTTCATTGGGTTTGAAGAAGATGGTAATGAGCTTCTTTTGTGGCCCTGCCATTCACCAGAGGACAGCTCTTTCAAGCTGAAGTCTGGGTTAATTCTTTCTCACTGAATAGCAGTGCAGCCAAGTTGCTAGGGAAATTTTATTTTTTTATTTTTTTTAGTAAAAATATTACAAACAAATGTTTAAAAAGTCAAACTCTACTGAAAAGGTACCAGATGAAAAATAACAATGATATTTATTCCCTGCACCCCCGTAGTCATTATGAACTATTTCTTATATATTTCCGGGAGAAGAGAATATGCACACATACTCATGCGCATGTTCTTTAAAAATATACAAATGATTCCTTACTGTATATGGTACTTTACATTTTTTCTCTTATGATATGTCTTACATTTTTCCCACCTCTATTAATATATCTGGGACATCTGGAGGAACTGCATGAAACTGCTGTTTTGGTAGTTTGACCTAATATCTCAAGATATTTTTAAAAATTATAAATTATAGGGGCGCCTGGGTGGCTCAGCCATTAAGCATCTGCCTTCAGCTCAGGTCAAGATCCCAGGGTCCTGGGATCGAGCCCCACATCGGTCTCCCTGCTCAGTGGGAAGCCTGCTTCTCCCTCTCCCACTCCCCCTGCTTGTGTTCCCTCTCTCCTTCTCTCTCTCTCTCTCTCTCTCGCTGTCTCTCTCTCTCTGTCAAATAAATAAATAAAATCTTTTAAAAAATTATAAATTATAAGTATATATTATATTCATACATATGAATTTAAGTAGAAAAATGATGGGGAATATAATGAATATAAATATTCATATATATATATAGGGATACTTCTGTGACTTTATCTTTTTGATAATTTCTTTTACTAGGGGAATTCTAGGTAGAGAGAATATACATTTTTAATTTCAATTTTTGTCAAATTTCTTTCTAAAAATGTACCACTTTTAGAGACCCTAGCAGTGCAGGGCACTGCCTCAACACTACTGTAACTTAGGGATTTTAATTTTTGCTTATCTTAATTTTAGTTAAAATTTTCAGTTTTTATTTGTTTTGATTGACTTTGAGCAGAGTCTTATAGCCTTACTTGCTTTTTGTTTTTTTTTAATAAAAATTGCCTTTTTTATATCTTTTAAAGATCATTGTTTGACTCATTTCCATTGATTCATGGGTGCACTATATAAATTCAAGAAAATAGCTGTTTGTTCTATATTCTGCAAGCATTGAAGGCGAGTGGGGAGCATGAGTAAAAATGTTAACATGGTAAAAGTAATGCTGAGACTATGTCACAGCTTATATATAAAATTTTCTTCTCCTTTTTTGCAATTTTATTTCCTTTTAATTTAATAAAAATTTTGTCAATTTTGAAAACAATTTTCAATTGTTTATCAGACTTAACATTTACATATTCTCTATTTTGTGTCTTAGAATGACCTTTCCTTTTCAAAAATTATTAAAATTTCATCCCTATTTTCTTCTAAATTTCTAGGACTTCCTTGTTTACCTTCAAAGAAGCACATGTCCTTGCTTTTCCAAGAAAGTTCTGATTATAAATATTCCATCTTGGTATCAATCTATGACACCAGAAATAAATTTAAGAAAAAAAAGTATAGCCATCTGCAGTAACTCTTTACTACAACATAACTGTGCCATGGTCTGCCTTAATTAAGCATCCCTTAAAACTGTACCTGTTCCTCTAGCTCCTACCTGATTCATGCTCCCAAAACAACTTTACAGTTATTATTTGGGGTTTTTGGAAGATGATGCTTTGGAGTCGAGATGTAGCTGGAATCCCGGCTGTATATGATGAATTTGTATTCTGATACAAAGGAATGTTTTCTGAAAGCCAGGCTTACCCTGAGCATTGCAGACTTGCAGAGATGAAACCTAGCTGATTCTGGAAGTTAGAGCTAAGAGTGACTTGGAATTACAGGTTAAGGAAGGAGTTAGAGCTGCTTCCTAATTTAGGTTCCCATCTGAAAGATGGCTCAGATACTTTTTCCACTTAAGCCAAAGAGAGAGAGAGAGATAGAGAGATAGAGAGAGAGAGAGAGAAAGAAAGAAGAAAAGGGAAGGGGAGGGGACGGGAGGGGAGGGGAGAGAAGAATGCAGTTAATGAGAACTTCTCATTAATCCAGTTAATGAGAACTTCTGTGGGGGAAGCAAAAGTTACAAGAACGTTGGCGGGGAGGTTGTTATTTTTGTGTGTATTGTTTGTTGCTGGCTTGTTTTTTCCAGGAGTTCATTGGACTTTGGCAGCTCAGTCTTCATTTAAGGAAAGGTTCGTGGGTGTCTTGTGGGCTTCACTCCATATACCTCTGCTCTGCATCTATGACTTGTGAAAACAACCATGTGGGATGCTAATTCAGTCTTTGGTTTCTTTTTCGTATCAAATACTGCCAACTTGGCCTTAAATGTGTGCCAGATGTGCTATGGTTTTATGATGTGATACTGTTAGGAAGTCTGGGTTAAGTATGGATGTGAGCTGGCTTTTGCTCCTGGAGCGGTCCCTGTCACCGATGTCTATGGCAAAAGCTTGGGAGCCTAAGAGCTTTGCTAGGCATCTTGGTGAGAATTGCCTGGCAGCAAATGGTCATCAAATCCCTGGTGACAACTGCAGGTTCTCTGGTTGGTTCTCTCCTCTCTGATGGCTAGATTTCTGAGTCATAGGAGAACTTGGAGAGAGCTTGCCTGAAGGAGGGATGCTAAAGCTTCACCAGAGTGCAGCACACACTGTGGAAGGCTTGTCACAAATATCCAAGGATAACCTCCTGGTGTGCACACCTAGGGCACTGTTACCTTTCCAACTAACACTTTAAGGGCATAGTCATTGCTGACTATGACTAGTCTAGTCCAAATACTAGAACATATTTAGCTTTTGAATAAAAATTGGAATTAAAATGAAAAAGAGATACTCCGTGAGGGGAAAAAAAATAACTAGGAAGTTTAAAGCAAGAAAGAGACGATCTGAACTGAAACAGACTCTTTTGGAGGTTGAAATATATAGACAGTTTTTCCAGTTCTGTATATACATTTTTACAAGAAACGTATCTGAAGCTTTATAAATACAAATTATTATTTTTTATATTTTTCCCCCTTTTCATTCTATTTCTTGAAGTCAGACAAAACTGTGGTTACAGTTTGGTGCTTTATTTTTGATTTTGACAAAACTTGATCTCATGCATCACTGAAATCAAAGACATACTACTAAGTGATGTTAGAATTTTGTACACTTTAGAAAACTAAACAGTCTTATAAAATCAATAAAATTCTCACATTTTTAAATCTTGAAAATCAAGGTTCTGTTGGTCACTGGGAAGACATGAATATTTTATTTCTGAAATCTGTTTACTTACTCTGCAAATATTTAGGGTAAATTAGGTTGTACCAGAATATTTAGTGGTTTTGATAATAGTAACTACAGATGGGAGAAAATCATAGAGGAAAGCATTGATGTATCTTAGACATTATTTATAATAAGACATTATTTTGTAATAAAGTATTTACAAAATGCCAGGCAATGAAAGGGATTTTTACATTGAATCGGAATGAAGTACCAAAGACCAATTTGTTTTCAGGATGTGGCAGGCAGTGACTCCCATTTCCTGTAATAGGGTCATAATCTCTTGCTAACAGCCCACCTTCTCTCACACATTGTGACTCCAAAAAGATTTACGACTCTTGCTGTCCAGAATCGTCTTTAGTAAAGGGAGCATGCACTTGTAAACGTGCAGTATAGGTAAAGAGGATAGTCTGTTTCCCTCATTTCCTTCATTTCTTCAGACACTTGTCTTAGGGCAGAGCTGTCCAATAAAACTTGCTGATGGGAGTGTTCTAAATCTGCACTAATATGGTAGCCACTGGCCACATGTGGCTCTTGAGCCTTTGAAATGTGGCTAGTGTGACAAAATTACTGTGTTTTAAATCTTACGAAAATTTAATTAGTTTAAATTTAGATAGGTACATGTGGCGAATGGCTCTTGCTTTGGACAGAGCAGCCCCAGACTAGAGCTTAAATAATTTTCTCAGTGATGATTGACTTGGGCCAAGTACCACTAACCAGTGCTTCCTAAATAACAGCACAAATGAAAAAAAAAATCATGTGAATATTTACATTTTTCCGAATTTAGCTTAGGTAAGATTTCATATGACCCTCCTTTGCCCTAATGGCGTTGGGGGAAAGTCATTAATTATATATATAAAAAAAGATGCTCCAATGCCAGTTTGTAAAATTTTCAAATAAAAATGCACAATTTGATAAATAGATCTTTTACTTAGATCTTAGGGATTTTCTTCTTTCCCAAAACATATTTAAATTATTCTGATGTGACCCTGTATCAGGTTGGGTGTTAATTTAGAAGTCTCTTATTTGTCCCAGACATAGAAATCTTACATGACAAGATGTACAAAATAAACATCTTTTTTCAGTGTTTTGGTGCTTTGTTTTCTTTTAAATCATGAAGGAGTGCATGAAATTACTCTTGAAAATATTCTGTAATTGGCTTTAACTGTATCTAGAACTAATGAGTTCTTTTTGCTTCACAACTCTAGGAGGAGCTAAGTTTTTGTTTATGTGTGATCCAAGATGATCAGAATTGTCCCAAATGGTGGATCACCTAAAGTGAGGTTTCTGTTTCTAAGTGAGAGATTTTTTAAACGTGTAAACTAGTAGTCACCAAGGAGCATGATCGGTGTCATGATTTCCCTGTAAAGAACATAATATGATAAAAGATGATACACATTTCCCTGTAAAGAACATAATATGATAAAAGATGAGGCACACATAAAGGTTAAGAGATATCAAACTTCTGTAAGCAAAGTTACATGCAATAAATTTAATTTGACTTCCTAGGAATCAGCTTTATTCATTAACCTCTTTTGTCATAGGGAAATGCTCTTCTTTCCATTTCCATTCTTTACCATTTCCAGTGTGTGTGTGTGTGTGTGTATGTGTTTATGTGCGTGTGTGTATTTAAAAGCACTGGAGTTTGTATGTGATTTCTTAGCTGTGTGACAAGTTTCTTCATTCTTCCGTTCTCCAGGCCTCTAATCATCTGGCATGGGCGTGTGTGTGTGTGTGTGTGTGTGTGATTTTACATATGTATTTAAAACTTTAAATTTATTAAATTTAAGGTCACCTTCTTAAATATTCTTTGAGGAATAATAACGCAGTAGGAATACTTGAAAAGGTCATTGATCACAGAATTTTAAATGTTAGATGCTGGTTGGGATTTGAGTGCAAGTAGTTTGTTTATTTGAGAGGCATAGGAATTGGTGGTAAGGGACTGGGAAAGTTCCAGAGGAAAGAAAGTGAATAAAAGGCAAGGTCATGAGCAGGTCCCCACTGTGAACAACTAGAGCTCATTCCTTCTGGGACATCTGGGAAAATGTGTAGAACATGCCTTAGGGTTGTCCCATCTGAGACACAAGGAGACTGATGTACCAATTACCAAATCTTGTTCATCACTGCTTGTGCACTGCTCCTCAGGTCTGTTCATTGCCGAGCACTACAGTTAATGGGCAACTAATGAGCAGAGTGGCCTTCCATGGCTTTGGAAAATGCCTGCAAGCAGAGATGGGAATATTGGCAGTTGTAAATAAGGAGTGAGTACACTGAGTTGAATAAGAAGGGATATAGGTGGAGCAACAGCCTCCTTTGATACAGAGAAGAAAAGGGGTCCATAAAGTCCAAACGATAGTCTTGTTGGGCTTCTTGTGAATAGTCCTTAGAGTGTACTGTACTTGAGATCAGCTCTGCCATTCATCCCTGGGTGACCTTGGACAAACAATTTAATATTCTTCTTCTGTAAAATTCAGCTTGTTAGAGATATAGCGTCTCAGATCCCAATCTAGAACTAATGAGTCAGAATCTTCATTTTAGCAAGATCGCAAGGAGATTTGTAACTACCTTGAACCTTGAGAATTAGTAGGCTAGGATTATTGTTTCACATACTTCTTTCCTTTGTCTTGGGTAGGTGGAGGAAATTCTCAGATGGAATGGCTACATAGCTAGAGCTTAAGTAAGTGTGGCAAAGGTAGTTTGCTACTTACAGCCTCCATCTCTGCAGACTCAGAGAGAGTCTTGATCACTCAGCTGACTCATCCATCTGGAGGCAAGAAAGTGTGTTTTTTCCTAAGACTTCATTCAGCTTGATAATGCTACTGTTCAATGATGAAGGGAGCAACTAGACATGTAGAGGACATGTCAGCTTCAGAGGGTCTTTGTTCATTTGACACTTGATTTTCTCCCCAACTTGTTAGCAAAAACTGGAGTTTGAAAAATACTAAATGGCGGGATACAAAAATAAATCTACATTATTAATTCAGAAATGTAAGGATAATTTTTACAAGTAGACATAAAGTTTAATTCAGTTATTGTGATTAGGAAAATTAAGGGTAAACATTTTTAGCTAGCAGCTTTTATTACACATGTATTTTTTTATTAATGGTGATATTGTTCATTCTTTTAAGAAACTCTTGTTGAATAACAACCCCATATAAGGCATAGTCTTTAGATCTAAAATAATAAAGTAAATGGGTAAATATGCAGTAGTCTGGAAGAGAGAAGAAAAAGGCCAATAACTATAACATAAGGTGGTAGCCTGTTAGAGACATATGCCCATTCTGCTTTGGATTTGATTTCTGGAAATTTCAATAAAAATATTAGGAAGTTAAACTTTTCTATATAATATATGACTTAATAGGAAAAGGTTCTACCAAATTCTAGACAGTACTTAATGTTCTGAAGCAAGGCTTGGCAACAATGGCAAACTATGGCCATATCAAGCCCACACTTTGTTTTTGTAAATAAAGTTTAATTGGAACAGAGGAAGATTAATTTGTTATGTATTGTCTCTGGGTGCTAACCATACTAGTATGGTTACATTTATAAAGCAGAAGTCAGCAAATTTTTTTATTTAAAGATTTTATTTATTTGACAGAGAGAAACACAGTGAGAGAGGGAACACAAGCAGAGGGAATGGTAGCGGGAGAGGTAGGCTTCCTGCTGAGAAAGGAGCAGGATGCGGGGCTCGATCCCAGGACCCTAGGATTCTGACCTGAGCCGAAGGCAGACGCCTAACGACTGAGCCACCCAGACACCCCTAGCAAATTTTTTTCTGTGAAGAGTCAAATACTAAATATTTTAGGCTTTTCAGGCCATTTGGAGTCAATCACAATTATTCAACTTTGGCACTGTAACACAAAAGCACCCAGAGACAATATATAACTAGGTTTGTGAAAATTCCTTCTCTTTTAGATAGTAGCATCTTCCAGATACCAGCAATCCTATTACTTTGCATTGTAAATGATGCAAAAACTTGATATGGTCCTTCAGCCCTTTTACTGACCTGAAAAGCTTTCTCCAGTCTTCTCGATGTTGACTGAAATTACAGAAATGCATTTGTTTGGTTTCAGAGAATACTAACTAGAAGTTCTTTAAAGTATTTGATGTATTTTCTCCATTTTATGTTTCATTCATTCATTTTATGTTTCATTTTCATTTTGTTTCATTGTTCAAATGTTTCATGAAACATTTTTTTTTTTTTAAAGATTTTATTTATTTGACAGAGAGAAACACAGCGAGAGAGGGAACACAAGCAGAGGGGATGGTAGTGGGAGAAGCAGGCCTCCCGCAGAGCAGGGAACCCGATGCGGGGCTCGATCCCAGGACCCTGGGATCGTGACCTGAGCTGAAGGCAGACGCTTAACGACTGAGCCACCCAGGTGCCCCTTCATGAAACATTTTATGTTTCATTTGTTATAGCTTGACCTCTTCACCCTTGAACAACATTCTGCCACCATTTTTATGACCTCTTTTTCTTTGCTTCAGCAAAATAGAGAGGTTATACCCATTGGATTTCTAAAGGAAATAAACATTTTCCAGTCAGATTCTAGAAACTGTCTTATATTTTTTACTTCTGAAAATATTCAGTAAAACTGTAGCCTGGCACAGCCAGTCAAATTATATAGCTAGCTTTTTAATTTGGAAGGACCCCACTTTATAGAGGGAAGAGCCCTACAAAATTTTTAACCTCACTAATATAGCTAGATTTGGGCATCTGTGAGGTCAGAGGGACCTAGCCACAAGGGATGCCTAGAAATTAAAAATATGGACAACCTGGAGAGAAAAGAATTATATTTCAGAGGCTATAACTTAGGGTTGTGAGACCCCAAGTGATCAACTATTTCATTTCACCTATTCTTAGCTTTTTCACTATAGTGTAATTACAAACTGGCTGTGTTTGCTCACACACATTGTGCTGTTTCATAGCTCTGTGGCCTGATGAGGCTATTTAAATCCATTTATCTTTTCATTTAGTAATCCTAGTGTGCTACACACTCTAAAGAGAGCCAGTAGTTATTAATTGCTTATCATACCCTACGCACTGTGCTAAACACTTTACTCGTTGGCTCATTCCCTTGGGAGAACTACCCTGTGAGATACATAAAATAAGAATTGCACTTTCCAGATAAGGAAATGAAGGCACAAAGATTAAGAAGCCTTCCCAAAGTCGTACAGCTAGTGGGCAAATAACCTACTGGTTTTAGGTCATCACCTTCCTTCCTAGTTATAATATATCATTCATTCCAGGACCTAAAAATATAAAGAAGTGTTATATATTCTTTCTGTTAGTAGAAGGCACAGTGAGTAAGGTACACAGATACATATGATCAAAAATGTTAAGTATGACAACAAAGACATATATGGATTATGAGAGGAGGAGTGTGGGGCAGTATGTGGCACTGAATGAAGGAGGTGAAAACATGAGAGCACAGGTCAGGAAAAAAGCTCTGGAGAAAATAATTTTTCAGTAGTTTTTTAGTTTTCTGGATGGTTAGGAATTGGTCAAAGAGAGGTGGTTTGGGGAGAAAGGCATTTAAGACTGAGAGAACCTCAGGAGCACAGAACAGAGATAAGAAACATCTTGCAAGGAATAAGAAGTTCAGTATTGCCAGAATGTAGAGTATATTGCAGGGAAAATTGGAAAAGAGATCAATATAGAAGGGGTAATTTCAAGAGAGTGCTGTAGGCCTTCTTATGATGATTGTAGCTAGTGAGGAGCCACGAAGGGCTGTAGATAGTAGAGTTGCATGTCTTTTTTGCATTTCAGACAAATCACACTAGAAGCTATGTGGATGATGAATTTGAGGAAGGAGACCAGTCAGGGTCTGCTCTGGTCGTTGCAGGTGAGAAATGATTAAGAGCCGTGGGGGCAGCAGTGAAGCTTTGGTTGTGGTGATGGGAAGGAGGAGAGTAAACTGTAAACTATTCATGAGTCAAAGTTAGCAGGACTTGGGGATTGACTGGATGTGAGGTATAGTGGAAGTAAGAGGGACGACAGAAAAATAAGGTTCAGTATTTTACTTTAGGTGGCTGGGCATCCAACAACTATGTCTGTGAACTGTGGGGGATAAATCAGATTGAGAGAAAGATATTAGAAGTACGCTTGGGGTATAGCCTCGGGAAATTGTCCAGAAAGATTTGTGATACATAAATTGAGATTATTGAAGATGTCTGGGCGAGAAAAAGAAATTGAAGAATCATCATCATTTGGCAAGTTACCTCCTATATGGGCAGTGATGGATCAAGATCATCAACTTGTAAAATAAGTCAAAGGAATAGGAGCCTCTGGGGGATACATGGAAGGAATAGAGTGGGTGAACAAGAGTATAACATCATGGAAAGGAAAGAAGTAGTTTCCGGAAATTTACCATGGTAAACAGAAGATAGAAGTGACTGAGACTGTCCTTTAGATGTTGTATTAAGTATCTAGCCCCGCTGTTGACTGTTCCTTCCTCTCTTTGACTCCTTTCTATGCTGTACTCCTGCATATTCTCCTACTCATTCTTCAAAAGTCAGTTTAGTGGCATTGCTTCCTATGAGGCAGGGAAAATTTCCCAAGTCACTACAGCAGGTGCTCCTCTGTTTGTTTGAACCTGTTGCTCTAGTGCTGACTTCTATCATTGCACAGACAGCACTTTACATGCTTACTTCTCTCTGTATGCTGCAAGCTCTTCAAAGTCACTGTGATAGACTGATTTGCACTAAGGACCCCACTTTTTCATGTTTCTCTGTATCCACTCCCTTTGATAGTGCCCTCTCGTTGGAGTTGACTTTGTGTCCTAATGTGTCTTATATGGGCCAGTGGAATAGTAACAAACTTGATGGAAGCGGAGGCCTGAAAAGTGCCTGTGCATATTCATTTTCTCTCTTAGAATCTTGCTACAAGGGTGACAAGTCTTTCCCTACTAGAGGAAAAGAGATTACTTGGAGCAGAACCAAAGGATTCTATACCATCCAGCCCCTAGCTGACCCCAGTGACTAAATTCATAATCACTAAGTTTTGGGGTGATTTGTTACACAGCAGCACCTGACATGATTAGAAATCTTGTCTTATACATTTTTTTTTTTACTCTAGCACATTAACTGAGTTTTAAATTTATAGTGACTGGTCCATAAATATATCTTGAACTGAAAAACATAGAAGAAGTGGAATGAAAATTCCAATCTATTGCAAAGCATTTTTTTTTCTCTTTTCTTTCTGTCAAGTATGATGACTATGTCCCAACTTTCTTACTTTTATCCTGAGATCTCAGGAGCTAAGACTGTAGGGGTGGCTGTGGGAATTCCAGCATGCACAGTGTGGTTTGAAATGCACAGACAGGGGAGCATGGCTTCCTTCCTTGGCCTGCTGCCCCAGGCGCGGTGAGCAGAGCAGCCAAGCCAAAGTGGCAGCCGCAGTGTGGGAGCTCAGCTCTGCTGCCATAAATTAGCCAAGGGCAGGAAGGAGCAGTGAGAGTCAGCGGTTTCAACTACCTAGTAGTTCATTTTTGTTCTTGTTTTTCAGTTAGCAATCTGTAAAATTTATTGCAAAATTAAGCTCCCTGCTCCAGAGTCAATAATATTCCTGGTGCCAGGTGGTGTAATAATTCACAAAAAGGGCAGGAGTTGGAGAGAATGAGACTGATTTAGGAAGTAGACTTCCAAGCCCGATTTGCTGCTGCCTACTCCCTGCTGCTAAAGGTCAGGTAAGTAGAGGGCTAAGATTACAGCTTCATAATATCCTTGGAGGGCTAGAATTTCTATTGGGTTTGAAATTTAAAACAAAACTGTTTCTTTTGCATGATGGATTCCTTTTATCCTTCCCACCTCTGTTTCCATTTTAGCATAAAAATAGAAACATTCAATTTCATATTTTGTTTCTGGCATTACAAGGAAGAGGTGCTGTAGAAAACTTGGCCTGGTGCAAGCTTCCTATAGTGCTTTCTGATACCCTAACCTCAGTCACTCAAACTGGAGGGGCCACAGGAGATAGCTGTATTCCAACATCTTCGTTTACAGATGCAAACACCAAATTTTGGTATAATTAGTGACTGTTCACATCTTGCCTAGCTCCCTACCTAGGATCAGAACCTACTGATCTCCAGGTCATACACTAGCTACTTCATTCGACCTTCTGCTACTGAAAGAATTTCCTTTTGTCACTTTAGCTTTTCTTGATCATATCTGTTCTCTTCAAAAAATTCTCATTTCCTATTCTTTCTTTTTTTTTTATGAAAAGATCACCATAATAGGCCTAGTTATTATTGTAAGTTATTATTATTATTAAGCCTTATTTTTTCTCAAAGACTCTAAATTATATGTCTGATTATTCAAAAAGACTAAAAAGCCGTATTTTCATTCCAGCTACAAAGCATAAGGTATTATTGTTAATTCGTTTTTAATTATCTTTACGAATTTGCTTTTAATTTTCTTTACAAAGTAACTCCCTGAAGGACAATCATGGAAATATTATATTTGGTTATTCCTCATGATTTCTTCCGTGAAATGCCTGCAAAATCATCTTTTCACTTTAGCGTACGAGTTTAGTATTTCTTGGGAATTATACTCTACAAATTAAGTGTCTATGAGTTGCTTGTTCAACATTGCCATTTGCTCTTTTAGAAAATTTAGGTGGAATTTCTTTCTTTTAAATTTTTATTGGTGTTGGAACTTTAGCCATTGCTCAGGGCTGGCTATAATGCTTAGATTAGAAGGAATTGCTTTGATGTTTTTCAAAGTCAAGAAAGTCTCTGAGTATCCCTTGACTGCAGGTAAAGAATGTACCTCTCTGGACAGGTACCAATTAGAGCTAATTGTATATGACCTGATTGATCCATGGAGCGCTTAGAGTTTCTAATTGAATTTGCTATTGTCTTCATAAAGTGAAGATTTGGTTTAGTTGCAAGTTATGGATTGGAGTACCTGGCTGCATTCTCTGACTACAGTGATACTGTCAATATAATGATCTAAAGGGGACTGTGCAAATCCACCCTTGTCATGGAATTCCTCCTCTATTACCCTTGTAAATCAGGGATGGTTTTGGAGAACTGGCTCCTGGCATCTGAGAGGGAATAATAGTTCCACTTCTTAAGGGCTGATACTTTTTTTTTTTTTTTTTTTAAGTTTCTTGCATGGGGATAGGAGTGGGAGGGGTAAGAGTGTTGTGAAATTTTTGTAACCCGACCTGGGACTGGGCAAGAGGAGACTGACTTTAAGCTCCATCAAGACCTTGAAACTTGGCCCAAACTGATTAAAACTCCTGAGTCTTTTCAAGTGCACTAATTGTGTTACTTTGTGGATAGAAACCACAAAAAATGGGGGTTATAAAAGTCTCCAGGTTGGGGTGCATTTTACTTCTGAGGTAATTACACATCTGCTCCATCCTGAGATTTGGGTCAAATCTTAAGTGAATGAATGATTTGGGAAAAAATTAAATAGGCATAGGTAAGTAGTCAAAAAAATGGATATACCCTCTGGTGACATTAATTCTGATCTAGTTAAAATTAAATGTCTTAAATGGGTATCATCTTTTCAGTTCTGTCTACCAGTATGTTCAATAAAATAACTGAATTGTTTTTTAAGAAAATTGGATGTGAGACTTACTGCATATCTCGTTTCAAAGTAGAAATTGTTTTATTCAATCTTTCTTTTTTTTTTTAAATATTTTATTTATTTATTTATTTATTTATTTGACAGAGAGATCACAAGTAGGCAGAGAGGCAGGCAGAGAGAGAGGGGGGATGCAGGCTCCCCACTGAGCAGAGAGCCTGATGTGGGGCTCGATCCTAGGACCCTGAAATCATGACCTGAGCCAAAGGCAGTGGCTTAACCAACTGAGCCACCCAGGCGCCCCTTATTCAATCTTTCTTAAAATTACTTTGTGTGTGTGTGTGTGTGTGTGTGTGTGTAGTGAGCATTCTGTGATCTTCCATGAAAAGTAAAATTAAATGTAAGGATATTATCCGCCCCCCTTGCAAAATAGTATTAAAAAAACTCAGTTGCCTTCCTTACCTCAAACACGTAGGCACACTTCATTCATCCATCTACCAACTCCCAGGACATTAAGCTTCAATGTCAGCCTTTCAGAATTCATGTTACACAATGATGAGCAAAAAGAAAAAAGGAAGCATTCCGGGGACTAGCCATTTCCCCCTCAATTTGCATAACAATAAATTGTCTACAATTGTACATGGAGCAGATGTACAGGCTGTATATAATGTTGTGGTGAAAGGTATGTACTTTGAAACTGTCTGAGCTCAAATTCCTGCTCTGCCACTTATTAGCTATATGACCTAGGGCAAGTTACTTAAACTATTTGAGCCCCAGTTGGCTCATCTACAAAGTGGGATAATAATTCCACCTATCTCAAGGGATGTGGATGAAACAAATCAAACTATGTAAAGTCTTTAAAATAGTGCCTCAGTGCTATTATACTTATATATACAGTATACACGTATTTCTTTTATAATACCCTAAGTATCTTGGGAATATCTGTGAATTCAGGTAGTCTCGAAGTAAATTGAAGTAAGACTTAATTAAAGTACTCCAATTTGAGGTCATTTGGTATCCACCTGCCACCTTTCCCTTGAAATCAAGGACGTTTTGCTTGTAGCTTAGAGTCCCTCTGCTTATAAAGCACACATCATGAAGCCCAAGAGTATTAGTTTGGAGATTTTAAAAATGCTTTTTCTCAGGCTTATATAAATTTTATTATTGTTATCATCACAAAGGAGAAGAAAAACTGATGTATTTGTTGGAGTAATTTTAATTAGGGAATGAATGGAAATCAACTGGTTTTAGCTGACTCGCCTCTCTGGCATCCGTTCACCCTCCATACAACCCCTGAAATAGTAAAATGCTATTTTTCTGGAGTTCTTCTCTTTGGGAAAGTTTTAAAAGACCCTCTTGGAAGCTCATTTGAAAGCTCATGGTACTCAGGGTGATGAGGTTTTCCTGGTGTAGGGATTTGTTTCAGGTTGTGTCATAAATCAACAAATGTGCTGCTTTTTTCTGGTCCTCTTTATGATCCTGTTGGGGGCTGAGCCATTCTTTAACTTGAAGCTTAAATAAGGTATAAAAGGAGGGAAAGGAAAGGAAGAAAAAAGAAAAGAAAAGAAGAACTAAGCCCTTAGATTTTAAGGAAATCCACATACCTATCCAGGATCTCTTCTCCTTTAGTCTTTCTCTAAGATGAACTTTGATAAAGGTACTTCTCTGTCAAGCAAAAGGGTGAAGAAAGTCTCAGGTTTCTTTTATTCTTTTATATTGCGAAGTGGATGGATGATCTCCTAGCCCTTTTTTGATGTGTGGACTTAAAAAAAAATATATTTATTTATTTATTTGAGAGAGAGAGTAGAGGGAGGGGCAGAGGGAGAATATCTTTAAGCAAATTCTGCTGAGCACAGAGTGCAACATCAAGGGGCTTGATCTCATGACCCATGAGATCATGACCTGAGCCAAAACCAAGAATCGGACACTTTTCTGACTGAGCCACCTAGGTGCCCCGATGTATGAACCTGTAAATTTTGACCTAAAACATTTTTTTTTCTTCCTGTATGGATCATGGATCCATTTGTTGCCTCCATTTTGAACTTTATCTTTATAAAATTCAGGCATAATTGTTCCTATTTTACTTCAATAGACTTTGGTAGTTCAATCAGTTTATTTGACAGAAACACTGAGAATACTTGGAGCAAATGACTAAATTCAGAACAAGAGCTTATTAATCTTTGTTTGCTTTTCCTTCTATAACATAAAACTAGAAACTTTTCATCAAGAAAGTGTCAAAACATCATTAGGTATGAGATAGCCAGTCACTAATAATGATAGTTCAGGAAAAGACCATTTACATGCATAAGAAAAGATAGGAATAAAATATAAGGAGAAAGTATTTTGAAAGAGTTTATAATGTCTTCTTCCAACAGATGTCCTTTCCAAAATTTCTGTCTTTCCTATCTGACTCTGTTCTTTGGGTCATTCTTTTTGGAAGCTAGAGAAAACTTCCTGCTGGCCACTGACTTATCAGAAAATGTGCCATTCCACTGCTTGAATCTTGATATCCTGACAGCTGCCCCAACCTTAAAAGCCAAAATAATCTGTGTGGAACACATTTGCACAGTCCTTTGGCTTTGTGCTTCAACACTGACGGGTCATTAGTGGAGTGACTCTACAATTTATCATTAAGGCCAGGGCATTTTTGAGAGTGAAAGTAAGAGCTAGTAATAATTATCTATGCTTCCTATGCTAGTAAGCATAAACTGGAATTATTTCACACAAATTGGACTGAATTATAAAGAAGTAACTAGGCAGTAAATAAAAACTTAAAAGAAAGAGGGAAAATCAAAGTAGGAATTCTTTTCTTGCTATAATCTTGAAAAATTGTACTGTGTACTTTGAATCTATTAACTTATCAGACTTGTAACTGTATTAGATAAATGTACACCTTAAAGGATGAGAAAACTAAGGCTCTAGGAAGCACTGTCATTTGCCCAAGGGCATAGCACATTATATGTTGAGGATAGAATTGACTTTAGAGAGGTTAGATATTATGAAAGGATCTATCTGAATGAATGAATGAGTGAATAAAATGATAAAAACTCTAGCACATCTCATTCATGAGATAAAGAGAATCCTGTGCATGTAACCATCTGGGTTTTCAGAAATCTGCCAATTTGAAAAATATTTTAGCTCATTTAGACTTCCTACACCTATTTTACTTTTATGGCATCATAAAGGTGATAGCAAGTTCCAGCAAGTAAGAAATGTTAGGACCATTGCTTGGATAATTTTTCCAAATGGGAAAATACATATAGCTTTCCAGTCATGTATTTGACTGTTTGAAAAGAGTTCTTACACTTTTATTTAGTAATTTTATTTCTAATAATATATTTTATGGATATAGAATTGGACCTTTGTACTCTTTGCATGGGCCAGTTGTTGGAATCCAGGGTAGCAGTTGAGACCTTCAGCTGGAGGCTTTCTCCAGCCAATGGTAAGCTCCAGACAAAGACCCTGGTAGCTGTATGACCTTGAGCAAGTTACTTTATCCTATCTGGTTCTCTACTTTCTTATATTAAAATGTGGATTAGTAATAACCACTTTATTTCACTTTATCAGTGAAACGCCACTGTGTCTCAAAGTACCTAAAAAATATAAAATATGGAACAGAAGAGATGTTGTTGTCAGTCCTAAAACCCTGAATGAATTTTACTTTCCAGTTTAACTGTGAGCTAATCTGTTTAAATGACTTCCTTCAGTGGAAAGGTTCATAAGCGTAGGCTGCATTGAACACATTTCTTCTCTTTATGTTCTGGTCGAGACTCTTTAGAAGGATAAATGTGACTATACTATCTGTCATAGTCACCATACTGGGTGTGGTAAACTGATTCTAAAGTGATCCCCAATTATCCTTGCCTCCTGAACTTCATGCTTATATGAAATTCCCTTTCTTTGAATGTAAGCAGGAACTGTAATTTGCTCCTAACTGAGAAAATATGACAAAGAGGATAATTTGTCACTTACGTGATCATGTTACATTAGATTGTAACTTCCATCTTGTTAGCAGACTCTCTCCATTGACTCTTCCTTACTGGCTGAATGACATAAGCTTCCATGTTAGAAAAGGCCCCAGAGCAAGGAACTGAGGATAGCCACCAATAGTTAGAAAGAAACTGAGGCCTTTAGTCCGATAACCGATAGGTAATTGAATTCTGCCATCATCTGCGTGAGTTTAGAAGCAGATCCTATCCCAGTTGAATCTTAGGTGAGATTGCAGCGCTAGCTGCTGCCTCGATTGTAGCCTTGTACAGGACCCAGTTAAGCCATGGATTTCTGACCAACAGAAACTGAGATAGATAATATGTGTTATTTTAAGCTGCTGAGTTTGTGATAATATGGTTATATAGTCACAGGTAATTTAAGACACTGGGTAATGATAATACACTTTCAAAGTCATATGTTCCTGAATTATTTCTCAGAAAATATTTTCTCTCAAAATTGGGATTTTATAAACTAAGCCAGTTATTTATTCACTCAGATTGTGCCCATATTACTGTCTACTCATATAAGAGGATTTACTCCAAGAATTTTGGGGAAAAGTGCATTGATCTCAGACCTGGGAGTGAATTCTATCTATCTAAAGTACTTACTAGCTGTGTAAACCTGAGAAAGTCACATAACCATTCTGGGCTATAGCTTCTTTTTATTCATAGTGAGAAATAAGATGATGCATGTAAAGTTTATAACATAGTAGCCCTCAGTATATTCCAGTTTCTCTCATTTCTTTCAAAGGAATGGAATTTAATAGAACTGAAACAGTCAATAAACAGTGGCAGAAGAGGAGCATTCATTCATGAAATTGAAAGAAACAGACTTCAGTAGAAGATGATATTGCCCTTATTGCATTGTGATTAGATAAACCAAGTTAGCCAAGCATTGACTAACTTGGTTTTGTCTATTAAAGCAACTTTTGGTAATAAAGGTGATAGTAAATTTGGAAGTAAAATTCTAGGTGTTATTCAGGCTTTCAAAAAGTCTAAAGTGATGCCATTCCGTGTTAGTGACTCCAATGTGCATGTTGTCTAGATAGAAAATGTTTTTATTCATTTAATGCATATTTATTGAACACTTATTACATACTGGGCACTCTCTGTGATGTTAGAATTTTAATTCTATCTGGATATCTGGATATAACCCTTCATTGAAGGTCAACAGATTTAAATTTTCAGAGACAGGCTTTCACTAGCCCACATTATATGAGATGATTTTTTAAAAGTTAGGATTGTTGTAGTATTTATATAACATGGTATATTCAGCAGTAAGAAGAACAAACCAGTGATACATGCAACAAACTGGATGAATCTCAATATCATTATACTGAGTAAAGAAGCCAGACAAAAGAGAGTATGTGTTGCGTGATTCCATTCATACAAAATTCTACAAACTACCTGATGGTAGTTATGTGGGAATGAAAGGGGGAGAGTGGTGGTTTGACTCAGGCTTGAAGAAAGTTTGGAAGTGGCAAAAATATTTGGTATCTTGTTTGATTGTAGTAATGACTTCATAGATAGTCTAATGACTTCATAGTAACACCCCAATAAATTAGTAAAAATGTTTCTTGACCATTTGAGGGGTAAGTGAAATAATATTTATTAAATTAGCGGATATATAGTTTATACCTAATCTAACTGAATGCCTGTCTTTATAGTGACATTTTAGTGCAGTCTAGGATAGGGAAGGAAAATACAGTATCTTTTTTTTGTTGTTTATTTTTATTTATTTATTTTTCCCCAAATATTTTAATTTTATTTTTTCAGTGTTACAAGATTAATTGTTCATGGACCACACCTAGTACTCCATGCAATACGTGCACTCCTCAATACCCACCACGAGGCTCGCCTACCACCCCCAAAACCCTCAGTTTGTTGCTCAGAGTCCACAGTCTCTCATGGTTCATCTCCCCCTCCAACTTCCCACAGTATCTCTTTTTGACTGCGGATCACATCAACTGCTAAAGGATTTGTTGTGAACACAGTATGCAAAACCACCAAAAATATGAAATATTGTTTCTGGAGAACAGATAATATATATACACATACATACATGTATATTTTTATTTTAGAGAGAGAGATTGAGAGTGCACTGAGGGGCCGGGCAGAGAGAGAGGTAGAGAGAGAATCCCAAGCAGGCTTACTGCTGAGTGTGGAGCCTGACATGGGGCTTGATCTCTCCACCCTGAAACCATGACCTGAGCTGAAATCAAGAGTCCATTGTGCAACTGACTGAGCTACCCAAGCACCCCAGGAACAGATATTTTTTTATGGACGCAAAACATCTCTCTCTTGATTTGAGCAAATGAAATATCTAACTATCAGAGTAGGCCGGTGACTAAATACAGAAACATACATGGTGATTTCATAGAATCTGTAGTAATTATAAACCAGTTTTAAATCTTTGTCCATGATTCCTCTTGGGGATTTGTAAAAATATTATTTGACCATGGAGTTGTGGGTCCATATCTGGGCTCTCTATTCTGTTCCACTGATCTATGTGTCTGTTTTTGGGCCAGTACCATGCTGTCTTGGGGATCACAGCTTTGTAGTAAAAGCTTGAAATCAGGCAGTGTGATGCCCCCAGCTTTGTTTTTCTTTTTCAACATTTCCTTAGCTATTTGGGGTCTTTTCTGGTTCCATACAAATTTTAGGATTGCTTGTTCCAGCCCTTTGAAAAAAGCCAGTGGAATTTTGATGGGGATGGCATTGAAAGTATAGATTGCTCTGGGCAATATAGACATTTTAACAGTGTTTATTCTTCTGATCCATGAGCACGGAATGCTTTTCCACTTTTTTGTGTCTTCTTCAATTTCTTTCATGAGCGTTCTGTAGTTCCTCGAGTACAGATCCTTTACCTCTTTGGTTAGGTTTATTCCCAGGTCTCTTATGGTTCTCAGTGCTACAGTAAATGGAATCGATTCTCTAATTTCCCTTTCCATATTTTCATTGTTAGTGTATAGGAAAGCAACTGATTTCTGTGCATTGATTTTGTATCCTGCCACATTACTGAATTGCTGTGTGAGTTCTAGTAGTTTGTGAGTGGAGTCTTTTGGGTTTTCCATATAAAGTATCATGTCATCTGGGAAGAGAGAGAGTTTGACTTCTTCATTGCCAGTTTGAATACCTTTTATTTCTTTTTGTTGTCTGACTGCTGTTGCTAGGACTTCTAGTACTATGTTGAACAAGAGTGGTGAGAGTGGGCATCCTTGTCATGTTCTTGATCTCAAAGGGAAGGCTGTCAGCTTTTCCTCCATTGAGAATGACATTTGCTGTGGGGTTTTCATAGGTAGATTTTGTGAAGTTGAGGAATGTTCCTTCTATCCCTGTACTTTGAAGAGTTTTAATCAGGAACAGGTGCTGAATTTTGTCAAATGCTTTTTCTGCATCAATTGAGAGGACCATGCGGTTCTTCTCTCTTCTCTTATTGATTTGTTCTATCACATTGATTGATTTGTGAATGTTGAACCACCCTTGCATCCCAGGGATAAATCCCACCTCGTCATGATGAATAATCTTTTTAATGTGCTGTTGGATCCTATTAGCTAGGATCTTGTTGAGAATCTTGGCATCCATATTCATCAGGGATATTAGTCTGAAATTCTCCTTTTTGTTGGGGTCTTTGCCTGGTTTGGGGATCAGGATAATGCTGGCTTCATAGAAAGAGTCTGGATGTTTTCCTTCTGTTTCTATTTTTTGAAACAGTTTCAGGAGAATAGGTATTATTTCTTCCTTGAATGTTTGGTAGAATTCCCCAGGGAATCTGTCAGGTCCTGAACTCTTGTTTTTTGGGAGGTTTTTGATCACTGCTTCAAAATAAAACACCTTTTTAATGTCTCATTCAGATAAGTCTTTGAACATAATTTTTGAATTTATAATTGGGATTAGATAAATCACGAACATCTGGGTGGACTGATAAACATAATAACCTAGCAAAGGGAAAGGCATTAAAAGTTTAAATACTCTTCATTCAGATGTTTTGGAATATATTTATACTTCTATTTTTGCATTACTTGCTTTTCTTTAGGTTGAAGATGTGTAACATTTCATAGAAATCTTTTTCTGGTAGAAGAAATAACCCATCTGATGTGACTATTTGACCTTGGAGAAGAAACCATCTAAACAACTTAGAAATTATTATTGTTCATTATCTGTGCCATTCAAAATGACTTTTTTTCCCTTCTGTTTTTCTTTTCTGATTTCCATATACTTATCTTTTCCTTTCTGTTATAGAATACCTCAGGATTATCTTCTAATTCAGTTAATTGATATAATTAATTAATCTGCAATAGCCAGCCTGCTTTTCCCTGTTTCCAATGACTTTTGATTAGACAGGTTTTTTTTTTTAAAGATTTTATTTATTTATGTTTGAGAGAGTGAGAGTGTGAGCACAAGCAGGGGGAGGGGCAGAGGGAGAGGGAGAAGAAGACTCCCCACTGAACAGGGATCCTGAGTACACTGTACTGCTTCATTCCAGGACCCCAGCATCTTGACTAGAACAGAAGGCAGACTCTTAAAGGACTGAGCCATCCAGGCACCCCAGACAGTTTAATTTCTCATCCTGAAGAGGGCCCTCTATTGTGTTCAGAGTAATACCTTTTATAGCTGGTTCTTGCCTTACAGATATGTTGCTCTTGGAGATACAATTAGATTATAAATTCAAGACCTTTAAGATCTTTTCCTTTCTAACAGTTTTACAAAGTATTAATTATTCTCCTTTCTCAGGTTCATCCTTTCCATTTAGGTTTGATTTATTTATTATCAGTCTTTTCTATGAAGAATATATCACAATTTATTTCTCCATTTTACTATTGTTTACTATTGTTGGACCTTTGAATTTCTTCTAGTTTGGGGTCATTATAATAATGTTATTATGGCTATTCGTTTAATGTTTATTCTGGTTTATATAAGCTAGATTATCCTGTATATAAAAAGGGAGGAGAATTGTGGGGTCATGTGTATGCACATCTTCCACTATACTAGATGATGCCCAGCTATTTTCCAAAGCAGTTGTACCAATTTACAGTCACACCAGTAATGTATATGTTCATTTGACAGTCTTCGTAGCATTGTTGGTTCCCCACTCATATACTCTGACACTCATTATTTTCATGCATGGCCAAATCAGAGCTTTGAACTGTGAATGTTTGCAAATCTTTGCTTGAAGGCTTTTTCATCACCAGAGCTCACTTAATTCACAAATGGAGCAGCCTGAAGATGTCTAGGAGTTTATCTTCTCCCCACCCACCCATAGAAGCTGTCATCAACAAATCTTATCCAGAATGGTGTATAACAACTCCAGTTTCCTCTTCTTACTACTGGGGTAATTCTGAAATGTATTTGTCACCTTGTGGTGTTTTTCAGGGGTTATTTCTCACGTTTATAGCCTGCTTGGTTAATGATACTTTTTTGGCTTTCTTCTCTTCCTTATTTCTCTTCTCCACTTGTATATTAAACTTTCTTGCATCTTTTACTGATACTTCTCAACATTTATGGAATGAGCTTCCCTTCCTATCTTTTCATATAGCCTTGTAGCCTTACTCTAAACACTTCTCAAACTACATTGTCTTCCGTAAGGAATATAAGCTATATGAGGGAAGGGATTTATGTTTCCATCACAGCTTTATTAATAGTAGCTAGTAAAGTTTCTGGTATTTGGAAGGTGCTCAGTATTTCCTAGAGGAATAACTGTCTCCAACAGTATCAGGAAGCTAAAGGAGCCACAATGAAAAATAAAACATTGAAGGGTGATGGTGAATATGGGAGGTAGGAATACTGGAATATCTTAGAGAATATCTCTGGGGAGAAATATTTGACCTCAGTGAGGTGTAGGAGCGCCTATGCAGATACCTGGGTAGAGAGCATTCCAGAAGATGGGAAGAGCATATGCAAAGGCCTTGAAATGGAAATATGCTTGACACATTTGACAATAAGTTTATAGGCCTTTGTGGCTAGAGAAGAACAAGTAGAGTAGTAGGAAATGAGACAGGAGAAGTATCCATTGATAAATATGAAGTGATAAATGAATGAATAAATGAGCAACTAAATGGATAGAATAAATGCCTGAAAATATATGATGAGAAGCAGCAGATACAGTGAAAAGGTAACAGATGTGAGTTAGATAGACTTAGATCTTCTTGTGAATAAATCTCTTTATTTGTAATATGGGAATACTAATTTTTAACATAGAGGGGTGGGGGATGAAAAAAGGAGCAATGAGCAAGTTCCCTAGTCAGAATAGGTTCTCAATAGCACTTACTGGTAGGAGAAGTAGCAATAATAGAAGTAGTTAGTAGTCATTCTAGTGCAGTTAGTATTAAAATACTCTGGTAATTGTGGTAGAAATAATTAATTTTCCCAAGCAAAGGGAGGGTCAAGGACAGCTACTGAAAGCAGTTAATATTTGAGCTCAGTCATAAAGAATACAAAGAAATTATGAAAATAAATCAGTCAAAAACGAATATTGGCTTTCTAGAGATTAAATTTTGCTCACTGTAAGTAACTAAATTCATTTTGTTTTCCTAATTAGATACTGACTGAATCACTTAGATTCCATGAGCGAGTCTGAGATGGGTCATTTATATATCCTTCAGTTAGTTTAAGTTGGAATCTGTTACTTTCTTTTCTTTTTTTTTTTTTTTAAGATTTTTTTTGTTTGAGAGAGAGAGATCCAAGTGCACAAGTCAGGGTTGGAGGAAGGGATTCCCCACTGGGTTGGAGCCCAGCACAGGGCTTGATCCCAGGACCCTGAGATCAAGACCTGAGCCAAAGTCGAACACTTAACCAGCTGAGCACACAGGCACCCCTGGAATCTATTATTTTCAACATTATAACCCAGTTAGTGCATAGAGTTTACAATAGAAACTCAAGAATAGAAATCCACAAATACAGTACATTATAGTAAGCCCTATGAAAACAAAATCAGGAAATTAAAATATAATATTGGGCTCAAATAGTTCATATAAATTGCTCAGAAAATTAGGAATCTCTCTTTCCTACTTATCTTTTTTCCTGTCTGCCTCCCATTATATTCACTCCAGTTCTTGCATTTTATAAATATATCATTCAGAGCATTACCTTTGCATTGCACACATATTATTAATGTTGTTAAGGTGAGCTGGGTGTTGTTTTCTGGTTCTAAATGCTTACCTGCTCTTTGGGGCTCTTAGCAGTACATTGACAAAGAATATTGAATCAGAATCACTTGATGCTTAGGTAGAAGAGACAAGCTGATGAATTATGGATAAATTAATATTTTAGGAATTCATGTATCATAAAACCTATGGCATTGGAAGACATCACTATTTTAGGTGTTTTAAAAATCCCACATCCATCATTATCTCTTGCTTACAGAATCTAAATTAACATATCAGTGAAAGAATTAGTTATGCAGTTGATGGAACAACCGAAAAACCAAATGTTGGATATTGAGATAACCCAGATAATTGCAACAGCAGGAATCCACACCAGCAACAGCAGGAATACCACCCCAGTGGCTGGAAGAACAAAGAAAGGGATGTATTACCAGATTCACTCAGTAGAAGCTAGAACCATGGTGGACTTGTGTCATAGAGCCTGGAGTGAATGAACAGATAGAGCCACTGTTAGAGATGTCACCTGAGGCAGGAGTAGTAGGCATGGGCAGGGAGGGATATCCTGGTGTCTCTGTCACATACCCACTCCATTCTTCTACCAGTGCTGCCCACTGGCTGAACCCAGGAGGAAAAGTGCTGATGTGGAAGCCTAGGAAACAGAGTCCATGGAGGTTAGCCCCATCGTAGTGTGGAGCAGACCAGACAAATAGTAGAAAAAGAGCTAGAAATGGATTTGAAGACTAGCTCAGGACCAGTACCCAGGGAATAGTTGGAACAACCAAAGTTCAAGGACCTTAGAGAGGGGAATCTTTTAAGAACTATGTTATGAGTAACTTTCAGTCCCCAATTCTGTCACTGTGTCTTATCAATCTGATTTTCGAGGGAGAGAATCAAATTTGTTTTAAGTCTTCAATCCTATCCAGTCACCCATGGTCAAAGAGAAGGATTAGCTAATAAGAATGTGGCAGACTGGCACCTAATCCCTGTGGATTCCATTTCTGAGAAGGGTGGCTCAAGGGCTGGGAATCCACTGTATACTTTGCCTGACTACTAGATTTCAGTTACCTACTGCCTACTACCTCTTGAATTTGTATTCTTAAGTGAAATTGGCCTATTCTGGACTGTTTTTGTCAGGTTTGAATATCAGTGTTATACTAGTAATATATTAATTGGCTAGTTTTTAGAGGATATAGTAAAGAAATTATCTTTTCCTATTATTGTTCATTGGAACTCAATCAGAATCTCATTATATAAATAAGTCTTGAATAACTCCTTAATTTTATTTGGGGCTCCATCCAAGGACTTTGGTATCATGACCTGAGCTGAAGGCACACTTTTAACTGACTGAGCCATCAAGGCACCCCTGTGTGCATTTTTTTTAAATTAAAAAAATATTCTGTCTCAGTAATATCTGTGTTTTCATTTCTTTAAGGTTTAACATTTATAAAGAATGCTTAGAATTAATAAGAAACCAAGTCTACAATTTTTTTCTACTTTCTAGCTCACTAAAATTTATGTACAGTTTTTCCTGCTGCCTAACCATTTGTTTAACTTTATTTTGCAATTCAAAAATTTACCAAGACATATTTGTGTATCAGTTAATTTCTCTTCACTAAGCTTGACACATCTTTTCAGTTTGCTTGCTTATTTTTTTTCTTCTAAGCCTGTGCATTTTTAATGCTTTTTGTGATTGCTTGTGTTTCAGTTTTATCAGTTTTCCTTTTGAGAATACACTTAAATTTTTGGATTATCATCCCTTCACTTTTCACTTTGTTTCTTGCCTTCCACATTGCGATAAACTGTGCTGATTTGTTCTTCCTTATGTGTGACCAACTGTCCCAGTTAGCCCTGCATTGACAGGTTCCTGAGACATAGAACTTTCATTGCTAAAAGTGGGAAAGTCCTGAGCAACTGGAGATAACCTGCTTATCTTGACTGCATTATCACTGACTCAGTCCTTCACAGTAGCAGTCTACTCCTTCCAGCCTTCTAATATGTGTTTTAATTATCTTATTTTTATTTACTTATTTACTTTTCCATTCATGTATTCATTCAGTCATTTATTCATTTAATTTTAAATCCAGTGTAGTTAACATACAGTGTTATATTAGTTTCAAGTGTACAGTATAGTGATTTGGCCCTTCCATATATTACCCTGTGCTCATCACAAATGTACTTTCAGTCTCCTTCACCTAATTTCACAAATCGGTGAAATTTCACCTATTTCACCCACCTTCTCCTTTGGTAGCCATCAGTTCTCTATAGTTAAGAGTCTGTTTTTTTGGTTTGTCTCTCTGTTTTTGTTTTGTTTCTTAAATTACACATAAGAGTAAAATCATGGGTACTTGTCTGTCTCTGACTGGCTTATTTCACTCAGCATAATACACTCTGGATCCATCCATGTTGTTGCAAATGGGAAGATTTCATTTTTTTATGGCTGAGTAATTCCATTGTGGAATTATTTTCTTTATCCATTCATCTATTGGTAGATACTTGGGCTGCTTCCATAATTTGGCATTATAAATAAGGCTGCAGTAAACATAGGGGTGCATCTGTCTTTGTGATTTAGTGTTTCTGTATTCTGTATTCTTTGGGTAAATAATCAGAAGTGGAATTACTGGATCATATGCTGATTCTGTTTTTAATTTTTTGAGGAAGCTCCATACTGTTTTCCACAGTGGCCACACTGGTTTCCATTCCCACCAACAGTGCACGAGGAGGGTTTCTTTCTCTCCACATCCTTGTCAACACTTGTTTCTTGTGTTTTTGATTTTAGCCATTTTGACAAGGATGATATGATATCATTCATTTTGGTTATGATTTACATTCCTGATGATGAATGATGTTGGGCATCTTTTCATGTGTCTGTTGGATCTTTGGAAAAATGTCTGTTCATGTCTTCTGCCCATTTTAAATTAATTACCTTATTAAAAATACTGTTTCCCCTCATGGTTCCTTACCTCAAGGCTCTCCCTTTCCATCATATTCTAAACTCTGACTTCAGCCTGTCAAATTCTTTTGTCTTCTGCTCATTTTTTAACAGCTCTTTCTTCCAGCCAGTAGAGGTGCCACCAGTTTTGTTTAAATGCTATTTTTTTCGGGGCGCCTGGGTGGCTTAGTGGTTAAAGCCTCTGCCTTGGCTTGGGTCATGATCTCAAGGTCCTGGGATCGAGCCCTGCATTGGGCTCTCTGCTCAGTAGGGAGCCTGCTTTCCCCTCTCTCTGCCTGCCTCTCTACCTACTTGTGATCTCTCTCTGTGTGTCAAATAAATAAAATATTTAAAAAAAATAAATGCTATTTTTTTCTATAGTAAGTAATTCTCAGAGATGGTATATTGAAAATGAAGCCTGTTGTTCCCTTTCTATGAGTATGAATTGTGCAAATGTATCAATTTAGTCAAATATCCAAATTTCCATAAGATTCAATACAAACTCTGTCATGTAGTCCTTTTCTTAGACACTGTTTATTCCTTTTATTCATTATTGATAAGTGCAACTAAATAGTGTTTTCTTTCCTCAAAAACAAGGAACATGAATTTAACTTTGACTATTCGGGTGCTATCCATTCTCAGATCCAAAAGTAGAGAACAGACTCATATGCACATGGTATAGGCTAAGCTATTCTGCTTCCTATTCTTATGGTATAGGCTCTGCTGCGCTGGTCTGGCTGTTCCATGACTACAAAAGGGACAGTAATGCTGGCTTGTTGTCCTTCCAATGCCTCTAATCACTTACTTTTGTGAATTACCTTTCTGCCTTCCTTGTTCATCGTCCCTTTCTATACCAAGTTTTCTTTTATAGCAACTTCTGTTTTGTTTTCTGGGAACCAGAAATAAATGCAGAAATACAGTGGTTGTACTAACCTTGGTCTAGCTTCCCTAAGTACTAGCAGCAGTGTAACAATAACAACAATAATAACAGCAGCATTCACTGAGCACTTGCTGTGTGTTAGACATTGTGGTAAATGCCTTAGATAGTGTGTCACTTTATCCACTGAGTAGCCCACTTTTCTTGTTAATAAGGAAAGCTCATGCATCTTTAAACTAGGAAAAGATAGTAAAACAGGGTAAAATTTATTCCTACCTTTTTTTTTTCGGGAAGATTACTTTTCATCTAACCAATTCCATCAACATTCTAGTTAGTGACAGTTTCTTCTACTGGCTTGCCTATCAGTTTTCATTATCAAGTTTTTTGAGAGTTGTAGTATTTTCATCTGTCTTTTCAAATATTTTGCTGAGAAATTTAAAAATTATTCTTCAGTACTTGCAACTGTGTACCTTAATTTGTTTATAAATTAGATCTTAGGAGCCTTTAACAGACGGAAATATTGTATTTTTTATTGCAAATGGTACAAAATATAACTTATAAATAATAAAAGGGGTTTATTGGATCATGCTATTTTAAAGGTCAAAATTAGGATAGATGTCAGGTGCAGTTTAACTATGGTTCTGTTTTTTAGTGATTGTTTTGGCTTTTCCCCTCACCTATGTTTATTCCTTGTTCTCAGACTTGCTTCACTAATATTGGCATATTTGTGTATTAAATTCTGAACATTAAGTCATGCAGAAAGAAAAGGTTGTTCTGTCAAATCCTTGAAAAAATGTTTTAAGCTGTGTTCTACTTCTACAACTCCTGAATTACTCTTTGTTTTTGGGATGGATCACCCAGGTTTACCCTGAGACTATAACTGCAGTCAGTCATTCCCAAACCCCTTAGTTCCTACCCACACGAGATAAGGGCAGGGGATCAGCTCCAGGAATACAAGTTCATGGTTACATATTCATCTATATTCTCTCAAAAGTAGGGAATACTCTATAATGGCCAAGGCATGCCGTCTCTTTCTGAAACAAATATCCAGTAGGTGATTTCCACTTCTGAAAATTTGTACTAAAATATTGCCTGAGAATCTGTTGTTCTTTGATTTGGAAAACTCTTCCTTCTTTGACTTTGAGTGTTCAGTTCTTCCTTGTCTGGGAAGTCCCACCTCTTCAAAGGCCCTTTCTTTATCTTACCGAAATCATATAGTGAAATAGATCATAGTGTTCCTATTTTCTATATTTCTTACTTTTACAGTCAGGATATTTACTATCTATCTCTTCAGACAGTTGTTTGATAAACAAGACATGATTTCTCATAATGTTTTCAACACTAAAGCTTTACATGACTATTTGGTATGTTATCCTTTCTTTCCTTTTAAATTAAAGTACATAGTAGATAAGAAGTGAGTCTGTTGGATTCTCGCCCTCATATCTTAGCACCTTTTGTATTTTGCACACAGCATATGCTAAATAAAAACTCGTTAAATAAAAGAAATAAAAATTTTCCACTAGAATGGAAAAATTTGCTTCAACACAATCACTACCTACATAAGAGTCTCCTATCTGCTCTCTCATCTCCATCCAAATTACATACTCAGCCTTATCTCTTCCCTCTAATTACACCCCCTCTTGACCTGTAAATGATGGGAATACCTCTCTGACCTTTGCTGAACTGGTTTTAAGTTTCTCTCCTGTTTGCAGATCTAATGCATTGAATTTTTTTTCTGACACAGCTCTTGGAAGGCTGTGTCAAAGTCTATATTTTTTGAGTTATAATACACCAAACCTGATATTAAGCCCAATTTGGTTCATAAAAATTGGTTTATGATTATATGGTTATTTATTATTTATATGGTGTGATTATATAGTGTGGCTCTGAACAAAGTCACATAAAATGGAAGTACATAATATCAAGGAATGCACCTTAAAAAAACTGCATTAATTTGAACCTTATGTAAAAGAACAGAAAGAGTACTAAAATAGGGGAATTTAAATGCACTTTAATATTTTGAAGGAAAAAACAAATTCTTACTCTTTTCATAAACTGTGTATGTATATATCTATACCATTATTGAATGAAGACGAACAAAATTATATTTAGACATGAATATTTTTGCATACCCAGAAGAAGTTAGCTAACTTTCAAATCTCATTCCTGAAACTAATCTTTCACTTCATATTGGAAAGACCTATGTGTTTTTACTGAAGTTTTTAAATAGTTCAGAATA
The DNA here is from genome assembly GCA_028646535.1 of Procyon lotor. NCBI lineage: Eukaryota > Metazoa > Chordata > Mammalia > Carnivora > Procyonidae > Procyon > Procyon lotor. The sequence continues at coordinate 25,888,831 of CM053610.1, forward strand.
ATAAATAGCATTTTTTGAGATTGACTTAATCTTTTTACTTTTATTCCCATAGCAACAATGCTGTTGATTTGCAGTAGTCATCACTTTTCTCTCCTTGCCCAATGGACCTCCTGAATTATTGTGGTGTATCTTCGTAAGACAGGCTATAATATGAAGTGTGCTGTCTCCTCATCCGTTTCCCTTCAGGGAAAAATGTAGTGAAACATAATGAAATGAAATTATGTAAAGGAGATAAATTAAAGCTAAGTAAAAACTTCTTATATTTGTCATAATATTTAGATGACTGAGAAACTCCAGTGGTTTCAGTAGTCCAAAGGCGATGTTAGCATTCTGAATTTAAGAGAGTTGAATTCTCTTAAATTTTGAAGTGCTAACAATTAAATGTTAACCCAAACCAGAGGGAACTTCTTAAATAGAAGCTGAATACCCTTCAATTTTGGCACTATCTCTAAATGTCATGTGGAAATTAACTGATGCTATATTTTTTTTTTACTTTAGATTCTATGGACGTGTTTTTTTTTTTTTAATTAGCTACTTCCTATAAAAACTGCAGTGAAAGCTAAACAGGATTGATTACATGGTAGAACAGATAGCTCACATGCAAATGAAACTGACAAGTCATCCACTTGTAAGGACAGTGTTAACTCACTGAACATGGACGGCTGATGCTCAGTATCAAGGATGAAAGTGATTATAGAAATACTGTTTACTACAGATGTGCTCTTCTGTGACTAAATTAAAAAAATATTGAGTCCAACCGAATTCCTTCTACTCCAGGGCACACTCCATATACAGTGTGGCAGTTAATTTCACCTTATTCTCAAGCTACAGAATGAATTCCCAAACTTGGTCTTTGCAAATGCTAATTTAAAACAATGAAATGTGCGAATCTACCTCTTATTTTTTTTTTCTTGGACCTTAAAGCTTATCGTGTAGATCAGGAGATTTCATATAGATTTAACAGTTAAGTGATATCTTCATATGATCATCTATCAGTAAGCTGATTCCATAGGGCGGTAGTGAGCTGTATACATGGAATATGTACTGTTGTCTGAAGAATGCACTTCATCAGTTGGGGAGATTGCTTTCTCAGCTTAAAAAGTTGTAGTGGGAGAAAAATAAGCACAGTTTTAAGGAAGTAAAAGAAGTCTGTTAACAGACTATTAACAATGAACTGGTGGTGGGTATTGAGGAGGGCATGAATTGCATGGAGCACTGGGTGTGGTGGATGAACAATTAATCTTGTAACACTGAAAAAATAAAATAAAAGTATTTGGGGAAAAAAGAAGAAAAAAAAAAAAGAAAAAAACAATGAACAACATTTATCTAACATTTACTTGTTCCAAACATTGTGCTTTACATGAATTAGTCCTCACAGCCCTGTGGCTGAGGAACAGTAGATGCCCCATTTGGAAACTGGATCATAGATTATCTAAGTTTACTGGTACTGATTATCTAAGTCTACACGTACTGGTACGTGGCAGGGATGGTATTCAGATCCAGGCTCTCTGACTTAAGAGCCACTTCCTTACATATAGGTGTTCCAGTAAATGCTGTGTTATTTCTAAGAAGTGGAGTGTACACTAACTTACACAAGGGCAGAAAACCTAGCTGAGATTGATTGGAAACTAAAATATAGACCTGGAAACCCTTTGGGAGTCCAGTATCTTTCATCATATCAGATATCTCTCTCCAGCTCTTTCTTCTTTCTTCTGCTCAGTAGGATTTTTGTGCTTTTAAACTTCCACATGGTCCAGCATTAGCTAACAACAGTTTTTGTGTTTCTTAATTAAAATTTTCAAGAGATATACCCCAGTTAATTCAGCTTATCTCTCATAAGTTGCTGGATAGACAATGACTTGTCTTGTTAAGATATCAAGTCTTGATCCACAGATGAGAGAGAACAAGACACATATGGACTAGACCAGAACAGCCATGGACCTGGTGAAGGATAGAGATGTTGCAGGAATATTGCCATCCCTTTCTCCTCAGGCTATTGGATTTAGCTTTCAATCAAGTTCAGCTACCTTGGTTCTCTGCAGCTTAGGGGTTGCCCTCATCAACTGTATAAGGAGCAGAGCCAAGGAAGAAGCTACTTAAGCCCCCAGTTCACTTATCTGTGTATGATGAGGGCCCATTAAATGTTATACTGTCTGGAACTATAGTCACTTTATTTAGTCTTGGCAGGAAAGAAGTCATCTTCCCATTTCTTTACATTTGGGTGAGGGAGCTGGGTCTAGAAGGTGAATGGGAAGTGGTAAGAATACCTTTTAAACCTCTCAGTGAGATAAGAAATTTCTTACTGGGTTCATACCTGGGTATTCCGAGAGATCCAAGTAATTGCAGTGAGATCTCCTTTCCTCTTACTCTATGCCCTGTCACTTTATGGAGGCCTTTACTCACCTTCATGTGCATGCAGTATTCTCTCAGGTGGATCCCTCAGGGAGCTTAGACTTCTTCTTTTGTCTTTGTCTTTCTTCAGAGAAGCCTTTTCCAGTTACCAAAAGTTCTCTGCTAGTCTAGAACCACCATTGCCTCAAAAGTGTGAGCTTAAAAACTGTTTGTTTTTGTTGGCATCATGGTGAAACCATTCCTATGTAGTTTTAGATTTCCCAAAGTACAGCATTATTGTGTTATGATTCTGAAAATTAGCCTCTATATCTTCATTCTGGTATGTGACTTTGCTGGCAGAAAAATACTGGTAACATTATAGAAACTTAACATTCTTTATACATAGTTGAGGAAATTATGGAGTAACTTCTTTGTCACCTTTGGTTAGCTTTCTTAAGTTGGCTTTAGAATTTGTTGGCTTGGCCTCTGAAGAATTGGGAAAGTTTGACCTTGTCTACAATTAACTTTCTCAGTGCAAGGAGTTTATAGCCAGACCCCCACTTCTCACTGCAGCCCCCTCAGCCTGCTCTTGGACCAGCAGAAGTACCAGTTCTTGCAAGGAAAAGCCAACTTCTGACATAGCAAGGTCAGTGCTAGGATCCCAGGAAGCAAGTTTGACTGCATATGGTCCTTGTAATTTCAAAGCAAAGCAATGGAAGGAGACAGCTTAGTAGTTGTTTTATTTTCTCTTGAGTGGACTTATGTTGTCAGTGGCAGAAAGCCACGAACCACGAAGATAAAATAATGCTAACCAGAGTGCTAAGTAAAGAAAACAAAGATGGCTCCACAATTAGTAGCATTATATATGTTAGTGCTAAGTAACAACAGATGTGTCTACAGGGAGTGAAGCATTCCTTGCAATCCATCAGAAACCAAAGTCCTCTGACATCACAAACCATTATGGTTATCTTGGGCTTGGAGGAATGATGGCTGAGTCCATTGGGTTGGCAAAGTGAGGATGCTCTTGAGAGTGTTTCAGTCTACCTGTGTCATCCTTACCACGCTGTACACTTGTGCTGAGTTAACAGGGCGATGTGTGCTGTAAAATCCGGTTCTGTAAAGACATGCACTAGCCATGAGTCATTAGCAAGCATGCGGAGCTAATTGGCAAAATACTCATAAAAGATTTTGAAGGTGGGTTAATTACAATTCATTACATTGTAAACTGTCCCCAGGCTATTGTTAAAAAATGCAGGAGTTTCAGGGCCCATTATTTTATGATTCATTTTGCCATGTTGTGAAAAACAGACTCTAAATCAAACTACATTTATTATAGGTCAGACCACAAAATCTTTATTGGTTTTTCCAACATTCCACCCTCGTTATATGAATTCATATGGACTGCACATTTCTGTCAATTGGCAAGAAAGCATGAAATAAAATTTATGATATTTTCTTACTTTATCCTCAGTGCAGCCTTAAAAATCACAAGATCTAATTGCTTCCCCTATTTCCCCAAGTTCATGAGAAAAATAAGTATTTCAAAATCAGCCCTAAAGTTCTGATGATTGGAAGCAACTGAAGGATAATGAAGTTGGTCTTCTAAAGGAAACATTTTAAAGAATAACCTAAGAAGCATCATCCAGTCGAGTTTATTAAAGCTGTTCTCCCCCACACCTAGAAAAATGATTAGAATGCACTTTTCATTTGGGGGATAATTTGAAGTCCATTGGCATCCTAAGCATTAATCTCATTTTCCTCATCCCTACCTTCAGAAGTATTTTTTTTAAACAAAACAAGACTCCATTTATTTCTCAAAAAACTGTGATACAATTGTATGCCTCCTGTTATTACCACAGACCGACTTGGTCAGAATCATGTAAGGTCTCATAAGTAGTTGTTCTGTACCATTATATGTAATTGTTTGTTGATTAATGTTTTCAATTACGTCAATTTTCACTATGTGACCCAAACCACCTTGACAGTGACAGCCTGTTATACTCATTACTGGGGATGAGCAAAGAGCAAAATGCTAGGTTCACTTCCAGCCCTCTAGAGCTCAGCAACTCATTTGAACCTTATCTGAACTATCAGAAAGTTTTGACTCTGCAAAAACTCATGTTTGAGGAAGGGCAGGGAATGTGTGGTGCAAGGAAGGCTTGGCGGTAGAGTGTGTGTGGGGGGTTGTTGTTGGAAATTGTGCAAGAATGAGTTTCCTTGTGAGTGATCTGGTACTTCCTGATTCTGGCTGGACCAAAAATACCACAAAAGTCTTTCTTTAAACTTCCAAGATCTTTGGAAAGCCTTCCTTCTAGCAGTTTGCCACTTCTGCATGCCTGGGTTTGGGCCAGGGCTGGAGACAGAAGTATGTGCAAGGGGAAACTGTTTAATAGAAAGTTACCTGGATACTTGAGAGTTGTCAAAAGAGGTTTACCTCTAATGGAATAAGACCTGAATGTTTCGGCCAGGATCAATGGTCTTAACCATTTCCATTTCTTATAGAAAGATAGAGCTTAGAAGGTAACAATAGGAATTACTAGAGTGACCTGGTTATTTTATAGAGGGAGTCAAGATATCCAGAAGAGCCATGTGACTGAACCTGTACAGATGTGGACCAGAGTAAAGGCGAGAGTAAGTGGAGAGTAAGAGGAAAGGAGTGAGCTGAACAGATTTCCAATGACTTGGTTTCTCTCTTTATTATGCCACTAGGGATATGATCTTGGGCAAGTCATCTCACTTCTCTAACCCTCTGTAGAACATTTCAACCACAAAATACTGAATTAAACATTTCTGAGGGATGAGAGTGCTAAAAAGAGGTGACTTAGAAGCAAGACTCAGCTGCATGAGAACATGTCAAATTGAGAAGAGAAAAAATGGCTTCCAGAGAAGGCTAGTGAATAAAGAGAAAACATTGAATGAAAACATAAGGAAACCAATGAGGACTATTTATTTTGCATTCGGTAACAGACTGACAATTATAAAAAAAAAACTTGAAGAGGAAGTAAAATTGTTTGACAGTTTTTAAAAAAGTCATAATAATCTAAATTTTGTGAAATAAAACAATCTGAAGAGAAGCATGGAAGGAAGAAGTGCCCCAAAGAGGGAGACATAAAGACAGGTTAGTTTCTTGAACCATGCTTGTGGGACACAAGGCAAAGAGAATGGAGAACCCTAGCTTTCCCCAATCAGAATGATCCCCAGTTTATCTCTTGAGAGTAAGTTTTTGTTTAAAGCAAGTTTTCTAACCCTAAAAAGAAGCTTGCTATTTGCTGAGCTTGCAAGAAGTCAAGAAAACTAGTGGCATGTTAATGGGTTCATTTACTGTGACTCTTTTAAGAGATAAAATTCCAGGGCCTTGAGTGGTAAAGTTCTGAAGTGGCTATCCTATATAAAATACTGTATAAATCCTGTATAAAATATGAAATTTGCAATGGGGCCATTTTCACCGGAAGATAACTTTGGAACTAGAAATCACTGAGCTGGGCTCTCCCAAGGAGAGGGACCAACCATCTTACTCACACTCCAGTTTGGAGTGGGACTGACACTCCAGTTTGGTCAGGGTCTCTTGATTAAGGGTTGCCTAGTATATGAGGGGCAAAGTAAAGAACCAGGATCCACATCCCTCGACCTGCCCTGCAGTAAGATTGACCTCCAGAGGAATCTGATTATGGTGGAGGAGTTAGAGGAAGGCATCTGTAATCAGTAGCTCAAGAGTATAACCATGGAAAAGGAAGACCATCCAGGAAAACAGAAACAACTAACAAATGCAAACGGTATGATAGAGAATCATGGATACTGATCAGTGCAAAATTGGTCTGATAAGGAGCAATGTTGACACTGGAGTCTTGTCAACAAGTCTTCTTGTATTGACTTGGTAACTGCATGCGACAAGTAGGTGAGAAGAGATCCCTGTGTATAGCACCACTAACATTAGGATGCTTCTCCCAGGCATGGAGATCATTTTGTTTTAAGCATTAAGTGAAATCATCTTCTTTCTTTCTGTTCTGCCCAAAGGACCTTCCCAGTTGCAGCTTCAAAATTGCTTCTTTGGTAAGCTTTTACTGTGGGGCATGAAAGTTTCAGCCAGTACCTGATCTTGCTCCCTGCTAGGGATGCCTCGGCTGAAAAGACCAGAGAGACCTGCAAATTTAAGAGTTAAGTGCAGAAAGCAGCTGGATCCTAACTTGTCCAAGGGAGCCAAGCAGAGCAGATGATTTTCCTGGCCAGCAAGAGCCAGGCACCTGTCAAATCTATATTGTCCACTTTGCTGTGCCCTGCTCCCCAGCATGCCTACTATGACAATGAAGTTCACACCACCACCTCCTTCCGCAGAAAGCCAACTGCCAGGATCCCCTTAAATTCCTTCTCCAGCAGATATTTTGATCCCTAGGCAAGTTTATCCCCATCCCCCTTTTGGTAGGAAAAAAATGCCCCCAAAGGAAAATGATGATGTCTTTTCTTCTTAGATGAGGTTTTTAAATACAAGATACCCATCCTCTTGGTTTGGGAAGAAGGGAGGGCCCATGATACTGACTGTGTGTGTGAGGTGTGGTGAGAGAAGGGAATCTGAATGTATATGTATCTGGTATCTAGGTTTTGAGAAACTCAAAATCTGTATCTTGAAGGACTGGCCCTCTTCTTTCCTCAGTCGTAAGTTAAAATGTTAGTAAATACTTTGTGGATTCTTTCACTTCTGGGTGTTATCAGATAGTCAGGCCTCCCCTGTCTCAGGAGATGCTGCCCACTGGATTGGCCTTTTGGCTTAGGACATAGGCATTGGCTTGGGCATCAAAAGAGCTAAGCTCAAGATCAACTGTGTTGATAACTCACATGTGCCTCCAGCAAGCTTTTTTTCCTTTGCTGGGTTTCAGTGCCCTGATTTGTAAAGTGAGAGGGTTAGATATCAACCTCCAAAATGCTCTGATACTCTGGATTTGGCTATACTTAACTTTATGGAGCAGCCATGGCCCAAATCTGAAGCCTATGAACCAAGTAAACCTATTTCAACTTAGTTTCTTTCTTTACACAGGAAACAAACAGAACATAGTATTGCAGTCAGCCCAGGGAATAGGTCTTGTTTTTAGAAGAGAGCCTTGAGATGACAGCGGCATGCATGCCGGGCACATTCCTTCACTATAACCACAAGGAGCCTGCATGTATTTGTTGTTGTTTTTAATTGCAAACTTTTCTAACAATCTGCCCTTTAGAAATGATTGCCCCTCTCTGAGGATCAGATCACAGCCTAGGCAGTTCTCAGAGAAAATTAAATGAAGAATGCTGAGCCTGGAATCTATGATTAGGGTGCCTGGCTAAGTAAAGATGATCATGTACTTTCCCAAAGGGGTCAGCTGTGGCCCCAGATATCTACAGTAGAGCAGTAAATGATTCACGCTGGCTTGATAGCTTCTCTAATGCTAGATTTACAGCTGGATTTAGAGCTAAATGTTGAAGGTAAATCTGAAGGAGCAGAAAAAGGCTAGAGAGGGAATTGGGAATCATGGGAATTTCCATCAAAGCTTTTCAGAAGCAGGAATCCATTTTACCTTTGTCGATGACTGTGGTTTGCTAGGATCAAGATCAAAGGAATCACCGTGGGCAGAGCCATGACAAATGCGAGGCTCAGTCTGGTGAAACCTAGCATTAGCCCCTCTCTTAGGCTGCCGTCTAGACTGGAAGTGGGTGCTTGTGCCAGACCAGGCTGAGTATGTAGTCAAGGTGCTCCTTCATGACCGGGCAGAGGAGGTATAAAAGCTCTTGATCCCCACAGGGAAGTTCACAGCGAGGGCCAACCCTGTGAGGCCCAACATGGTCATAGCTCCAATCAGAAGAGCAGTTTTGTAGGAAAATGAGGGACATGAAGTAAGCATAGAACTAAGTAGTTGAAAAAGATGCAGAACTGTTTGTTAATAAAATCCAGTTGCCTTGAGTTATGTATCTCCTTCTCCCTCCCTGATAGTTTTGGAAGACGGCTTCGAAATTCTGTTAAGAAGTTGTTTACTTGCAGGCCCACAGACTTTTGAATGGCATTAACCAAGAGCAGCAAACTGGAAACCTTTTTTTTTTTGATGGTCTGTATGGTTTTTCAGAGCTTCAGTTAATGTTCTAGAAGAATTCAAGTAGCTGATGAAGGGATATGCGGGACTCCGAATGGGCACATTCTACATTGTTTCATAGCATGTCAGCATTGACCAGTGTTTAAATCTTCATTTGCCTTTTGAGAATACTACTATGGAAAAAAGCACCAGAAAAAAAAAATATCGACACTTTCCAAGATTTCGTGAATGCATTATCCCATGTGACCTTTATATTGACCTGGCAAGGTAGGCAGAGGGTATTCTCTTATACATTTTAAGCATGGAACTAGGAGAACTAGAAAAAGACTCAGGACTCAGTGTTTTCATTTTCTTGGGTAAATGCCCAGTAGTGGAATTACTAGGTCATATGGTAATTCTGTTTTTCATTTAATTTAATTTATTTTTTTAAAAGATTTTTATTTATTTATTTGACAGAGTGAGAGAGCGAAGGAGAAAGAGAAAGAGAGCACCCAAGCATGAGAGAGGCAGAGGGAGAAGCAGACTCCCTGCTGAAAAGGAAGCCTGATGCAGGGCTCTATCCTAAGATCCTGAGATCATGACCTGAGCTGAAGGCAGATGCTTTACTGACTGATCCACCCAGGCACCCCTCTATTTTTAATATCTTTATCTATCTATCTATCTATTAAAAGATTTTATTTATTTATGACAGAGAGAAAGGGCTTACAAGTAGGCAGAGAGGCAGGCAGAGAGAGAAGGGGAAGCAGGCTCCCTGCTGAGCAGAGAACCCGATGTGGGGCTTGATTCCAGGACCCTGAGATCATGACCTGAGCCCAAGGCAGAGGCTTAAACCACTGAGCCACCCACATGCCCCTATTTTTAATTTTTAAAGGAAATTTCAGACTGTTTTCCAGAGTGGCCACACCAATCCACATTCTTAACAACAGTGTGTGAGGGTTCCTTTTTCTCTACATCCTCTCCAACACCTGTTAATTCTTGTCTTTTTGACTCTAGCCATTCTGACAAGTGTGAGAGGATATCTCATTGTGGTATTGATTTGCATTTCCCTGATGATGAGGACGTTGGGCATCTTTTCATGGGTCCATTGGTCATTTGTATGTCTTCGAAAAAAATGGTTATTCAGGTTCTCTGTCCATTTTTAAATTGGACTATTTGTATTTTTGGTGCTGAGTTCTTTATTTATTTTGGAAAACAAAACCACTAATTTGAAAAGATAACTGCACCCCTGTGTTTATTGCAGCATTATTTGCTGTTGCCAAGATATGGAAGCAATCCAAGTGTACATCCATAAAGGAATGGATAAAGAGGGTGTGGTGTGTACACACACACACACACATACACACACACACATATCGTGGAATATTAGCCATCAAAAAGAATGAAATCTTGCTATTTGCAACTGCATGGATAGATCTAGAGGGTATGATGCTAAGTGAAATAAGTTAGAGAAAGACAAATACCATATGATTTCATTTATATGTGAAATTTAAGAAACAAAACAAAGAAAAAAGAGACAAAAAACTAAAATATTAAATGCAGAGAATAAATTGGTAATTGCCAGAGGGAAGAGGGAGGGGGATGGGTGAAATACATAAAAGGGATTAAGAGGACGCTTGATGAACACTGAGTAATGTATAGAATTGTTTTAAATCACTATATTGTTCACCTGAAACTAATATAATACTGTTGTTAATTATACTTTGATTAAAACAAATAAATAAAAGTTAGGAATCAAGATTTCAATTCTGCTTCTGGTAATAGTTTCAGTGTCACTCAAAGCAAATCTCACTTTAATTTTCTATGAATTTGTTTTTAACTTGGGAGTGCTAAGGTGGGGGGGCTGAGGGTAACAGTATATTAACCCCCAAAATAATTGTGCCTATTATGGTGTAGTTATCCAAAAGAATAATTTACAGCTTTAATAAATGACAGTAAAGGATATAGTACAAAAATGACCATGATGTAATGCTAAATAAAGTATCAAACACAAGATTGTATAGTGAATTTACAGTTGTGCAATTAGATGTATGTGGAAAAAGGGAAAAGGAAACAATGTAAATTTTAGCTAAGGTCACAGTAAGGTAAGTATTCAGGTATTTTCAGATTTTCTATAATATGATCAGCTATATCATTTTTTACGTATCTAAATATAAATGAATCTGTGAAGTGAAAAAGAGATACCCCCCCATGCACATACATACCACTCCGGATCCCCAGGCCTACAAAGGGATTTGCCACTTCCTATAGTCTTTTTTTTTTAAGATTTTATTTATTTATTTGACAGAGAGAAAGAGATCACAAGTAGGCAGAGAGGCAGACAGAGGGAGAGGGGGAAGTAGGCTCCCTGCTGAGCAGAGAGCCCAATGTGGGGCTCGATGCGGGGCTTGATCCCAGGACCCTGAGATCATGACCTGAGCCTAAGGCAGAGGCTTACCCCACTGAGCCATCCAGGTGCCCCTTCAATCCTAAAGTCTTGAGCAAGTTATCAGTTCTGAGTTTTGATTCACTTAACTGTAAGAGTTCCATACAAATCTTAACCTAAAAGTATTAAGTTCTTACTTTGTACCGGTTATCCTGAGCATCTTCTCTTGTACTAACACGTTAAATTCTTGTTATAACCCAAGAAGTAGGTCTGATTCTTATCTGTATTTTGCCAATCATAAAGTTAAATTTATGGCACAAAAAAGTTAAATTAGGTCATCCAGCTGTGGGTGGAGGATTTTGTAGCAAATCAGGACAGAATAATTCCAAAGCCCATAGTGTGACCACTGAGCCAGACTACTTCAAGGGATGGTTACAGAATTGAATCTTATTTCTTGGGAAAGCCCGTTTGGTAGAAGTGGTACATCACAGGTACTATATAGATCTAGTTCTTTCTTAGATTCATTGATTTCTAAGCCTCAAAAGTATACCTGTTAAATTACAAAGCTGAAGAATGGAACAACTGGGTGCTAAAAAATTTAGTGTAAATTCATCATTGGTTGCTAACTTCATTGGGGTTAGTCCATTGGTGTTAGTGATCACAAAGAGATAATTTTGGGAATCACATGACTAAATTTAGAAATGTTTTTGTCTAAAGCAAAGTCATCCTGAACATGTTTTGATATTATCTAATATTTCTGATTTTTTTCACAAATATCTAGGACTCAAAGAAAATCTCAGCCCACCATACCTAGAAAATCTTTTAAAATATTTTTACTTTCCAATAATCTCTCCTCCCAAGATTGGTGTGGTAGGTGACAGCAAGATGGCAGTATATTTAGAAAACTGAATCCACATAGTTCTGACACTTTTCCTTGGAAAATATTTTATGTGAGCTTGTTGATGTCCCTAGAATCTCAAATGCCCTTTAACCATGAGTTCTATAGGCTTACTCAATAACTTAGATATTTAATGCTTAGGGGCTGCATATTGCCAATCTGACTCTTTTTTTTTTTTTAAGATTTTGTTTATTTATTTGTCAGAGAGAGAAAGAGCAAGTGAGCACAGCAGGGAGAGCAGCAGGCAGAGGGAGAAGCAGGCTCTCTGCTGAACTGAACCAGGAGCCCGATGTGGGACTCAATCCCAGGGATCTGGGATCATGACCTGAGCTGAAGGCAGTAGCTTAACCAACTGAGCCACCCAGGCATCCCCCAAGCTGACTCTTAACACCAAAAGGTTTAAGTTCAGTTGAAATCTCCAAACCCAGTTAGGAATGAATTTGGCTACTTGTGTTTTTCTTGTATGGATGACTTTTATAGCAGGTGAGAAGGCTATCATCTGCCACTGAATCAGGCATCCTGATATTTAATGTATGTTAAATCAATCAAAACATCCTGATGTTTTGTATGAGGACTGTTTACAATTGACCATGTGAATTTGGGCAAGTTGTTCTGGAAATGGAGTGGATTCTAGTTTTTTTTTTTTTTTTTGGATTCTATTAATTAAACACTACACTTCCTCCCTTAGAAAATCCTAAGACTAGGTTAAATTATTCTCATTCTAGTGAAAAATTATTACTACCCATTTAAGAAATGAGAGATGTTATACATCTTTTATTTAAAAGGAAGCCGGGGTGCCTGAGTGGCTCATTCCATTGAACATCCAATTCTTGGTTTCAGCTCAGGTCATGATCTCAGGGTCCTGAGATCAGGTTCCATGCTCAGCATGGGATTTGCTCTAGAGTCTCTCCCTTCTCCCTCTGCTTGGCTTTATCTCTAAAATAAGTAAATAAAATCTTAAATAAAATAAAAGTAAATAAAAGGAAGCCAGAAATGAGACAGCAAAGTAGGATATAGGCTGATTGTTCACCAGGGTGTCTCCCATTGTGCAAGTCTGTGATTTAATAATTCCTGCTTTTGTGGCTACCCTCCACTCCCTTTGACAGGTTTAAACTAAAGAACAAGAGTTTAGGTGTTCAACTACACAATAAATATGTATTGGATGTCATATGTATGGTGTTCCGAATTTGGGTTGGAAGGAGAAAACCTTCATTAAAGTTAGAAGTGGAAACCATGACTGATACAAGTCTTGTTAACTAGGTATTGCCCTTTTAGTTTCCCTTATTTGAGAAGTCCTTTTCCTCCTTGCTCTAGCTTCCCTCCCTGTAGGTTGAGCCTCCCATGAATTTTATGACTCATTCAGTTCATTTTTCTATCTAAAAGATTAAAGCAGGGGTTGGCACCCTCTTGGGACCAGCCTGCTAATGTTCATTTATTCACTGGAATTTAAAGCGTGCTTTGCCAGGAGTAATAACCCTCCTCCTCACTCAGACTTCTCTGGCTGTAGAATATTGATGCCAGCCTCAGGCAAGAGAAGGAAGGAAAGGAAAGAACAGAGGGGAATATAATTGTTCATAGGCTTGTTAATATTTTTCTGTGGAGGATCCTGACACTTGGAAAATGTGCATTGATTTTAAGATCACTCTTTAGGAAAGATAGTCCTGGAGAAAGAAAGGATTTGTAGTTTTGAGGCATCTCTGCCTTAATATTAGAGAGAAAGTGGGGCAACTGGGTGGTTAGTGCCTTAAGCATCTGACTCTTGATTTTGGCTCTGGTCATGACCTCAGGGTGGGAGATCGACCCCCACATGGGCTCTAGGTTGGGTGTGGAGCCTGCTTGGGATTCTCTTTCTCCCTTCTTCCCCTCCCCTCTTTTTTCCTCTATAAAAGAGAGGGCCAGAAAGAGAGAGAGAGAGAGAGAGAGAGAGAAAGAGAGAAAGGGTTAAACAACAACAACCCAAACTAGTGAAAACCAAGAGAAGCTTGAAGAACAGACCTACACAAAGCAGTGTATCAGGAAAGAGGATGGAACTATTCCTCTCTCTGTACTCCTTTCCATTCTCTTTATTATCAGTTTTCATTGAATAAATGAACATATGGATAATGACCAACCTGAATGAGTACATTTTTGAATGAATAAGTGAGTGAATCAGTCATTGGTGTTTCCAAAAACTGACCCATCCTCAGAATCAACTGGAAGCCCTTTTATAAAACAAACCTCTGGGATGTCCCCCTGAAATGCTTTAAGTCACAAATGGAGCCCAGGGATCTGTATTTTTCAGCTGCTTCCCAAGTGATTCCAATGGTCAGCCACATTTGGGAAACTGAGGCCTAGTGCCCAGCTATAATCTAGATTCTGTTTCTCTTCATTCACACTCTGAATGCAGGCCCCACACTGATTGTCCCCATACTGGATTTAGTTGAAGATTAATAAATCAATTTTTATTCCCTTCTTGATCAATCCAGCTGATTCCACTGCCTGCCATCTTATTATGTTGCCAGTGAAACTAAATGATATTTTGCAAGAATTTGTCTTAGAAGCTTTTTTATTGTTTTTGTTTTTTTTTTAAATTCTATTTATTTATTTAACAGAGAGAGAGATCACAAGCAGGCAGAGAGGCAGGCGAGGGGGAAGCAGGCTCCCCACCGAGCGGAGAGCCTGATGTGCGGCCCGATCCCCGGACCCCAAGATCATGACCTGAGCCGAAGGCAGAGGCTTTAACCCACTGAGCCACCCAGGCGCCCCTTGTTTTTTTTTTTTTTTTTAAGATTTTATTTATTCTTTTGACAGAGAGAGACACAGTGAGAGAGGGAACACAAGCAGGGGGAGTGGGAGAGGGAGAAGTAGGCATCCCTCAGTGGAGGGAGCCCAATGTGGGGCTCGATCCCAGAACCCTGGGATCATAACCTGAGCTGAAGGCAGTTGCCTAACTGACTGAGCCACCCAGGCGCCCTTATTTTTATTGTTTTTTATTTTAATTCCATAAGTTAACATACAATGTTCTACTAGCCTTGGGTGTATAATACAGTGATTAAATAATTCTATATATTACTCAGTACTCATCTTGACAAGTACACTCTTTAATCCCCATCACCTATTTCACCCATTCCTCCTACCCATCACCCCTCTGGTAACCATCAACTTTAGAAGAATCCTTTAAATAATAATCAGAATAACCAGAATATTCCCCATCCTGTTATATCTCCATTTTCTGCAATTGTCCATTCATAAATAAGCCAAGAATCCTCGTAGTTCATTTATTCATTTTTGGTTACAAATAAGGATACTTCTGAAGTCCATGGGTTTTAAAAATGCCTGAACTCATCTCTCTCTCCCTACTTAGTCATTGGTATTTATTTAATAAATATTGAACATCTCTAGTTTGCTAGAAACACTGAAGATACAGAAATGACAGGTATCATCCCTTTTCTTAAGGTATTTACAGACTACTGGGTAAGTTGCTTAAGGAAATAATTATTCTACAATCCAAGTATGGTAAAAATATGCATAGATTAGGAAAGTTGGAGTATATGTTGGTTCAGAAGGATGGTAAGTGTTGGTGAACAAAACAAAAACCAAGATTTAGATAAAGAGGAAGGACTAAAACACTGTGTCCACAGTTATAGAGATGATGCCCTTAAAACCTTGGAGGACTGAAAGCAGAGCTGTATGTTGGAGGGGATTGTGGTGAAGATGACATTGGAGATGTAGATAGAGACTGTATTATGAAGTACTTTCCTAAAACTTTGGATTGTAGACTGAAGTGGGAATCTCATAAGTTGAGCATGAGATGGACACAAACATATATATATGTTTGAAGAAATACTCTCATTGTTGCATGGGGTTTGCCTGACCTGAAATTTGTCAGACCGGAAGCTTCAGGACTATCAGGGAAGTGTTAAGAACCTGAAGAAGTCACTCTCAGGAAATCTAAAAAGAGAGGACAGAGGAGAAAAAAACAAAGTGTTAGAAATAATCACTAAACCTTGGCAACATGTGAGTATGTTTGTAAGTGGCATGGGTAGCAGTGGCAAAGTAGGGGCACATTGGAATGGCTCTTGACCACCTAATGAATGGTGGTGTGATTCATGGAACCAGTTGTTTAACTGATTTTTATTCATTTTTTGTGGTATCCAGAGAAAATGCTGAGAGCATCACAATGTGAGGACCTAAATCCAAGCGCTTGAGCAAGTGGCTTTTTTTTCCTTTTCCTTTTTCTTTCTCTTTCTTTCTTTCTTTTTCTTTTTCTTTTCTTTTCTTTTTTTTTTTTTTTTTTTTGAGTTCTTATCAAGGCTAAAAAATCTTCTAAGCCCACATGAAAGAAACACCAGGGCCAAGACTACTTTGAACTTACTGCACATGATTCCTTTCATGAGACATGCTTGACAAACATTAATTAAGTCTCCAAGCATGTCTTTGAAGTAATGTAGGAAATATGTACAGGTGGGTAAACTGAGGCCCCAGGAACTGGAAGGAGAGCCCGAGGACATACTAGGGCAGGTGCAACATTTGAAAAGACCCTCATATGAGGCCTTTGTTTCTCTGATGAGGCCAGATGTAGGTGCTTGTTTCCTAGCAAAGTTCTTCCAGCAAGTTCTCTAAACCAGGCACGACTTGAGGCAGGCTGGTTAATTTACTCCAGTGGCCTCAGACTTGGCAGCCCATGTGCTTTATTGCACACCATGTCTATCTATAATCCATACCCATCATTTCCTTCCTGAAATCTAGAGCTATGTTTAGCCTTTCTGATGTTTGCTTTGTCTTGTAACTTGGTGATAGTCATGAGAATCAGAAGGTGAGGGTGCTTGACTTCATGGCCAAAAGAAGTAACTCAGGGACAAAACCTCATTTTTGTACCTGAGTTCCTGCTTTTTAGCTTTCTTTGTTTTTTGCAAGTTGGCCTCTTCGGTTTAGTGTATAGGACGTTGCAGAGTAGGAGTGGGCACGTGTAAGAGTAGAGCTGTGGTGCCGGCCTGTCAGCAGCGGTCCTGGCCAAGCTTATAAGGAGCTCTCCAGCTAAAATGGCCCTTCAGAGTTATCCCAAGCGCTTATGATGGCTGAGCCTTTGTACTTCTACAATGACCAGTCACCGGACATGGCTACCCTGGGAAGGGCTGTTACTGAACCAACCTCTGAAGAGGCTGATGGCTGAAGCTGTGCACAGTTCATTTTAAGAGCCTCGTCATCTGCTTGCTAAACCAGATGCATTGAAAAACATGGGCCTTGATCACTTGATCAAGTACTGATGCTACTTAGGTAGTTATTCTGGGTATCCATCTATCTATTGCACCTATAGCACCTGTGATGCCAGAAATGATGTTAGGTGATATAATGATAAAAGAATAAATCCCCGTGGTTAGGAAGCTCTCAGTGTAGTAAGGGAGACACAAAATAAATAGAAACAGAATCAGCTCAGGAATAGCTAAATGTCTCAGGAAATAGAAGAATCAGAGAGGAAATATAAAAAATAAACATATGCACATATGTTGTTGGAGAGAAAAAAGATGGGAAGAAGTGCTCTCATCCAGGGGCATAAAAGGACTTCATGATAATCCAACAAGATATGCAGATCACCAGCAATTTAGGAGGTTACAAAGTTAAGAGACATGCTTGAAATTTATGGCAAGTAATTGAAAACTTATTTTTATAGTGCAGTAGACCTTCTTGGCAAAGGGAATGAATTAAAAATAATCAGTCAGAGAAAATAACATATTTTTAAACAGGAGGATTTGGAGTTGGTGGAATTGTAAACAGTGAGTTTTCTGCATATTACAACAGTAACATGAAGTGAATATTTCTTTACTTTTTATTTCTAATGTATCCTTCTGAACCCATTGTCCTTTTTTAACTTATTAGAAGTTTTAAAATTTTTTCCAGAAACATTTCTCAAAGAAATCTTTGACTACAAACATATTCAGTTGCCTTACTGAATGTAATGGTCCCTTGAAAATCCTTTTCCAGTTAAAATTTCTAAGGAATCCATTCAGAGATGAGAGGCATTAGACATTTTGTTCATTAGTTTGGTTAACCATTGGTTTTCCATTTTATTTACTACATTTTCCTCTTTCTGTATGATTTAGCTCTCTAAAACATTTGGGCGGTTTGCATGAAAGGGGCTATATCATAAATGCTTTTAAGGTCTCTATGATTTATACATAAAACCCTCATGATTCATGTCTCATATGGCCATGTTGGTGGATTTTTTTTATTAAATTCTTGATTTATGTGAAATAGATAAATACACGGATCATTCAGAACAAGGGTGTCTGTGTCTGGGAGTAGTGAGGGGAAGGACGGGAGGGATTTGGATGCATGAATAACTCCCTATTGGTCCTAATGGGATTTGCACAAGGAAGACTCCTGTATTCCAAGATACAATCTATCTTCATCCTAACATGTGGTTAGGTATATGTTATTGATATCATAACTTTAATTTCTGAGCCACGTTAAATAGATATGTATTTTAGATGTCCCCCTTAAGGAATGAAACATGAAAGAATATGTCTTTTTTCTTTCCCCTCTTCCCACGTTATATGTGATAGATTTCCTTGACATTCTAAAATGTCTTATCTACCTGATTTTTAAATACCTTGAAGGCTGCATGTTCATCTTTCTTCGTATTATGAACAATCTCTTATGTTTAATCCGTATTTACCATCATAATAGCAGCAAAGCAAACCAAGAATGGTTCTTAACAATGGGAGCATTTCATAAAAGACGATACTTAAATCAGGTTTCCTGCAGTGGTAATAAAATATTTTCAAGCTCACTCTCTGTTGAAGAAAGGCACTTTCACCCTGCTCAAAGCTGGAGTTTGTGAGAAAGTGTGCATGTGCATGTTTCAAATAACCAAACCAATAAGTTCTATTTCTCTCCTTATTATAATCAAGGGAACAAGCATTCTAATAAAATTGTGTTCAACAGTTCCTCTATAAACTCCCTCCCTCATCCTAGCTCCACCTGGTATAATATAAAATGTAATATACTTTGGAGGCGTTTTTAATAAAACTTTTTCAGATGACTCTATGTGGCAACACAATTCATTTATAGTTTCCTATTAGTTCACCTTTATAGAGGTTTTAATCTTTCCTATCTCATGGGGTAAAAGAGTCACTTTTTTTTTCATAACCAATATGTGTTTCCATTGATTTAATCTCACCATTTCTTAGTGTTACACACGTAAGAACAAGGTTGGGGGTAGGGGAAGCAATTAGCTTGCCCTTACCCCTGTGATATTAAGATTGATATTTTATATGAATCCTGCCTTGCCCTGATATTTTTTATTATAAGACCCTATATTAACTCCATTATTTATAAAGGTGGAGAAAGGAGGGAGGAGCTAATTCATGATTTGTTCTTATTAAAATAACTGCACAATTATTCTGTATTATCCTCAGGGTCAAAATAGTGCTATTCAGAAAGCCTTCTTATGTAGATAAGATGATTCAGGGGATGATGAGAATTTAGAATGACTTCCTGGCAAGAGAAACTTGTGTGAGTCATGATGTGAGCATGGGATAAGGAGTATCCAAATTAAGAAGGGTCACTCTAGCAATGGCTGAAACTCAACTGCAAACATTTTGACGTTCACTCCCTTCTATTTTTTATTTTATAGTCCAGTAGAGGGACAATTAGTTTTCCAGGGAGGCTCATTGCTTCTTAGACTTCCCAACAATTCCTCTACTTTTAGCCTCTCCCTCAGCCCAGAGTTAGGGGGCCTGGATTTGTGTGGAGGTACCACTGGATCGGTTTGACTCATGACCACATTCCATCTGTCATCTTAAGGCCCTCCGATTCTTGGCCTTGTGCATTCTTGTAGGTGATAGCCAGCAGAGTGAAAACCTGAGAAGCAACTCACTGCATATTGCAGAATCTCCCCAAGCTTAGAAATTGGAGGCACTAGATACCTCTACAAGACTGGCTACATAGTTTGGAGGGCTCAGTGCAAAATGAAAGAGCAGAGCCTCTTGTTAAAAAAAAAACTAAGAGGGATTTAAAAATGGTGAAGGTAGATCATTAAACCAAATATGGGGACCTTTTAAATATGGGGCCCCAGATTTCTTTTTTTTATTTTTAAAGATTTATTTATTTATTTACTTGACAGAGAGAGAGAGAGAGAGAGAGAGATCACAAGTAGGCAGAGAGGCAGGCAGAGAGAGAGGGGGAAGCAGGCTCCCCACCGAGACCCCGAGATCATGACCTGAGCTGAAGGCAGAGGCTTTAACCCACTGAGCCACCCAGGCGACCCCCTTTTTTTTTTCAGATAAAGATTTTATTCATTTATTTGATAGAGACTGGGAGGGGAGGGTAGAGCACAGCAGGAGGAGCAGCAGATAGAGAGAGAAAAGCAGGCTGTCCACTGAGCAGGGAGCCTGATGTGGGGCTTGATCCCAGAACCCTGGGATCAGGATCTGAGTCAAAGGCAGATGCCTAACTGACTGAGCCACCCAGGTACCCCTGGGCCTCAGGTTTCTAAGCAGATTGCTTCCAAGAAAGCACCCCTGCCTGCTCAGATACTTCTAGATGTGAGAGTAAAAGTCAGGGATTTTGGCTAAATATCTATTTAAAGAGAAGTTAGACACCAAATTCCCATTTCTACTCCACAGGATTGGGTTGCTGTTTCTCTCTCTCCCAAGCAAGATGCTGAAGATGAGCATTCAGGATATGGACTTTGATATTCCAGTAGTTTGCTGCATGTAATTGAATCACTAAAATTATTTCCCTAAGCCCTAGATTCCTCATTTTTAATATAGGAGTTTAAAGTAGATTTTTAAGATTTTTTAAACTTTAATCATTAAACTATTCAAAAGCAAGAGAGAAATTTTTAAAAGCAATCATTGTGGGGTTTGAAGCAACCTTTTGGAAATTTTTGGGCAAGAAGGGATTCTTGGAATATCTGATCATTAACATTTTTCTCTAAGGATAGTTGTGATTTTTTAAAAAAAGTAGTAGTGTGTTGAAGTAGAGCATGGCAGCTTGGAACACTCTAAGGTGAATGATGGCTCTGTCTCCTATTAGCTGTGTGATCTTGGGCAAGCATCTTACTTTACTGAATCTCTTATAAATGTGATCAGTAGTAAGTACTTGTATCAGTGGGTTGTTTATTGGTTCAAAAAGATAATATATGAATGGTACTTCTTAGGGTTCCTGGCACATAGTAAGCAATTAATAAATGTGATTGGATGTGGATTGTAAATGTGATGATGATGACAGTAGCCATAGTTGTTAAAAAGGTGGGAACTAAAATGAAACCAGCCTGTACTGGAATCTTCTTACCACCACAACCTGTGAGAACTTGGGCAAGTAACTTAATCTCTTTGTGCCTGTATCAGTTAGCTGTCACTGAGTAGCAAACCAATCCAGAGCTCAGTGACTTAAAATATCTATCATTCTTGCTCATGTGACTACACAGGAGTCAGCTGAGGTAGGCTGGGCGGCTGTGCTTCCATTTGAAGATCTAGTTGGCTGGCCTACTTTTTGGCATTTGGACTCAGCTCTATTTTCCATATTTGCTATCTCCCTGGGATTAGCACTCTGGCTAGAGCATGGTATTTTCACGTTAATGGTGGAAGCATATGAATAAAAACTCCCTATGTAAATCCATTTCAAGGTTCTGCTCACTTATGGCTATGAACAACCCATTGGCCAAATCAAGGCACATGGCTGAGCTTAAAGGGAATGGGCAAGGAAACATACTTCACTCTGGTGGTGGGAACAACTCGTATGGCCAAGGGTATGAATACAGAGAAGGAAAAGATCTGGGGCCAGTAATTCAGTTTCCGTCTAGGTTATATGAGGTTAATGACCTCCCTCATAGACATGTTTTGAGGATTAAATGAGATAATCCATGTAAAGTGTTCAGCACACTGCACGTACATAATTAGCACTTAATAAATGTCAGCTATGTTTGTAATGATGACTCTGATCACTCTGTGACCCAAATATAATGAAAGATTTTAGATGAGAAAGGCATATATGTGGTTAGGGATAGTTGGAAAAGATTTAGTGGTGAAATTTTTAGCTTGACCTTAGCAGAAAAGAAGGGAGAAGGGCATTCCTGGATGAGGAAGAAGAAAAACTAAAAGCCTAAAAGCAAAGTAATGTGGACTTATGATCTCCATTGTGTTTAGAGTTTTAAAAGGTGAATTAACCACCTTTCACTTACATAATTTTTCTTTTAAAATCCTCAAGGTGAATTGTCATTCACAGTCCTGCTGTTTGTTTGGAAAGAGAACAGAGCATGTATATATAATAAACCAGTTGTAAACCTGTGTTTTCTGCTTGGAACTTCCTTGAGCATTTCCCTTCCCTGAGCAGGTGCTGCTTCCCATGGGTCTCCTTACATTCTGAATGGAAGGGTTGTCTGCAGGAATCCAGGATGCTAGAAATTATGAAATACTCCTTAAGGTCTCAGTCTTATGTGTAGCCTTTGAGAATGGCTATTGCTTATATATATGGGAAGGGCTATGAGTCTCTGTTAATTCTATTATTCATGAATAGTGGAAATTTGAGGCAGGAGAGCCTGTAAGCAATTAATATTTAAGCTATTTTATTCTATCTTCTTTCATATGTCATGCCCAATCCTCCAAGTTCCACCATCCTGCTACTTTGATTGCGCTGAGGTATATTGTTGAACTAACAGAGGCAGAGAGAGCCTGCTGCTCACACAGTCCAGTTTGTCCAGGCCTGTTAGCATCCCCCTCAGTGGCCACAGCCTGAAGAAAGGGCTTACCTAGGTAATATATGTGTACCCTGAGTGTGTTCTTTTCTTCAGAAAAATCATCCATAGAATAAAGTCAAGCATGGAGCTAGAGCTTGGTACTCTTTCAGGTATGACGTTGCCCTCTCAGCTCTCTGCTCATCTCACCCCACCCTACTGTAAGAAGCATGGTTCAAAAACCTCTCTTCAACAGCCTTATGGCTTTTAACTCTGTTCATATAAATCAATTTTGAGGGATCACTATGCAAAAAGCCATTTTATCTGGTTACTCCAGTTGACATTGGTGCTCTCCAAGTTGCTGTGCCCTTACACACTACTAAAGAATTGCAAACGAAAGGAGATGTTGATGGCAGCCAGCAGTTATTTAACAAATATTTGGTGTGGTGGATAATGTAGTGTGCTGGCTAGATTCCCCCTCCAGGATGAAGGCACTCATTCCCCTAGTTATTGGGTCTGTTGGCAGCTAACATCTCTCATCTACATATCTCCGGTCTTTTTGCCCTCGGAGAGGGGCACTTCTCCTGGGGATAGCCCACATTCATGACTGGATATCAGTGGAAAATAGTCTTTTTGCTTCAAACTCAGAAGGACTCTTTCAGCTTCGGAGCTGCCCTTGGGTTTCTCTGGGACTTTTAATGCACCTTATCCTTCTGCTCTGTCTTGTAGCCCTCACTCTTCCACAGGTGTTAAAACTGAGAACACTCTGTCATCAACTTCTTTACACAAATCTCTGGATATACTAGTGAATATACTCAGAAATATGTCTTATTACACTTGCCAACTGCCATTTGGCTCCTGGAACTTTTCATTCCTTAGCTCATTTAATTTTCACAGTTACCATCCTGAGCACTTGAGAAAACTGAAATTGGATCGTAACTTGCCCAAGATATCTCTCTTGGTAAGTGGCAAAAATGTCTGCTTTTCTCCAAATTCTATGATCTGTATGCTGCTTCATAGTTAAGAGCACAGGCAGCTTAAAGTACACAGAAATGTGGACTATTTGTTGAACAATTGAATTAATGACTGAGATATCAGTGCAGACAAAAAGAAAGGTGTCACATGTACTCAGTGAAATGATCTTTCTGTAGGAGCATCAAGGATGAGTGCCAGTGATTCTGCACAGAGACTCAGATGTATCCAGTTGTGTCTGGTGCACTGAGACTTCTGCAGCCATGGGGGGGAATCACAGCCCTATAAGGAAGCTTCACACTTGTGCCCAGGGTGGGTGTGGGAGGAAGAGGAGGTGGCACATACCTCCCACATACATGTGGTGGACATTTGAGGAGAGTTTAGGGAAGGGAATACTTACAGGAGTGGAAGATTTAAAAGAGACCAACAAAGGATGGGTGAGGCTCCTTGGGTCTAATACCAGCATAGAGCGGTTGTTACCTATGAGATTGAAGAAGGAAGGTGGGGAGCAGCTGCAGGATAGAGGCACTAAAATGGTGGGAGAAGACTGCTGGGCAGGTGCATTTTGTGGAGCACGGCGTTCAAACTACAGACTGATGGAAAGAGAGACAGGGGGAAGAAGTACTCTAACTGCTCTTCTCTCCTGCCCTCTTATACCCTATTGACAAAGGAATATAAGCCAGAGGACATGGGCGCTGGTTTCTGTAGTCCTTGTATAGTAGCCTCTTTGGGCACAAAGCAGCATGGGCTCTAGAGAAGGAATCTTATGGGGCAAGTGGAAGGTTCTGGCACAACACTGAAATGAGGGAGTTGGTTTCTAGAGACATTGAAACAAGGACACCAAGTAACACTTATTTCATGGTCAGATGCCAAAACATGACCCAAAGTTGGGGAGGGTGTATCTTCTCTACTATGAAAAAGAATGTGGTCTAAAAGTGGATGAAAGAGACAGCAGCCTTGCCACAGCCCCTGAGGGTTGGCAAGTTAGGCAGCACTGGGAAGCATCGCCCTTGGCATGAATATCAGCTTCAGCAGAAGCCACAAGTTATGACACTCAAGTGGCTTTGCAAGCCACATTTACCAACAAGGAGAGGCCAGGAAGGAAGAAGAGGTTAGGTCTATTTCTGGCTTACATGAAACAAGTTTGGGGACTCTCAGAAATGACCGAGAAAAAGTTGAGGTGGAGTCTGCAATGCACTGGGTAGCAGTGGGGCATGGGAATTAACCAGTAAATGAGATGTTACAAATAATGTACTGCCTTTGTACCTGGTGAAACCTGGGGAACAATTTAAACACAAGATCATGGAAATTTAGAGAAAGACGAACCTAAAGTCCAGGCCAGAAGCGTATTCATTCAGCACACAGAAAGAGAGGCAGCTCGTTCAGTAAATACGTTTGAACACCTATAAGCCAGGCCCATGCTGCTAGTACCTCTTAACCTGAGGTCCACTGAACCATAAGAGGTCTATATGTAATACATGGTGCCACGGACTGAGAAGGAAAAGTGGCACATTTATTTTCCCTAACCTCTTCCTGAGACTTATCATCATTTCCTTCAATTATAAACATAGGCAACAAAACATGGTAGAAGTAATAGGATATATTCTTTTATCACATTTTGATTATTGTTTATGTTCATCACTATTTTAAAAAAATGGTAATTTGATTAATGTATTAATACAGAAACATTATACTCCCATATCGTAATTTTTAGAAACTATTTTAATAATTCATTTCGAGGGGCGCCTGGGTGGCTCAGTCGTTGGGCGTCTGCCTGCAGCTCAGGTCATGATCCCAGGGTCCTGGGATCAAGCCCCGCATCGGGCTCCCTACTCGGCGGGAAGCCTGCTCCTCCTGCTACCATTCCCTGCTTGTGTTCCCTCTCTCGCTGTGTTTCTCACTGTCAAATAAAAAATCTAAAAAAAAAAAAAAAAAAAAAAAAATTCATTTCGACATGATTTCCTTTTTAACCCTGTGCGTTTTATTTTATACACTTAATTATACATTATTTGGAGAAGGAGTTCAAGACAGCTGAAGGGGTTCATGCACAAAAACATTCAGAACCAAATGTGAGGTTCTGGAGACACATTTTTTTTTTTCTGGAGACACATTTTATCAACTTTCGAGAGGTTTGCTTTGGTGTGGAGGAGACATTCAGAATTATGCACGTGGTACATTGGGTGGTGGAAATCATGGCAGCATTAGTCTTCCTAATGGGGAAAGACTTCATAGAGGTGATTTCTAAATTGAGGTTTAGAAGATAAGAGCACACCCACCAGGTGGACAGAGGGGTGGGGTCAGGACAAGATGGCCAGGGAGGGAGGAGCAAAGAAAGGGAGAGTTCTTGGTAGAGAACACAAGGTACTGAAGAACGAAAGAGCATCCTGTGGGATAGAGAGGTGGCAGAAGGTACAGAGAGCTGGGCAGAAGCCAGGTGAGAGAGTTTGAAGTATTTCCATGAGTCCTCAGAGAACCATTAAAGGACTCCATCCTGAGGAGGACATGATCACACCCATATGTCACATTCAGAATCATCACTTGGCAGCTTTGGGGAGGTTAAGGGGCAGTGTGTGATGGCAAATAAGGAAACACATTAGGACTGTCTTGCTGGCATCTAGGCTCGATATCACAAGGGCCTCACATAAGGATGCAGTAGGCTAGCATGGTTGGCCCACTTGGAATTCACTGAATAAAGTTCCAAAACACCCCTAAGGCTTCCAGTGATTTTCTTCTAAAGGCATTCTCTGGCAGAAAGAGAATGCCTGGTCTATGCACAGATTTTGAAGGGCTAAGAAAGATAATGTCCAGTAACAACCCTCAAGAATGAGGGATAGAAGTTGGTAGATGGATACTCCTGTTCCCTCAACCCCAAGCAGACTATTCTGAGGTGTGTTCTGTGCAGCCTATCAGAGGGCACCCATAGGAGCTCCAGCTGTCCACAGTAATTAATAGCTTGCTGTCCTCCACATTCACACTGTTCTTCCTGGGGTCACCTCTCAAATAAACCACTAGCACGCACCCAAATCTGGTCTCAAGATCTGCTTTGAGAGAACCCCAGACTAAAACAAGGAGTTTCATTGGATCTGGAGAAATGAGAGCATAGAAGAAAAACGCTGTGAAAAAGGTGGGATTGCAGAACCTTGTCATTCATCAAACATGAAAGCGAGAGAAGAGGAAGTATCAAGGATGACGTTAATTTTTCTTTTTACCTTGTATGGCTCATGGAAAGATCTGCAC
This sequence comes from Procyon lotor, assembly GCA_028646535.1. Classification (NCBI taxonomy): domain Eukaryota; kingdom Metazoa; phylum Chordata; class Mammalia; order Carnivora; family Procyonidae; genus Procyon; species Procyon lotor. Next base: position 25,915,341 of record CM053610.1, read on the forward strand.
TTCTCTGAGATAGGAATGATGGAGGAAGAACAAACTGAGGAGAAGGACTTGATGACTTTGACACTTGACATGGGACCCTAGACAGGGTTGTTTAATAGGCAGTTGGAAATGCGAGGTAGAATTTATAGAGAGAGGGTCAGGCTGATGGGTCTTACTTAAAATTATCAAGGATTTGGATGATATTTTACACAGAAAATGTAGGGAACTTGAACCTAGCCTTTTTGAATAGAACATCTATGAAAGCTGTTGTCTTCCAGGCTGGCCTTCTTCCTCCCCTAATTCTGATTCTGCTACCTACTCCTAAACACTGCTTGCTCTGACTTAGTGGAAGGCATTTTCTTGCCTAAAATTTTTTCCAGCAATAGAAAGTCAAAAGTTTTACAATTTTCCTGGGAGATGATTGGCTATAGATGTGTTGACAAGTGTATGTGCCTGCCTCTTCTTTCACTTTCTACAAGGGCAATATGATTTGTGGTGCAATCATGTTATTTATCATCCAAATCAAGACACTTTTGAGAGTAAAGGGCATCACTCTTTATAATTATATGTGGGCAGTAGACATAAATCGGGACTGTTTTAGACAAGTAAGTGAAGGTATATGGCTGCACTAGTTATCTCATTAAAGATATAGAACACAAATCTTTCTAAAAGTATGTAGATGTAGAAATGAAAGAGCGAGAGATAAAGCAGAGGGCAGCAGAGAAAAAGAGGGGAAAAAAGAAAGAGAGAAAGACAATGAGGGTAAGTCATGTATCTGTTTTGAGAGCCCTTTGTGACACATCTCTGCCTGGAACATCCTTTTCCCCTTTCTCTGCCTTTTCTTTTCCTTTTTCTTTTTTCTTTTCTTTTCTTTTCTTTTCTTATTTTTCTTTTCTTTTCTTTCTTTCTTTCTTTCTTTCTTTCTTTCTTTCTTTCTTTCTTTCTTTCTTTTTTTTTTTTTTTGGTATGCATGTAGGTTTTTCTTTCTTTCTTTCTTTCTTTTTTTTTTTTTATCTTACTCAACTTTTTATCTCCAGCTAGTACCCAGTGTCCAGTATATACCAGTTGGTAAATGATGTTTGAATACATGAATTGGCAGATTCTCTTTTTTAAGTGCTCCTGAAAATCCCATTTTCCAACCATTCTGGCCCAAATGGAATTCTCCCTCCACTGAAGTCCTATGTCATCACTAGTTTTAATCTCCCATTTAAATATTTGGTGAAATAATTTGCTGTTCTGTTGATCATTTTAGGCATGGTAGTTTGACCTCTACTACTCTATTGCACTGATCCTACTAAAGGGCCCTGACTTTGGTATTTCCTTCTGTAAAATGGGAATAATTATAGTGCACACCTCATAAGATTGTTGTGACAATTCAATGAGCTAATAAATACAAAGAGCCTGACCCATAGTAAGGGGTCATTTGGTGTTAATTACTGTTGTTGTTGCTTATTATCTCTTCCAGGACAGAGATGGAGCCATTACACTTATTACTATTTGGGACTCCATTACTATAGGGACTCCATTTTTCAATGACTTAAAAATATGTTAACCTGTATTTGGTAAAATGGTTTCACTGAATTAACTCAGTTCTTCATATCTGATATACTCATGAATGGTATTCAGTGAAGAGTGATACCAGATTTTAAAACGTGTTTGTGTGTGTATGGGAGTGAAATAAACTAATTTCAATATTCGAAGCTATGTTTCTGGAGTATTCAGCTATCTCTTCCCTTAAAATGGGAGCATATTGGCTGTAGCAAGGTGGGGGATGCCTGAAATTTAAATCTAAAAACCTCATCCAAATTGATCTTTTCATGAGTTTTCTAACAGAAAAACTTTTCCCACCATTATTAATGTTTTTATTTTTCTGTATTTCATAGCATAAGGGTTAAAATGAAAACATGTCCTTCAACAAGTAGTATTGGTGGGATTTATAACTTATGCAAGAATATGAAATTTAGCTGTTCTGAGGCAAGTATGTGAAAAGGACACCTATAGTGGGGGTTATCTCCCTGCTTGAAGAAACCCTCTTTCCCTCATGGCAGAGCTTGAACTGAAAAACCTTGCATTCTTTGTCTCTAGTGTGAAAGTTCCTCAATCCAGATTTCTGCCCTTTCCCCTTTGAACACATTCTGAAACACATTCATCACCTGCCCCAGTTCTCTCATCTGCAGTGGAGGCAAATGACACATTTTATGTTCTTTTTGACCCTTGTCATCCTTTCTTTCCTTCCCAACTTCCTCACTTGGAATATGGGCAGTATTTTAATACTTGGAACATTGCTTCATTTTTGATTCACTTAATCATGCCTTCTCATTTGTATAGGATTATTTAGACTAGGTGGTTAATAGAACTATTTTATGATGATGAAAATGTTCTATATCTACAGTGTCCAAAATGGTAGCCATTAGGCCTATGTGCTCCTAAGCATGTGAAATGGTGGTTAATGCAACTGAGAGCTGAATTTTTTAAAAAATATTTTACTTGTCAGAGAGAGAAAGAAAGAGAGAGAGGGAGAGAGAGGGAGAAGGCGCATAAGCAGGGGGAGCAGCAGGCAAGAGGGAGAAGGAGGTTCCCCGCTGAGCAGGGAACTTGATGTGGAACTCGATCCCAGGACCCTGGGATCATGACCTGAGCCACAGGTAGACGCCTAATCACCTGAGGCACCTGGGTGTCCCTGAAAGCTGAGTTTTTAGCCTAATTTTATTTTAATTTAATTAATTTAAATCATCACAGGCAGCTGGTGACTACCATATTGGACAGTGAACTTACACTATCTTTTCCTTCAAAGATTTCATCCAAATTATATTCCCTAGGGAAAACACAAACAAAAATGAACAAAAATGCTATTTATTTATAGTTACAATTACAGTTTATTTTTATTTATTTATTTTTTATTATGTTAGTCACAGTTACTATTTAAACCATGTGCCTAGATAACTGCAAAGAAAAATTTACTGAAATTGTGAGGTACACTGGGACTTTGGCTTAACTCAGAGTTTTCCCTGGACTGGTGGTGGACTTGGTGATACTGTTGTCAAACTTCTACTTTTCCTTCCACTTCTGTCATCTCTCCTTAGATAAATATTGCTGTTTTTTATTTAGTGTTTGAAGTCATCAGGAATGAGTCAAAAACTCTCTCCTTTTTTAGCTCCGTATTCTGTTTCTAGGTGATCTTATCCATGCCTAAACTTCAGTCATCTCTACATCAGTGAGTCCCAAATTTATACCGCCAATGCATACTTTCCTTTGAGACTTTCTCAAACAAAGCATGTTCAAAACTGAATGTGTACCCCTGAAACAAATAATACAGTTCCCATGCATTTCCCACATCTAAGCCGTCTGTAAGTCTAATTGATTTAATTTGGAAAATAGCTTTCAAGTTCATTTACCTGTCTTTGTTCCCACTGTTGCCACTATGGTCCAAGTTGTCAGCAACTTTTCCCTAGACTTTTTGCTGGAGGTTTCTACATGGCCATAGTTACATAGACTTTCTTTTGAATTTTATAAATGTGTCATGCTCCTTTCCATCATGGAACCGTTGCAGTGTCTCTAGAATTGATGCTGCCTGGAAACTCTCCAACTTCACCCACCAGCTACTCTGTCCTACTCAATACCTGGTTGATATCCCTGAAAATTTATTCAGACCTTAGTTCAAATGCCACTTCCTTAAGGATACCTTTCCTAATACCCTGTATCCTAGACATCTAGACCCATTATGCATTTTCATATCACCCTGTACTTCTCCTCTTGAAAATTCATCACAATTTTAAATAATTATCTTTGATATTATCTCTGCTACTAAAACAGTAACTTCCACGAGGGCAGGAACCTCTATTCATCACCGTTCTTGGTGTTTGACTCAGTATAGTTGGCCCTTGAACAACACCGGTTTGAACTGCAGATCCACTTACATGTGGATTTTTTTCCCCCAATAAATACGGCATAGAGCTGTGAATATATTTTCTCTTCCCTATGACTTTTCTTTTCTCTAGCTTACTATCTTGTAGGAATCTGGTATATAATACATATAACATACAAAATATATGTTTGTTGATTGTGTATGTTAACAGTAAGGCTTGTCAGCAGTAGGCTATTAGTAGTTAAGTTTTGGGGAAGTCAAAAGTTCTATGTAATTTTCAACTTTGTTGGCAGATTGGCACATCTAGCTCCAGCATTCTTCAAGGGTCAACTGTACATGCACACAGTAGGTGCTCAATCAATATACATTGATCCCTTGGTTACTTAACTGGAAGTTAAACATACACTCTCGTCGCCGGGGGTTAGTAAGTTGACATCACTCAACATCTTAGTAAGATATTTAAGATACTTAGTAAGATACTATGTTAGTAAGTTGACATCACTCAAGATCAGATATTAGTAAGATATTGAAGATACTTAGTAAGATACTATGTTAGTAAGTTGACATCACTCAAGATCAGAAAACTGAAGGGGAAATGAGTTTGGTAACTTGTCATTTCCATGTGATTTCAAATCTCAAGACAGTGAGTTTCTCTGTGAATAAAACGGTAAGATACTGGAATCTTGGAGTTTTCAAAACAAATGCTTGATGTAAACCTTTACACTCTTGTTATTGCAGCTGCAAACTGTCCAGCTGTTTGGTAATACTTTAAATGTGTTTCAAATTATTCATTTATGACTTTGAGTATTCTTCCCAAATGCATTTTTTGTTTTTTAAAAAAATTCAGTTAACTTATTAATATTAGTCTAATGGTTATTATTTTGTAGAACTGTATTCTTCCAGGAGTTCTTGTCAGAGACTCTCACCAATGCCATTAATTGCTCATGGTTACTAATTTCCAAAGAGCCACCCATCTTTCAGGAAATCTTTGGAATCAGTTGTCTTTATCTGGCATGACACCAGTCTACTAATTGTATTATTCAAAAGTGACACTTTTCTGTTTCCTTTGTTATTGTTACCAAAACAAGGATTTGATACTTTCCATGCAGAAGGGAAAATGAATGCTTCTGAACTTGTGTGAGACTTTTTGTCTTTGCCTATTAATTGCTCAACTGACCTTGTAACTAGCTTCCTCTCTTTGATCTGATACTTTCTTATTTCACGCTTGCAGATGTTTTAAAATGTTCCAGTATTTTTCCCCATGGGTAAACTAGATGCTTTGTGGTAGCTACTGACGTAGTTTGCTTGGCCACCAGGGCTTAATTTGATAACTTTTCCTAGCAAGTAGGACATTTAGATTGAAGATGAGAAGGAATACCAGGCTACATGAATCTGCATTTTAGATATTCTTCATTGGATTGCCTTGTTAGTGAGTTAAATGTTTGTTTTTCTTTTGTTGTCGTCGTCGTTGTTGTTGTTTTGGAGGGAGGGAAGAAAATACTGTATATATTCTGCAAAACTTATGATTTTACAAGTTCATAATATATAGATATTCAAATTAAAGCTGTTTAAATATAAATTGCTTGAAGGAACTATAGACTTTTAAAGGTTTTATCTATCTATATCTATCTATCTATCTATCTATCTATCTATCTATCTATCTATCTATCTATCTATTTTAGAGAGAGAGAGCATGAGCAGGGGGAGAGGCAGAGGGAGAAGAAAGAAAGATCTCAATTAGACCTCATGCTGAGCATGGAGCCCCTAGGGCTCTGTCTTATGACCCTGAGACCATGACCTGAGCCGAAACTAGGGGTTGAATGCTTAACCCAACTGATCCACCCAGGTGCTCCAGAAACTATAGGCTTTTAAAGATTCAGAAAATTGATTTTAAAAGTGTGTTCTTTGTCTCCACAGTATTTAAAATAAGTCATACCAAATTTTGAAAAGTTTACCATGTAGTAAACATCCAAGAAATTATTGAAGTACATAAATTTTATTGAATGTAATAATTAAATTATAAAAAGGTCATGAAATATTTATACTCCTTTATTAATAACTATTTTGAATAATCATTTTCTAAGGCCTTAGAAATCTATGATTCTCTTTGATGAATGAACTAATTTAATTAATAATGTTTAAGTTTTGTTTTTATGATCATACCTCCTTTTTTTTTCATTTCCTAAAGCAAATTGTAATTTACTGTAGTTTATCAAGAATCAGACTTTAACCATTACCATTGAACAATAATTAAGAAATATAAAATCAGTTTTTTGAATTGTGGAGCAACTATTTACAGATAATAATAACAATAATAAAGATAATAGTCACACATATTTCCTGTTAGAAGAAAACAGGAAAATAAAATACCAAATTATATCTAAAGCAAAAGTACAGATTTTACATGAGCATCTGAAGTAAAGAACTTCCTAAATGCTAACCCAAACACAGACTGAAGTCATAATCAGTGTAACTGGAATATTCCAGTGTAAGAGTCAGACGGTGCAGGGCAACACATGGTGTAGCCACTCTAGAGCCTTCTCTGGAGATGGGTGTTAGGCATTAAATGATACAACCCAAAAAGGACAGTCACTAAAATCAGGAAATTGGTAGAAGGAGCCATTCAAAATCTATGCTGTTAAAACCTGAGCTACTGTAAATCTTCAAGTGGCTATAAAAAGTAGGTTCTAATTTCTTTTCTCTATTAAAATGTACTTGATCAGTGTCTCAAGACATATCTTGCCCTATTCTGGTATCTATGTTTTGTATACCTGTTGGGAAGACCTGCTACGGTACATGGAGGTTAAGAGAACTCAGCTCTCTGCCACAGGTGAAATCCTGGCCTTGTCCCTTATTACCTCAGGCATGTCACTTAGCCTCTGTGAAGTTTATCTACCACTTCTATAAACCATAAGGATAATTACTCCTAATTCTTCAAATTCTTGTTCGGATTCAGTGAAATAATGCATGAAAGTACACTGTGAATGTTCAGTAAATGCTGACTTTTGTTAGTTCTAGTATTCCCTCCATGGACCTTGAGTGATTTTTCCATGGTCAGGCCTCTGTCTCTTATTCTTTTATTATCATCAGAAAGGGATGGAGTGGGATGCCTGGTTGGCTCGGTCAGTTAAGCAGCTGCCTTCAGCTCAGGTCAAGTGATCTCTGAGTCCTGGTATTGAGTCCTACATCAGGCTCCTAGCTCAGCAGGGAGTCTGCTTCTCTCTCTGCCCATCTACCCCGCCGCCCCCATTTCTCTTTCAAATAAATAAATAAAATTAAAAAAAAAAAAAGGGATGGAGTGTTTGGAGTGTTAGCTTCAGTAAGTCTGCATTTGCTAGTGGAGAGTCTGGTATACAGGGCCCCTGAATTTCTCAGAAGAAAAGCCATTAGAACCAGATTTGCTGCTTCTGCCAACAGAAGCAAACTCCTTTAACTTCATTAGCACAGCCCTGCAAATAGCTTGTCAAGTGATCAGGACAGTAAAATTCTATTCAGCTGGGGTTATTTTGTCTTATCTCCAAGGGGCACTTTTTCCCTGGAGATGCCACTTGCATCTTACAACTTGAGAGGGTCTCTCTTTGCTCAGTCCTGGAGCTTCCACAGAGCTGCTGCTGATCACACATTCTTCCTTACATTTGACATCACAAAGGGAACTCAGTGACTAGGCAGGTGCCTTGCAGTCATCTTGTCAACGCTTGGCCTGTTTTTCCGTAGGCTTCCCCTAAATTTCCATTAGGCCTTAAGCAGGAATCAGGAAGCACAACACCACCAGAATGTGCAGAATTTTTTTTCAATTAAATTGTTTATTTGAGGTGATTGTAGATTTATTTACGTGTAGTCATGAGAAATAAAACTGAGAAAAGCTGTATACTGTCTAATCTATAACTTTTACCAAGTTTCTCCCAAAGGCAACATCTAAAGTACAATGTCCAGAATATTACCATTGATATAGTCAAGGTTCAAAACAATTTCATCGCCACAAGGATTCCTCTTATTGACCTTTGTGCCACACCCTTTCCACTTCACCCCTCCTTCATCTTTGATTTCTGGCAACTACTAATCTGTTTTCCATTTCTACAATTTAGTAATTTCGAGAATATTATATAGTAATCATATAATCTGTGACCTTTTGGTACTGTGTTTTTCAACATTTCGCATGATACCTTGAAGATTCAATCAAGATGCTGTGTGTATCAGTGGCTTGTTCCTTTTAATTGCTGAGTGGTATTCTGTGATATGAATATACCATGGTTTGTTTAACCATTCATCCCTTGAAGGACATCTGAGTTCTTTACAGTTTTAAGCTAATGTGAGTAAATCTGATATGAATAGCCATATACAGGTTTTTATGTAAACCTTTTATTTCTCTGCAATAAATGTCCGTTGCACAAGTGTATTAGAGTCACATTTCTGTTTTATGAGAAACTGCCAAATGTTTTCCGGAGTTAGTGTACCATGTTATATTCTACCAATAGGGTATAAAAGATTGAGTTTATCTGCATTCTTTCTAGCATTTGGTGGTGGTACTATTTTTTTTTTATTTTGGCTTCTGACAGATGTGTGGTCATATCTCATTATTGTTTTATTTTACATTTCCTCAATAGCTAATGATGCTAAATATCTTTTGCAGTTGGTATAATTTAAGAGCTGGAAAGGACCCATTTCAGTGATTGAGCCCCAAATTAATTTATTTGAATGAGAGAGAGATCCTAGTTAGAAAGAGAGGGAAAAAGGGGAGTGGGGGCAATTCATTCTGAATTCAAGTCTGTTAAATTCTAGCCCAGTGATGTTTACACCAGATCCTACCTCTAGTACACATCAGAATTGATTTGCTTGCTCTGAGTGGTAAGGTAGAGAGAATTGGGTGGTAACGCTGACTAAGAATGTACATGAAGTACTCTAGCAATTGTGTTTGTATTTAATACATATCTGGTACCTATTAGAATCTCAGTAATAATTGAATATTTTTGCATTGATTAAAATAATATGTATATTTTATATATGTAAAATGTGTGGAGATATATATATATATGTATATATATATATATATATATATATATATATATATCATACATATCATATTCTCCTAAGAGGTAAACATTTTTCCTTTCCTTAAAGTAGTCACCTTAGAAGTTTATCTCCCTCTTTCAGAGCAGGAAATAAATAAAGAAAATAGCCTTTTTATCAAAAAAGAAAAAAGAGAAAACATAAAGCCATGTCTGTGCAATCTATGCCTTAGGTCTCATATATTACTAGGGTTAATAATGTCAGGGGCCTCGCTGATGAGGGAATTCACTCTCTTGATTTGCAGATGAGAAAACAGAAGCCATTGATTTAGAGGCATTTTACACCCCCTCTTGAACATTTGAACTGGTTATCACAGGGAAAGAAGCAAGCTATGGCACTGGGAGAAGGTTGGGGTATGTTGAGGAGATAAGGCTCCAGCTTCGGAAGCATCATGAAGTACCTTATGGAAACAAGAACAACGCAAATGAAGTGAGGGATTCCCAGAGGACGAGGGAAATATCTTGGGGGTCTTGAGAGGTTTAATTTTGAGCATCTGTATCTGACTATTAAAAGACTCAGAAGCTCAGGGTTCAAGAGGCTAATGTTGACTTCCTCAGTGCTGTCGCTGGAGGAGGAAGAGGGGAGGAGATAGTGTGAGCTGTGGAGAATCACCTTCCATTACCATCTTCCTGGATAAAGCTGCTCAGCAAGGCTGTTATTCTGCTTAATTTATTCCTTGATAACGATTGTGTTTGTTACTTCATGTCCTGAAGCAAAACTAGTAGATGTAGTAGCTGGTTGAAAAAAAAATTAACTGGTATGATGACTGATTTATAGCTTCATCATAATATAAATTATAACAAGAGACAGAGGGAATGGCTTTTTGGAAGCACTGCTTTTCTGTTGCAGTGCAAAGCCCTTGCTTCTTTTGTAGCTATTGTTAAATTTGCTAAAAATAAAGTGTGTGAGATATGTAAACATCACCTCCCTACCCCAAATAAAAGTTGTGAATTATTCAGATACTAGAGGCAAGAAAGGGTCAGTTGTTGGCCTAACGCCTTAAGTTCATGTCCCTGACAGACTCTGAGCTTGTCAAAACTACCCTTCAATCTCCTTGCTAATAGTATGGTGTACTTTAGTTACTGAACTGGTCACATAATTAGAAGCATACTCCTCTGGCTGGGAAGAAATCTGCTGGTATACTCTGAATTAAAGAAAACTGCCTAGTTGTGCCAGGTTATATAATTTAATGAAGAAATTGTAGAACGAACCCTTTAAAAAGTGTGATGATGCACTCACTTTTCGTATATTAAGCACTCAAGCAGAACATTTCTCTTTTAACTCCCAGCCAAGATTCATCACTGTTGTGTAAATGAATTAAATGCAGCCAAAAGCCCCATCTGGTTGACAGGATAGAGTCAAATGGGACTTGAACGTGTAGGGTCTATGTGCACTTGTTTTGTCACATCTTGGGCAAACCAGCACTGATGTCCAGTGAGAGAGGCAGGCATTTCTGCTTTCATCACTGTTATAAGCACGAGTTTTCTTTTTTAACCTCTTCTCTATTTGTTTTGTTTTGTTTTGTTTTTCTATTTGTTCTTTAAACAACAACAAAAAATCTGGTGGTAGATCCATCTGACCTCATGGAGTCCAAAATGGCATTTCCCTCTCCTTGTTCTTTCTCTCTGGCCGCTCCTTTATTTTTCTTCTCTTTTTCTCTTTCATCTGGCTTCTCCACCCAAAAAGCCAAGGAAAGTGAGGTAACAATAACTTTGTTGCATTTCACCTGGCCCACCCAGAGAAAAGCTATTTCTAGGCAAATGCGGAAAACCGAAACCTTGTGGAACGCAACTGGCCCTTTAATCTAACATCCTCTGTGTGCTACAGAGCCTAATGTTTAATTTAAAAAACAATCTGAAAATAGCATGAAAGGAAACGTGGAATTTGCATAGCTATATATATGTTTAAGATAGTCATAGTCGTTTTCAAAAACACTGTGTTTGAGGGCTGACCCTTTACTTGAAGTTGCCCGAATTTCATGGACTCTTCTGAGATAAGGAGTGTAATTTTCACTTGAGTGATGGTTGTTTTTCTACACAGCCCTCTTGGTATTAAGGAGAAAGATGTCAGATCTTGATGTTCTGGAACCTGAATGCTGATCTTCACAGCTGTTTGAGGAACAATAATGATGAAGATGTGATTATTTCTAATAGTTGGATTGTCATACTTTTGAGAATCTGAAATCTATTTTTCTTTCTCTGTATTTCTCCCTCTCTTTCTTGCCTTTCTTTCTTTGCCATTTTTTTAGGCCTTTTTTCTTTCTTTCTTCTTTAAAAAAATCTTTTTCTATGTCTTCTTTATTTTCAGAGTTTAAATTGCACTCAAATCTTACTTTTTGCAGGCAAAGCCTTGGTTGGTTTATTCTGGTTGCTTTCAGATGAACTTTTTTCACCATCAAGCCCTTTGGAGGCTGACTTCTATTTCCAAAGCTCTAAATTTAATAGCTGAAGAAGACAACAGAAATGTCTGTCATTCCAGGTTTTCTAGAAGTTCTGTCATATTCAAAGGTGCCTTTTAAAACAGTCTTACTGATAGGTGCTAGAAACCCACATGGGAAGCATAAGATCCTCACTGAAAGAGGGTTGCTCTACAGGTCCAGGATGCAAGGCAGAGAGGGTGCAGAGCTCATGGAGGGAATAATTTAAGGAAGATTTATAACCAGTATGTAGATCTTTGCAAAAGGGATTCTTATGTTGGGACCCACTGAAGTATCAATGGATAGAAGTAAGGGCCTATGAACTTAGATAGGAAAAAAAAATGATTTCTATATATTTCCTATGCTTTAGTTGAAATGCAGCTTTTCCATCAATTATAAATATGGAAAAAAATCCCATGGTAATATCAGTACTCTGTTACATCCCATTACAGTTGTTGCGGATATCTCAAAATATCCTTTATCTTCATCATTACACTGAAATTGTGATAAATATTAAATCCGCCACTAGATCTTTTTATTTAAAGCTCGAGTAAAGGAGCACATATGTTATTTTAACATAATTAAAATATTATAACTATTTCAGGATAGTTGAAATTTTCAATTTCAATTTCCTTAATAATCCTATACATTCCTATACATGTTACTAAATGCACTTAAAACCATTATTCTGAGAATGTGTCAGTGGTTCTCACCAGACTGCCAGATGATCCCATGGTACAATAAAGGTCAAGGATTTTGGTTTGGAGATAAATGATTCTTCTAACTAGAACAATTGGGGAACGGGAGAGGTTGTAGAAGAAGAGTAGAGGGGGGGACCATGGACCCTGGTTTGGGCCCAGCAGAGCTTCTGCTTGCCTCTGCTGGACCTGTGCCCAGTGCTAAACATCTGAATTGCCCTCATAAAATGCAAAGTGAAAGAAAAAAAGCCTAGGCTAGATAGTAGCATGTAGGGAAAATAACAAAAGAAAACAAATCAAAAATTTAAAAACTCATTGAAAGTCTCATGGCACAAAGGGTTTCTTATCATTTCTTCCCACCTTTTGTATAAACTTTCTTGTTGCCAGTCCCCAAACTCCTTTTTTTAAAAAATGTCTCCTACATTCTAGGAGACACTTATCCCCTTTGACATTACTTTGCGTAAACACTTGTAGGCACTGCTGCTGTCCCATCGACTGAGCCTTTTTTGGAACTCTCACACACTCCCAGTTGCCCTGCCTAACTCTTTATTAATATTGTGGCAGTAGCTCAAGGCCAGCTTCCTGTGAGGGGTAGTATGATCTGTGAGGGAAGTTGGTTTCTTTGCAAGACTTACATTAGCAGGGGTGAGGGATGTAAGTTGATAGCCATTATATGTGCTAAATTGACTTGGGGAGTTAATAATTGAAATAAAATGAGTCTAATGAGATACAGTGTTTCCCCAGAGTTTCTGTTAAAATAGTCTCATCAGAATAATATTGAGAAGAGGAGGCCTTGTCAGAAAAAAAAAAACCCATTTTTTGCTTCTATAGTACCTTCTGATTCTGCAACGTGTTAGGAAGGAAAAAGAAAGGAAGGAGGAAAATGGGCAGCAAATATGGGAAGTGAAATTTATGGGGACTGGAGGACAGGAACAGATTTTGCAGTCAAATGGAGATTAAGTTCAAATCCCAGCTCTTTAACTTGCCCAACTGTGTAATTTGGGGCATGTCACTTAACTTCTCTGAGCTTCAGTTCTACGTCCACAAAACAGACACAATTACAGTACAAACTTATATAGTTATTGTGTTGAAGACGTATGATGTACAGGGTGTTTGGCCCTGTACCTGGTACCATGTAATAAGCACTTAATAGAGGATAATTCCTGCAGGGGAGATGCTGAGACTAAGTGAGTATGTCAGTAGGAAGAAGGGATAGACATATGTGCATCTGCCATCTTGACCCATATGCTGGGTTTTCCTTTTTGATCAACCAGCCAGCCCTATACTACTGGGAAGGGAGTGTCCTCTACATTGGGCTGCCAGCAGCCTGGCTTTCTTCTTTTACTCTTAATCATCTTGGTTGGTTTATTGAATAACTGGTTTGACTCAGTTTTTCTAGCTAAAAAATCAGTGTCCTAATGATAGTTAATATCTACCTATCTCATAAGCTGGATTAACTAGTGTGTATGTGAAGTCATGGTATTTCTTAAAGAGAAGAGAGTGACTTCACTACTCCTGTAATGAGGGTGTGAGCACTGAGGTAAATGTATTTATAGATGTGTATCTGTACCTGGGTTTTTTTTTTTTTAATGTAATACTACCTAGGTAATGTCTTAAATTGGATAATCATTTAACTGATAAATAAGATAATTCATGTGAAAGTCTTTGTAAATAGCAAAGCATTATTAAAAGCCAAGGCTTTAGGAGTATTATTATTGTTCAGAGTAAAAATAATTTGGTCATTGGGAAATACGCTCTGGAATCCCTTTGCCCACTGTCAGTGAAGAAGTTAAGACCCTCAGAGCATATGAGATCTCTAAGCTTTAGCCCTGGATGACTGTTAAGGAATCAGGAAAGTTCCTAAATGATTTAGAATATCATCTAGCTCTTTTGTGGGATAATATCCTAGGCTTGACTCATGGTGAGCCTTCTTAATAATCATTTTTGGAAAATGATGCCGAAAGTGGTTGATGGAGAATATGGCATATGAAATTCTGAGTGAACTGCAGATGCTCCTTGCCTCTCTGATAATTGAAGATATAAATCTCATTCATAGAATAGCACCTTTCCTGATCTCTCTGATATGAAGAACTTGAGAGGCAAGGCAGGAGTTTGGGGGGGTGGGGGAGAGAAATGAAACAGGAAGGGATGGGGAGGGAGACAAACCATAAGAGACTCTTAGACTCAAGAAATGAACTAAGGGTGGCGGGGGGGGGGGGGGGGGGGG
>CM053610.1:25929692-25964168 GCA_028646535.1 Procyon lotor
AATTCTGCCTTTAGGAAGAAAATGATCAACTATTGTTTAAAAGATTGTTAGTATTTCATCAAAATGGTGAGAAGAAATCAACTGGCTACCGCATGCGTGGTTTTTACTTGCTTGTATCTGTACTGGCATTCGAAGTGGCAGCAGGGCATATGTGCCCATGCCTGCAGGATGATTCACACAGCACTAGTTTCACGGTGGTTATTATTAATAGTACTAGGCAAGTTTGCATGAACAATTCTTGATTCAAAGTGATATTTTGCCTGTTTTAAAAATAGTTCAGAGAGATAACTTATTGGCAGAGTAGCTCTTGAGAAAGGCAAAGAAATCTCTTTACCAATCTGGTGGCCAATATCTAGGTTTGGTTAGAAAACCATATCTTGAGAGAGCCTTGTTTTTTGTGCTTGGCCAGAACAGCTCAGAGATGCTGAATTATAATTTGCTTCTTTTAAATCCAAGATTTGGTTATACATTTAGGTCAGTTTATGCAAAACTGGCAGACGTTGATTTCTAGCTTTTTTAGTGTCCAGGTTTGATCATTTCCCTCTGGTTAGTATAGAGAGAACTAAAGCCTTCTGTTCTGACCAAACAACCACAACCCAAATAGGCTAAGACACTAGGAAAATACCAGGGAAAATTAAATGAAAGAAAATGAAGAGTGCCATTTTGAAATTCTTGTATCAGACAGTGTGCAAATATTATGAACACCACATAGTATACAATTAAAGGAGAGTATCTGGATGCATCATAATAATAATGCCATTCTTTTAAGTGTCTCCTATGTTTCAGGTACTTTATTAAATAAAGCTTAGTGTCTTAAGTAATGTGGACAGATTCCCAAATTTTGGTAAGGCTTAGAGAAAGGGAATCAACCTGAGTCTGTCTTGTGTCAAAACTCGAGCCCTTATTTCATTATATTATAAGAAGTTTAGGTTAGACAGCGAGGATGAGTTGGCAGCTTACTAATGGCAGTCATGCATCTTAAATTCTAGAAAATGCTACTGCATCGGTAAACAAAACCATTGCTCCAGTCCTGCTTTAAAACAGGAGGTGGGATTAGGTGAAGAGGGGTTTGGTTAGAGAAGACTGCTAGGGGAAGCAGCTTGGTACAGTGGTGAAGAGGATCTTGTGAGACTTACCTAGTGCTGTTTTTATGTTATGTACAGAGGGGAAGACAGTTGTTCCAACCTATAGTTCCATTATGAGGAGCTGATGCCATATGGTGTGACAAGATGTTTGTGTAACCTATGGCTGAGGGAGCACAGTTTTAAAATTCAATTAAAAAAAAAAACACTAGCTTTCTATCCTGGAGATTCAATAACTGACCTCTCTTTAAGGTAAAGACTGAATCTGATAATCTCTTGAAATCACTTCAACCTGTAGTTTTTGGGGTTGTTTAGATTTTGGGACTTTTCTAACCACTTGATAAGATAAATTTTAAAGAGAGGCTCTGTCCTTGTTTTCCGTGAATTCTTAGAGTTCGTGTCCAGGCTGTCTAAATGATCACAGTTGAGCAGAAAAAGTTCCTGAGGAAACAGAAACATTAGGTTTCAGATTCCACATGAATTCATGTATCTGGATGCAAGGTTTCATAGTTAAAATCTTTGGGTGGAAAATGGGATTTTTTTTTTTTTTTTTTTACCTTTACTTTGAAAATAGGTAGCATTGGACCGACGGATCAGTGGTAAGTAGCTGGAGGCAATAATGTGGTTTACTCCCACTTAAGAAAATGAAGAGAGGAAAAATATCTTCACAGAATTTGTCATGTCTCTGCTGTACTGTGTAACAGTTTATGAGTGATAATGTAGATGACAGCCATGATAATATCTATAATACAGTTAATACGTGAATATGATTCTGTTTATAGGCACTTTTCAAACCAGGTAAGCACAACTTGAAAATAATTGCACGGAGAGGGATGATTCCAGACACGTGGGGGCATGATTCAGGATTCTAACTTGAGTGTGGAAACAATTAGATTTAAAGCATGTGCCCACTTTTCCTGGGCTGTGAAAGGGAAGAAAATCTCGATTTATTTTTGTAAATCTTCTCTTTCATTTTTAGGATGGGAGGGTGCTTTACTACCGGGTGAATGTACTTGAGCAAGCACACAGGATTGGTAGCAATAAAGAGCCCGGAAAACTGAGTCAGGCACCACCCTCTGGCAAAAGGCCTGAGTGAATAGGTGGGTGCACTGAGTGGCAGCAAGGAGGTGATCTGTCAGAACACGAAATGAGAAGAATTCCGAAGTTACTGCCTTGCCCAGAGAATATCCAGCCTCCCACTTCTAAAGATTAATTCTGAGGAACCAGAAGAAGAGCATGGCATTACTCTTAAGAGATCTGCTCAAAAAGAGAGAAAGGTGGTTGAGCATCTCAACTATTCTGAGTTTCATAGGCAGAGTGACATGACCCAGCCATGCTATTATTTTTGGAGCTTGAACAACTCAATTAACCCTTGTTTCTCTGGTTTTTTTCATTTGAAGAAATATAGGTGATGGGTTAAATCAGTAGCTTTATAATTGTGAGCATTGGAACCCTTGTGGTTCTTGGAAACCTCAGAAGAGCTCCACACTCCCACAGATTTGGCAGACAAGTAGGGCAAGCGAAAGGGACTCTGCTCCCTGGACCCCTTTACTTAGAATTCTTTCACATTTTCAGCTTTTATCTATGACTCTGAACAATATCTTCTGTATTTAACCTTTTTGGAAGCCAGTGTATTATATGGCCTTGAAATATCCCTCTAGCTTTATTGTCTATGGTGGTCCTGACCACCAGAACCAGGTTTGAAATTTACTCATTCTCAAAAGAAACGAAGTCCAGTGTTAGGAGTATCACGTTGGGCCTTAGGGATGAAGGAACAAAGAGATATGATCCCTATCTTCAAGAATTTTAAGGTCGAATGAAGAAAAGACAGGCAAATCCATCATTGTGCTGTAGTAAAGCTGTTAATTAATGGAGGTCTGTGCCAAGAAGAGAGACACTGTAGTGGGTAAGTTGCTTGAGTCTAGCTGAGAGAGTGAGAGGAAGCTTCAAAGAGAAGGACATTTGTGAGCTGGGATTTGACAAGTAAAGAGGAATTGTACAAGCAAATGTGCATGATTTAAAAGTATAATTCAGATCATTCAGTCTTTTCCTTGAAAAAATCTCCAAGCACTTCCCATCAGATTGTAACACCCAAATACTTTAGTATGGCTGCAAGGTTGTTATAGTATTGGCTTTAGTATTTAGCCAATTTAGCCAATTTAGTATTGGCTACAAGGAAGGCAGCTCTCTGTCTTTCTTAGATACCTATCCCTGTTCTCCTCCATGCTCATTATTTTTTTCATCTCCATTCCTTAACACTCCATGCTCGTTTTCCCCTGTGGCTTTTATTTTAGCAATCCCTCTGGCTGAAATGCGTTTCCTTCAGTTTCTTCTGTAATGACTTTCTCATTGGTCTGGTGTCAGAATAAATGCAGTAACTACTTGTCAGTATTTCCAATTTTTCCTCCTTATGTTTACAAGGGATTGATCATAATTCAGTGTTAAGAAACACTAAGTGACTTTTGATAACTGCCATGTAAGTGGAAGTGACACATGTGACTTCTAGGCAGAAGGATGTACTTTCTAGTGTGAAACACTGCAATACTGTCTTCTGCCATCCAGACACTGGAAGTCTGTGCTGACGTGGAAGAACAAATGCTGAGCCATTACTTATTGGACATGTCACCACACAATTTCCCAGACCCGTAGGAGACTCTACTGAAGTGAGAAATGAGTGTTTGTTGATTTTTTTGCCATTGACATATTAGAGGATGTTTGTTATCACAGTATAAGTTAGCCCATCCTAACTGATACAGATCCTTTCTAATTATTGGTCTTCAAGTTACCTCTTCCCCTTGACTATAAATTACTTTCTATCTCTATTCACATTTTTATTACACTTATATGACAGTATACTGCTTGTACATTTATTTGCTATCTGTATTTCTCTGTGAAAATACAAGTGTCATGAGTACAGGTATCTTACCTGTCTTGTTCTACATCCCGACTCATTAGACAAGTTCCTGGTATAAAGTAAGCATTCAAGAATTGTTGGATAAATGTAAAATACTAAGTGTATCTGTGTGACATAGGATGGAATGGCTGGCCTCCAGAGAAAGGAAGCATATTTAGAAAGGTATGCATGTGAAAGCTTGGATCAATGCCTGCGCCAACCTCAAAAACAACAAAAACAAAAACAAACTAGGAAACTAGGAAAACAAGTAACAAGTATAAGGAAGTATAAGGGATATAAATTGTTCAGTTCATGTAGTCTTTCTCAACGTCATTTATTGGTAAAGAAGCTAGATATTTTATGCTGAGTTTATAATGTAGAATTCCAATATAACAGTGAGTACTAGTGCTGTTTGTTGTTTGTTTTGAAAGCAAGTTTTATTAGGGGCGCCTGGGTGTCTCAGTCGGTTAAGCATCCAAATCTTGGTTTCAGCTCAGGTTATGATTTCACGGTCATGAAATTGAGCCTTGCATCAGGCTCTGTGCTCAGTGGGGAGTCTGCCTGAGATTCTCTCTCTCCTCTGCTCCTTTTCCACCCCTGCTTTCTGTCTCTTTCTCTCTCTCAAATAAATAAATTTTTTTTTTAAAAAAAGAAAGTAAGTTCTATTCAAGTTTACTACTCCAATACAGCAGAAAAGCTATGATTGTGCTAGGGTCCCTTATGATCTTTCTTTAAGAAATGAGAACTAGAAAGTCTTAGTTTGTTTCATTCATGTTGACATTATTTACCTACAATACATTGCTTGAAAAATGAGCCATGTATAAGAACACAAAAGTAGAAGAGCTGAGAGTTTCAGTTGGGTAAAATATTCATTATATTTTCAAAACTAAGTGAGTAACTTATAGATGTAGGAAGAAATTTATTTTAAGAAGAAGTATTAAATTGTTTATATGACAAAGGAATTGAAATTACTTTTGAAATAAAGTATTCTGTTGTAATGGTATCGAATTGCTAACCTTTCTGAAACTATTACGGCACTTTGAAGCCTGTGGAGTCTGTTAGGATCATTAGAACTTCTAATGTAGCATAAAGTGGTTTCCAGAAGAAAGCTCTAGCTTATTTCTCAACAGTAAGTTTCAGATGAAGATCTTTAGGATAACTTTTCTCTTTTCAGAAGATGTACTGGAGTTGTTAGCTTTAGACTTTTCTAGCTTTATAAGCTGAGCTCTTTTTAGAGTTAGATCATTGCCCATTTGGGGGCTTAAGGTACTGTCTGTTTCTACCTGTATTAAGAAATTTTAAGGGGTGTGCCTGGTGGCACAATTCGTTGAGCATCCCAGTCTTGGTTTTGGCTCAGGTCATGATCTCAGTTCATGCTCAGTGCAGAGTCTGCTTGAAATTCTCTCTCCCTGTCCCTCTTCCCCTTCTACTTGTGCTCTATCTCAAATAAATAAATTAATGTTAAAAAATTTTAAGACGATTAAAACCTTATGGAAAATTAAATCATTTGCATTACTGCCCAATAAAGCTCAGTATTATCAAGACAATTCTCTTAACAGAAACCCAGAGTCAAGAAGAGTGTTATTCTACTTTTTATAATTGCAAACACATCCAAAGTGAATTCTTTTGTTCCAGTACAAGCTTTGGGCATGTTTGGTGTGTCTTTCCCTCATATCATCATTCTCATTTGTCAATAAGGAGCTGTACAATATGGTACTCTTTCAGTTCCTGTTGGTAGCTAGACCTGCTTTTGCTTGTACCCATAACAGAGGTAAACTATGGAAACCATCTCCTCTTTGCTTATCTTATATTTTGCACTAGAGAGGATTTCAGTCTTTCTTTCCATCAAATCTATAAAGTGCTGAAAGAAGTAAAATTATCCTTTGGCACTATGAAATATCCAAGAGCATGGGGGAGGTCCTTGTGCATATTGGACAGGGATAGACTCAGGGTTTTCTCAAAGCCAGCAGTCTGTTATTATTTTTTCTTTTATAGGATTCTTTATGTGAAGGTGCTGTTTTCTTTTAAGATGATCCTTGCAGCAAATGGTAGAGAAGAGAGTTCCTGCCCAAGGGAACTCACACTATGAGAGATTCACAAGAGAGTACAGAGCCATGCATATGGGTAATTACACTGGCTGTCAGAGCGTAGGCAGATCATTTCATGAGAATATTGCCTTGTTTGTGAAGGCAGGAATGGATGTTCACTGTGGTTGCCTGACAACCAAAGAGATAAAGTGGGGATAAAACATGGGCGAGTCATGGTGGCAGAGGTATTATATCCTTAGACACACTTGGAAATTTTCTTGGGGTTTGTCACCACCATCTTTGGAGATGCCCCAAAGCCACTGCTGAAGGGAAAGGCCTAGGTGAACACGTTCGCATCAAATGACCTTGCTCTAGTTCCTAAACTGACATTAAGTGGACCAAAAAGGACTTGTGATTCAAGCTGATCCAATCATATTCTTGTTCAGATTTGAGCTAAGATACACAATAACTGAAAGCAATAAACATTAGATGCTGTTATGTGCCATCCCAAACCATGGGACCTTACCATTGTAAAGTACTGTGACTGCATTCCCCAAAGCTTGAGAGGTTTTTCTTGTGGCCAAATATAGCTTTACTCATGACCACAGCAGACCAGAAGTACTAGATAATTGATATCCCCAGGAAGTGCTGTTGATAAATGACTTGTAGGGGTTGGTGCATAAGCACCCCATCTTTTTTCTCCTTGCTGAAGCGCTCTGAGGTGCATGTTTCATACTGATCCCTAGAGTTTCGCAGCATGATTCAGTTCTAGTTACCCACAGTGGTAACTAGCTTTATAATACACGTTTAATTGGTTGTCTTCTCTTTCCTCTTTCACTTCCCTACATCTTTATTGATGTTTTCTAGGGTCACCTCTCAAATAAAATACACTGAGGAAATCTAAATGAAGACAGAAGCAATGAGGTTAGGAGATTGAAGTGAGTATTCAGTTAGAGCAACCCAAAGTCACAGATGTTCAAGTTGAATTCCTGGGGGAAATAAAATTTAAAAACTTCTCAAACTAGTTTTCATTGAAGGTAATGGAAAGATGAGCAGAGGATGGAGATGAGAGACCATACAATAAAGAGAGCCAACCAGTCAGCCAGACTGCCTGAAAACCTTCCAGCATTTATATGTAAAAAAAATACATTCTGAACTATTTGCCATTTGACAGGGATGTGTAATTCAGTTTCTTACTGAGAATAGTTAATCCTCAGAACTGAGGAAGGGTAATAAAATGATTTTTGTTGTTTTCTGCTACTAGGTTTGAGATAGTTTGTTACACAGCAACAGATAACTGATACAGAGATTAAAATCTTCAATAGAGTCATTTGCATAGATCAACAGAGAGGCTATTCTAATAAGACCCTCATACTATTTAGGACCTTAGAAATAGGTAGTATGGAAGTAGATTCTAGAATTAAATAAAAGACATTTAAAATTTCCCCCCTTAATTTTAAAAATGATATGTTTAGTGTAGAAGATATGAAAAATTCAGGAATGTACACAATGGAATTTTCTTAATTTAAATTTGCACAATATTACTGTTAGCAGTTTATATTGTGATTTTTTCTATTATTATTTCTGTAGTCTTCAGTAATCTACAATATCATATTTAATTGTTTAATTATGTTTAATTATGTTTAATTTTTTTCATTATTTTAAGTAATTACTATTTAATTACTATTCATGTTTATGTAGTTCCTGTAATGGCAATATCATATTTAATATTCTTGTTTTATAGATTTATTCTTTCAATAAATATTTTCTGAGCTCTTTCAATGGACAAGTAATAGTATGGACACAAGACATGTTCTAGTGGTTATGGTCCTGAAGGTGCTAGCTATTGAGGTTAGCTATTGAAGGTTTTCATGAAGGTGTTAGCTATTGAGTAGAATTGGGCAAAAGACACTCAAATAAAAGCACAGATATGCAATTACAATGTGCGAAAATATTGTGAAGTGAGTGTGATGTATGCTGGGTTGGATAATTAATGGGGAAGGCATAAGGAAACAAGCTGAGAGTGGAAGGATGAGAAGGAATGGCTATTCAAAGTTATTGGACAGAGCATTTGAGGAAGAGGTACTTGGGAGTTGTAAAGTTTCTAAGGTAGGTCAGTTGGGTGAATGGAAGTTACTGTGCAAAGGGTAGCTACAATGAAGGAGGAGGAGTCAGCAGGGGCTTCTAGTGTAGTTCAGTTAACAAACCCTTCTAGTTAGACATCCATGTTGTTTTTAGTTAGGTTACAAACAATGCCACAGGAAACATTATTATACATATTTTGTATCTGTGTTTACATATATTCTTGTTTCTCTGTTTCTATAGAATAAGTTACTGGAAGTGAAACTGATGAGCCAAAAACTGCTTTTTGTATGGCTTCTTTAAAAAAGAAAAAAAAGACTTATTTATTTATTTTAGAAAGAGAGCACATGAACGAGAGTGAGTGTGGGGATAGGGAGAGGGGCAAAGGGAGAAGGAGAGAGAATCCCAAGCAGACATTGCACTGAGCAGAGCCTAACGTGGGACTTGATCTCACAACCCTAAGATCACAACCTGAGCCAAAATGAAGAGTTGGACACTTAATTGTCTGCACCACATAGGTCACATCTTGTATGACTTTGATACATAGTATCCTCCAGAACTTTTGTTCAAATTTAACTTCAGCTTTTGTTCTCCTCTCTTCCTCCTTTCCCTTCCTTTATTCCTTCCTTCCTTCCTATCTCTTTCTTCCTCTTCTTTTTCTTTGTCCTCACCTTCATCTTAGTCTTTATAAGAAGAAATATTAAGAAAATTAAATTTAGTAATACATTTAACATAAATTTAATAGGAAGAAATGAACTTTGATTTTCTGTCGTGGCAATATTGACATCTTTTAACAAAACCAACCCTATATTTAACATTTGAGAAACTTACCTACTGATGTCCTCGGCCCTTTCTCCTGCTTTTTTGATCTTTTCTTTGTCTTCATTTTTCTTTCTCCTGATTTATTTTCTGTTTACAGTGAAGTGGGGGGTGTCTTTTAATACAGATACCTTGGGGATCTTGGCAGCTTCTCAATGTTGATTCCTAGAGATTAGTGATTTTGTAGGCCACATACGTTTTTTGAAGAGCATTGGGCAATCCTGCCTGTGCACAAGATGTATAAATGCATTTTAGAAACCCCACAAGAATATCTGCTAAAACCCCAGACAGAAACATTTCAAGGAGACAAGAATAAAGAACAGGAGGCTTTTGAGTCAGAATTGATTTGTAGGCATGTTTGCAAAATTGTTTGCCATCTAGCTAAGCTTCCTCTCCAACAAATAATTGCTTCTCCACAATGAATGGGATAAACATTTTCACATTGGAAATGTTTGCAGATAAAACAAATAGTTCTTGGAAGGACAGAGACAAACCTAAGCACTGTTTGCTGAAATGTTTGGAAAGCATTTGCCATTGTAGGCAAATTCATTGTCTGACCTGTATTGTTGATTCTTGTAAGCAAATAGGGGAGGAGCAGAGATTTTTATACTAAGTCAAAGGAACAGAAAGGGGAGATATGTATCTGTTGAGCATTGGACATGAAATTAATTCCTTCAAAATTATTTAATTCTGAGGTGAAAGACTTTTTGGTTTTGATTTTATTTTTTAGATAAGTGCAGGCATAGATCAGTGTGAAAATTCCTGATGTTTCTTATGACTATATACTGGGATTTATTAATAAATAGTGTTCTCACTTGACCAAAAAAATGGACATAATTCTTAAGAGAGGAGTGAAAAATCTTAAACTACATTATGGCCTATTCTTTGATTAAAATTCAGTCCAGTGAGAAATCTTATTGGTCAGCACTGCCCTGAGCCAAATGCATGAATTATAGTTTGGGACCTTTTCCTCAAGACCCTGTAGTGCCATCTGCCGGAATATCATTATACTAATAAAAATACAAACCAATGATCGTGCCGTGGATGGTGCCCTCTACGGTTGTGCAACATGTAACTTGTGTGATCATACACCGTGGGCCTAGAGGGCATAAAATGGGCTTAATTAACTCATCTGGTAGAGGTTGACATTGAAGACATAGTCAGTGATGGTAATACGAATTTCGAACTGAGAGGGTTGGATTTCCCCACTGATCCAGGTTGTAGGTAACATTATTCCATTTTGTGGGGTGCTAATGATTGGAGATGAATTGCTCATAATTTCTCCAAATTCAAATATTGACTTATATGAAAACTGCTGTGGGAAAGAGAAAAGGATTGTTGGGGGTCAGGGAGGGGTCGTCTTTGTCAACACCCCTGGGTTGTGCTGGCCGATGTCTGTACTAATAATATATAAGCTGCAGTGTTGGCAGCAGGATGGGAAGTCTCCAGGAAGACAGCTTCTGTGGACCATTTTTTTCCTTTACCAAATGCTGGACTGTAGGTAAATGTATAGATCTGAAAAGGGAGCCTGGTTAAATTAGGCAGAACTTTCAGGAAGCCAAGTAACAAATGACAACTTAATTAAATATAATTAAAACATTTTAGACCTTTTGAGCCCTCTTTCAACAGGCGATGATTGCAACATGGGGAAAGGCCATAAAGAAAAGAGAGGCAAGGTGCTTTCATTTTCCTTTTTCTTCCTTTTTGGTCTCAGCTATTTTTTTCTCTTCACTATTAGAAATGCAGCTGGATCCTATTTATAATCCATTTTCACATTTGTTTGAATTAAAATCCCAGATTGTTGTGCTTTCAAGGTTGAATGTGCAAGGCAGCCAACGTTTATCCAGCCATTTCAAGAGTTACTGGGTAACTGGGCTCCAGGAAGGGAAACTACACCACGCGTTTGAGCCACAGGGAGGAGAGAGAGAAAACAGACCCAAACCAAAAACCTCTGACATCACCGTTGTTTGGAGAGAGATTGTTCTGCTCAGAACATGTGCTGCCTACTTAAGACTCTAATTATTCTAAATTACTTAAATTGGTTCTAATACCTCAGTTTTATTATTTGATATTAAAGAACAAACCATTTTAAAGAGAAATTCATAATGCAATCAAAATATTGGCAACAGATTCTCTCAGTAGAAAGCTTGGTCTTGGAAATACCTTTGCTCTCTCCTCTACCACCTGAATTCTAATCTGAGAGCTGCCGTATGCTCTCCTCAAGTCTTTTCCAGTATCCTGTTTATGTCTAAATCCAATAGGCCAGCCATGCCAGCTTGTTACCACATGGAAAACTCCATTGCTCAGAGAAAGTTATGAATCCTTATATTCTTTATGCTTTAAGATCCACCATGACATCTCAAAGTAATTGCCAGGTAAACCTACCAGATGGTTTTTGGGGGATGAGGAATAGACTAATAATTTCCATTAGCATAATATTGTTATTATAAAGATTTAACGACCTCAGCGATGTGGTGTCCTGTCTTGGTGGAAAGTTTATGAGCCAGAAATAAAATAATACTTATGGGTACCCCTGAGGCCATTTGAGTGAAGTACTAGAGAGGTTAATGAGATCTCAGGTCTCTTCAGCTCCTAACAGAAATGTTCTTATTTGAGCTGAGCTGAGTGATCTCGGATGGGACATGGCAGATGCATGGCAGACTGAACAGAGGTAGAGTTCATTTCCAGTCCTAGTTCTGCTGCTTCAGTTCAGGTTATAATCAGGGCTCTGATCTTGTTTCAGACTGTCCAGGTTTCATTCTTCATTGGCTGGAGTACCTTGAGCATGTTACTTAAGCTCTCTGTGCCTCAGTTTTCTACACCTGCAAAATGGGTATAATAACAGTACCTCAATAAACGGTTTTTGTGCGGGATGAGGTAATCTTGACAAAAGTGGAAGTACAGTGCCAGTGACATAGTAAAGACAGAGCGAATATTAACTATTATTTTTATTATTAGGATTGTAGGGTTTTAAGCAAGTCATCTAACTGCATTGGACCTCAGCTTCCTTAACAGGAAATAAAAGTTGGCCTAACTCTGGAATTCTGAGACTCTCTGATCTAGAATCCTGATATAATTAAAAACCACTCTGTTTTGAGATTGGAGTGTGATTTTGTTCTTTGAGACCTATCACCTCATTTGGAAATGAGGTGTAATGTACAGTAGGTATTAACTTTAGAATAGGAGTTCAGAAGGAGAGCATAGGAGTTCAGAAGTGTTAACTTTAGAATAGGTCATTGAGAGGAAGAGGCTCCTATGAGGGGTAGAAGGGGTAGAAGGGATGGTGGGTCTCTGCCTCATACTAACCTTCTTGGGAGGTTGTTAGTTCTCCCTTGCCCAGGGCAGGTGGGGGGTGGGTCATGGAGAGGAGAAGAGGTAATTAGTTTTCACAGGGGCCTAAAAAAGGATTGTTTAGGTTGGGCATCTTTAGTCATCAGATGAAAGCACATATCCTTCTCTGACATGGAAGCAGAATTCTCATTTTGCTTTTTTGTCTACAGAAAAGGAGAGGACCTTTTAGAAATACAGGGAAATGTATCAGATAGCTGATTCCTGGGTTGGATAACTGTGTCTTTCGAGCCCTACCAGTTGCCTCTGTCTTGTAGTACAAGCAACATATGCCCCTTGTTTTTACAAGGATTATTTTGGTTTCTAGTTGTCTGACCATAATCAATCAGTGTAGTTGATTATACTCTAGGGATACAATTGAACAATCCATTAAGCCGTTGACTCCTCTGCCTGCTACCCACAGAGCAATTGTTCTTTTTTCCCAGGAGGAAGAGAAAGTGCCCTTTTGCCTCCCAGGTGGCTTCAATACACACATTCTCTGTCCTGTTATCTGTAGCTTCTGTGGTGAAGAACACAAGTGTTCTTGTCTTTGCATTAGGGCATGTATCTTGAGGACAACTTTGAGCTTCAGGAGCCTTTGTACTGGTGGGATAGATGAGACCACACTCTTTCAAAACAGTCTGCCTTGTGTGGGGGCAAAAACACAAGTTGGTATCTCTGTTCTCTGTCAAAAATGTCCTTTTCCTCTTGCCCTATGACCTTAAAACTGTGAGGATGTACATGTCCGCAGTCAATACAGAAGGAACCTCACTCCAAAACCTAAATTCCCAGGAAAGCAACACATTAATAAATGAAGGCAAGGGTCATTAAAGTTTCTTATAAGCACATTGCCTGATTTCCTTAAGGAGCAATGTTGATTTTTTTTTTCTTATTTTACTTATCAGCTATGTGCAATTCATGTGGATAACTTACATATCTTTAAACCAGCTGACTTGACATCAATAGTATTTCTGTCTTTAGCTACAAGAGCAGGACTCAGGAATCTGCTGTTTGGAGTCATCATCAGAAATTTCAGTATTTGCAGTTTAGACCCTATGGTTCTATTCAGGTTAAACACTCAGCCCCGTGAAATTGCCGCAGTTCATTTCCTATTCAAACAAGCTAAATACAAGAGATACAAGAGAAAGAATAAAGATAAATTCCTCAATGGACCAAGATAAGCTGGTTGGGAAGGGAAAAGATAGTTTAGTCAGTCTTAAACCAGTTCTGATTCTTTCAGGTTTTACCTTGCTCCTCTTGGTGGTGGACCTTCTGTTCTTGAAGCTGAGTGATTTCTATCTTTCTCTCACACCTGGAGCAGTTCAGTAACAGGTTTGATGGTGCCCTAATGATCTCTTCATTGTGTGTGTGCCCTGGGTATGTTAGGGGGCAGGGAAGAGGTGTAGGAGGGATGGCATTAGAGAGATGCAGGGTGGGGGTTATTTTTGTGAGAAAACCCTAACACCATGACGGATTTGTTACTAAAATATTTATTGGGAAATAGACTTAAAATCAGTACTTCTCAATATATTTCTTTTTTTTTTTTTTTTAAGATTTTATTTACTTATTTGACAGAGAGAGAGATCACAAGCAGGCAGGGAGGCAGGCAGAGAGAGGGGGGGGAAACAGGCTCCCCGCTGAGCAGAGAGCCCGATGCGGGGCTGGATCCCAGGACCCTGAGATCATGACCTGAGCGGAAGGCAGAGGCTTTAACCCACTGAGCCACCCAGGCGCCCCTCAATATATTTCTTATGAGGGGATTGGTATGTAGATTTTGTAGAACAGTAGTAAAGCAGCCCTTATTTTTCAGATGTATAAATGTAAATCCAAAATGAGTGTGAAGTTTTTATATTTACTTCTGTTCTCCCTGAGTGCCCTGCTCCATTTATCGCCCATGTTTTTTATTATATTCTCTCTTCTTATCCCAAATACTATTCTCATCACATCTGATAACGATGAGCAACATATTACTCTGGTCTACAGGTATTACTGAAAGTTCTGCTGGCTCCTTGCTAGGAAACCGCAGACCTATGGCATTGATATCACCTCCTGGGAGCTTGTTAGAAAGGCAAAATCTTGGTCTCTACCCCAGACCTCTTGACTCAGAATCCGTATTTTACAAGATCTCTACATGATCTGTATGCACATTGAATTTTCAGTCTCTTTGAGTCATCCTTGCCTGGTGGTTGAAGAATATGACATTAGATAGTCCTCAGATCCTAGGTGTCAAATTCTGGCATTTAAAGAAACAGTAGACTATAATAAGTATGTGAGTTAAATGAAATATATAGAATATAGATTTGAGAAAAGTAATTTATTTTTCCCTGTCTGCCTCCAATCAGCTTGGTGGCCTTGAGGAAGTAATTTCTTCTCTCTAGATCTTAGGGTATTTATAGATGATTTCTAATAATTCTAATAACATTGGATGATTCTGTGACTATAGGACTCAGTATTTATGGAGCAAGAAAAGTTCACTTAAGAATTTGTTGTACATCATATGCTTAGATCAATGGAGTGAGGGTTCTTCCTGTCAGTAAATTTTAATTTCATAGCTTCCTGCTTTTTCATGTTACACAACCAAAACTTCAAGTGTAGAGGGACTGCTTGGTTGATTCGCAAAAATGGTCCAAGTAATTGCAGAAATAAAAACTGCAGCCAGAGTGTGTAAGAGAGTGACTCAGGACCATAAGATTAAAAATACTTTCGTTTCCATAAGGGCTATTGAAATGTGCAGGTGTACATGGTAAAATGTGGCTGAAATTTGAAATATTTAGGGCTGGATAGTCAAGAACTTTAAAGAACCTGAGGCCTGAGGCTTTCAGCTGAATCACATATTTCGTGTAATGTAAATTGTGATAAGGCCTAAAGTCCCATGTTTCTAGATACGGAAAGGTAAGTGACTTTTTATATGTTTGTATAGTTTTGAATACATATAGTTATGAATATATATACATATATATAAAAAGCTACATGTTTTTCAAATTTCAAAACACCAGTCTTTTATTCAGATGATCTTCAGAAGAATCCTCTTTTGTTAAGATGCATATTATTTTACAGCCCAAATAAATGATATTTCATCTATGAAATCTTCCCCAAATCTATTGAGAAGTGGTTTGTTTTGTTTCTAACAAAGTGTTCCTGTTAATCTGACTAGTAGCATAATGAGTCATTTCTCAGTTATCTTGTTCACTGTGTTGTAAATTCTTTAAGTCCCGGGAATGTTTTTTTTTTTTTAGCTTTGCATTACGAGTATGTGGTATAGTCCCTGAAACATTGGGAGTATATAGCAAATATTTATTAAGTTAAATGGAACTAGTATTATATGATCTCTGGCACTTATTGTTGCTTTAGTTAATTTTTAAATGGTCCCATTATTTTCAGTGATAAAACTAAGACTAAATTACATTTTAGAGTAATGGAAATGGGATAGGATCTGGAAGATTCAGAAGTAGTGCACACCTCTGAAAATGATCTCCTGCATGTACAGAAGAAAATTTCAGGAAATTTCCGTCCTCCATAGAATCTAAGAAGACACAATTTCCGTGAAGCTGGCACATAGCCTGATTGTGAAAAGGCCACTGGTACAAGGAAAAAGAGGTATTATAAAGTAGGATTAATAAATCAAAAGAAACATAGAAAGAACTTAAATATCAGAAGCAAATATTAACTTATGCAATGCAACTGGTGTTAAGAATGATTGCTGAACGAAATAAGTCAGTCAGAGAAAGACAAGTATCACATGATCTCTCTGATATGAAGAACTTGATAGGCAAGGCAGGAGTTTGGGGAGGTGGGGGAGAGAAATGTTGAGATTTTTAAAAGCTTTTTGGAACATAGAAACCATTATGTAAAAAATGAAAATAAAACAACATGGTGTATGGTTTTGAATTCATATACATGAGGTACAAATAGAAAAACATACATCAAACACACACTAATTATAACAATGCTTGTACCTGGGAAGGAGGGAGAGTAGATTGTGAGTATGTAGGACTTCATTTTTGAATGCAGTGTTGTATTTTAAAAATATCTTAAGCACATAGGACCCAATTTTGTTCATTTGGGGATGGAAGGTAAACAGCATTTGCTATGTTATCTTTTGTAATTTTCCTGTTGTCTTAATTTTTTTAAAAGATTTTATTTATTTCTTTGTCAGAGAAAGAGTTGAGGGCACAAATGGGGAGCAGAAGGCAGAGGCAGAGGGAGAAACAGGCTCTCTGCTGAGTAAGGAGCCAGATGTGGGACTAGATCCCAGGACCCTGGGATCATGACCTGAGCTAAAGGCAGACACTTAATGGACTGAGCCATGTAGGCATCTCTCCAGCTGTCTTAATTTTAACAATTATAACAATTTTAACAATTATAATGAAATTGAGATATCAGTTACCATATTACAAGCTAACAGTATATATATGTGTATATAAACATGTATGTGTAATACATATAATGTATATATATGTGTTGCCATATACATATATATGGCTGTTTATATATTGTTGTACACACACAAATGCACATACACACATAAAGATGACATCCGGTAGGAGCGTCTGGGTGGCTCAGTGGGTTAAATATCTGTTTCCTGCCCAGGTCATGATCCCGGAGTCCCTGGATCGAGCCCTGCATTGGGCTCCTCCTCAGTGGGGAATTTGCTTCTCTATCTCCCTGTGCTCCTTCCCTGCTTATGCTTGCTTGCTCTCTGTCGCTCACTCTTTCTTTGGCTCACTCACTCTCTCAAATAAGTAAATAAAATCTTTAAAAAAATCAAATATTGATGAGGGTTAGCTTAAGGAAACTATGGTCTTCGACAATTTGAGAGAGCATCTGTCTTTTTTTTTTTTTTTTTTTTGAGAGCATCTGTCTTGATAGAGGAGATATTGAGCCTTAATCCCCATGCCTTAGGGTTTTATCCTGAGGAAATAAATATTTAGCAGAAATAAAATTTTCATTGTATTTACTTAATACTTCTTTTACCCATTCAGGAAATCTTTATTGAGCTATATTTGTATGAACTATACTCATGGAATTGTCTTAATATACAGAATCTTAGATCTCAGAAAGCATCATGTTTATAGTAAGCAAAAATTTGGATTAGAAATCATGAAAATGCTGAACAATAATTGGTTGGCTTATTCATGTGTCTCTGAGAAAACATTCATTTGAGAAAACAATTTTGTCATTTAAAATAATTTCATAAACATAAAATTTAAAAGAGATTTATGATGACCTTTGCAGTAAATTCTATAATTGTTTACATATTGTGACAATTCTGATAAAATTAGTATGTCTACTCATATGTTTACTAGTATGTTTGCTAAGTATGTGTTAGAAAAAGATGTTACTGGTGGTTATTTGGTGGGGTATTGTAAAATTTCTGGACTTTATTCTTATTTATCTATATTTTATAATTTCTTCAATAATAAGCACAAATGTTATAATAGTACAGTGTTTTCAAAATAACCTACAAAAACAATATAGCACATGTTTTTAAGTAGGAAAATACTACAATGATAGCCAAATTTTACATTTAAATCATAAATTAAACCTTTGAAATCAGTTTTCAGAAAAATACTCAATATTTGTCATATAGATTGTATATGTAATTGGTTTGTTCTGTATTTGGGCAATAAGCACAAAAATCTTGAATATGTTCTTTGACCCAGGCATTACATCTCTAAGGAGTTACTCAGCAGAGATCCTTGCATGTGTAAACAAATAATCTACATTTCAGCATTTTTTTGCAAGTTAGGCATTATTTTTATTGATGTAAGTTCTACAAAGTTAAATAGTAGTTTTCTATTTTCTAGACTTAAGTGTAAGAGCTGTAATGTTATTTTAAATTTTATTTTCTTTCATAAGAATGGTATATATCTAAGGTATATAACATGATTGATACAAACACACACACACACACACACAGAGTGAAACAATTACTGTAGCCAAGCTAACTAACATATCTTTTCACATAGTTACCATTGTTTTTTGGTGAGAAGAGTAACTAAAATCTACTCTCTTAGCAAATTTGTATTCAGTGAAATATTATTAGCTATAGTCTTCATGCTGCACATTAGCTCTCAAGACTTATGCATCCTACATAACTTCAGCTTCGTACCATTTGACCAACACCTCCTCATGTCTCCCACCCCTGGTAACCACTGTTCTACCCTCTGCTTCTATGTGTATTGACTATTTTAGGTTCCACATGTAAGATCATGAAATTTTTTTTCCTTTCTGTATGGTTTATTTCACTTAATATATTTCAAGTTCATCCATGTTGTTGTCAATGGTAGGATATCTTTATTTTTTAGGGATGAATAATATTCCAGTATTGTTCTTTTTTCCATTTTGGCATTATTTTTATTGACACAAATTGTATAAAATTAAATTGTAAGTTTTATTTCTCAATTTGTTTAGTGTAAGAGATATAACTTTTTTCATAAAATTATATATTTAAGGTGTACATTATGATTTACAAATATATGCTGTATATACATACATACACATATATATTTATACACACCAACCACTATTTCTTTATTCACTCATTTGTCAGTGGACACTTAGCTTATCTATTGTGACTAACATTTCAACATTATTTGAAATAGCAAAAATACTAAAAACAATATAAATATCCATTGAGTAAGGGATTAATTAAATACAATAGGTGGGGCACCTCAATGGCTCAGTTGGTTAAGCCTCTGACTTTTGATTTAGGCTCAGGTCATGAGATCAAGTCCTGTCTCGGACTCTTGTGTTGGTGCATGGAGCCTGCTTAAGATTCTCTCTTTCCCTCTCTGTCTTCCCCTCTTCCTCTGTTCAAGCTTGTATTCTTTCTCTCTCTCTCAAAATATTAAAAAAAAAAAAAGTGAGGCCTATAAATAGAAAATTTTGTAGCAATACGAGTGAGTGAAGCAACTCCATATAAACTGGTAGGGAAGTACAAAAAAGGTACAGAAAATATTTTTATGATATATTTATCTATCATAAAATTATTGATAAATAATAAATATGTGTATAATCATCTGTATATATAAATATTTATATAATTATATATTGTGTATATGTAGATATATAATATTATCTATATAATTATCTATATATAGACATATAAATATATATAATCATAAAACATACATATCTACATATAATTTATCTATGCTTATGTATTTTGGCATGAAAGTATTCATAAGAATTTGTGCTTTAGTTGAGTGTAA
The DNA here is from genome assembly GCA_028646535.1 of Procyon lotor. Classification (NCBI taxonomy): domain Eukaryota; kingdom Metazoa; phylum Chordata; class Mammalia; order Carnivora; family Procyonidae; genus Procyon; species Procyon lotor. The sequence continues at coordinate 25,949,137 of CM053610.1, forward strand.
GGTAAAGAGATTTTATATTTTTCATTTTGTACTATTGTATTGTTAAATCTAGTTTTTATTTTCATGGTTTATCATTAAAAGCTCTTTCAATATATTTGAGAAGTAATCTGAAATAAAAATATTAGTATATTGCATGGAGCACTGGGTGTTGCAATAAACAATGAATCTTGGAACACTGCATCAAAACTAATGATGTATTTTATGGTGAATAACATATCACAATAAAAAAAGTAGTATTCATGTATTTATGACTCAAGGCTACATATACATTTTATTTGCTGTTATATTTTATATAATGTCATTATTTTACATGATACATAATTTAACAAATTACAAATATTACTAAAACTTCATTCAGAGTTATTTTGCAATTAGGCACTTTGTATAATCAACATTTTGAGACAACAATAGGGCAACCAGTATAAGTATAACTTACCCCTTTTCTTTCTGAAATACGAGGATAAGAACTAATTTACACATAATCTATGGACATCTTTATTATATTTGCTTATCTTTGAGCTAAGCGTATGTACCTTTTGAAAAACTGATTTCTTCAAACTCTCCTATTTTCCTTAGTTTCCATCACTCCCTTTTAATTAAGCCCTGTCAGCATCACTCATTTGTGTTAGTTCTTGGCCCTATGTGCACCCCAAGTTTATAAACCGATCTATTAAAAGAAGAATCTGGACACAAGGAGAAAGTAGCCCTCTACTAGGAATTAAAAATATATCATAAAGCTTATAAAACTTATAAAACTTATAAAGCTTATAAAACAGTGTTGTAATGAAGCATGAACAGACAAATTAATTAGTGGAATAGAATAATAAACATGAAATATACCTAAGTACTCTTGGAATTTTAGTACATGATAAAAATGGCATCTCCAACCACTGGGCAGAAACTAAGTTTTTGATATATGGTGTGAGAACAACTGATCAGCTATTTGAAAAAAAAGAAAAGTTGTATTGAAACCTCATAGCATACACAAGAGCAAACTGCGAATGGTTTCTATATCTAACCACAAAGTAATGAAATCACATATGTAGTACAAGAAAACATGGATGGATTTCTTCTTAACCTCAGCCTAGGGAAAGACTTTCTACTCAAGACTCAAAATCCAAATATAATAAAAGAAAAGATTGATCATTTTGACTACAGTAAAAATCATGAAAAAAGACAAGTGAAAAACTGGAAGAAAATACTTATATACCACAAAAAGTTAATATCCTTAGTGTATAAAGAACTCTTAAAATTAAAGGACAGAGGGCTAAAAACCTGACATAAAAATGGGAAATAAAAAAAATGGGAAATAGATATAAACAGGCAATTTAAAAAATGCAAATGAAAATGGTTCTTAAATATATGAAAAAATGTTCACACTGATAATTAGAAAAATACAAATTAAAACACAATACCTTTTCTCATCTGTTAGACTGATTAAAATTAGGACAACGCATTCTATTAGCAAGGCTATAGGGAAACATGCATTCCTTCATGTTGCTGGTAGGAATGCAAACTAGAGGGGCACCTGGGTGGCTCAATTTTTAAGTGTCTGCCTTCAGCTCAGGTCATGATTGCTGGGTCCTGGGATTGAGCCCCACATCTAGACAAGCATCTGGCTCCCTGCTCGCAAGAAGCCTGCTTCTCTCTCTCCCACTCCCCCTGCTTGTGTTCCTTCTCTCTCCGTGTCTCTCTCTCTGTCAAATAAATAAATAAAATCTTTAAAAAAAAAAAGGAATGCAAACTAGAAGAACCTTCTAGTAGGAATCTTGGCAATATATAACAAAACTACATGTGCCCTTGTCTCTTGACTCAGCAATTCTACCATAAGGAAATCTACTTTAAGGTACACTTCCAAGAGTATAAAAATAATTACAAAGAAGGTTATTCATTCCTGCATTGTTGTGATTTTAAAATATTAAAACAACCAATAATAGTTGAATAAACTATGGCACAACCACGTAAGTGGAGTACCGTGTAGCTGTAAAGAAAAATGAGAAAGATCTCTAAAAACTTATGTAGGGTGATTTCCAGGGCATACTGTTAAATGAAAAAGCCAAAGCACAAAGGATACCTGTAGTGTGCTACCCTTCATATAAGAAAGAATAGGATACTGGAAAATATGCATGTGTCTGCTCATCTGTGCCAAAAAGAGATGTAGGAAGGATAATCTGGGGTGGGGGGGAAAGGCCAATTACCTATGATGTGTGTATGTGTGCATGAAAAGAGTGAAGAAAATGGGACAGTACGGATGATAAGTGAGTGATACTTCTCTCTTTATCTTGTTGTATAGCTCTGACCCTTTGAACCATGATAATGCTTGCATGATCAAAAATAAATGAATAATTGCAATTATTAATTTAAATTAGCAGTTTATGTATGTGCATGCACATGCATGTGTGTATACTGGACTAAAAACTATGAAATAACCTAACTGTATTCTTGCAGAGGGATGGAGAAGGGGAGAGCTAAGTGACTTTAAAAGACAATAGTTTGTATGTACTTAAGGTAAGAGGAAAAAGAACTACCCATAAAGGATTGTGCTACAGTTAGTGACTTTGTTTCTGACATGTATAGCGATTCTAGAACTACCTCCTGTGTATACTAGGACTGAACCAATAAGTAAATAAGCTGGATATTGAGAGCCTGGTTCCTCACTGGCAGAGGAAGAAGCTACAAACCAGGGAAAAGGGAAGGCTAGAACAAACACTGTTGTGGTGGGTTGAAATCAGAGGTATTAGTATAAATTAGTGGTTTTACATACAAGTATATAGATGGATAGATACAGAAATAGAAACGTTTGTGTATATGTGGGTTAATATACATATATATATTTTTCCTAAGTAGCACTAGACATACCTTCCATCAAGATTTTAGTTTTTAAATATCATTCTCCAGTAAAGGAAAAAGGGCTCCCTGGCTGATGCTAGGGTTGGATGAATTTGCAATCTCTTCTGGTGCCAGATGTTAAGAAGTGTTGAACAAATGATAACAGCATCTCAGAAAGACACAGTATCTACCTTGTAGGAGCTCTTGGCCAAAACTGGAACTAATGTGAGCCAAAACATGATAGCATTGAATTCTAATCCATAGAACCAAGTAAATATCCATGCATCTGATACAAACAATTGAATAATAAATAAAATGGGAGAAGAGATAGCTCTATTGTAGTAGAATTTCAGTCAACAAATATAGAAGGAATGAGGGAAGGAGAAAATCACCATTAGGCAATTACGGTAATAATTGGAGGCAAAAACCATTGATGGATGCTCAAATTAGGGGACAAAATATGATAAGAAAGAAGATACTTGCATTGTTTCAAGTATCTCCTTATAGGATATTTATTAATTACAAAGAGAAAGATAGTAAATTTATAGTGGAGAAACAGTCACCAAAGTAACCGAAAGATCAAGGTTTACATGACCATTATAAGACATGTATTGACATCATGTACCTCCTGCTGTGATGCACTGAGGAGAGTAAAATACCACTTCCATGATATTCTTGCCAAAAATGCATAAAATCAACCTAGACATGAAGAAACATCAGATAATGACATTTTAAAGATATTGCATGAAATAACTGATTTAAAAATAGTCGAAGTCATGAAAGATAAAGGAAAGGTGAAGGAACTGTCATAGACCTGAGATGACAAGGGACGGGAAAAATGACCAAAAAAAATGCAATGTGGGGTCCTGGAAAGAAAGAAACAAACAAAGTTAGTGGAAAAATTGGTGAAATTTGAGTAAATCCTGTAGATTAACTAATTGCACTAAGAATATTAATTTCCTTGTTTTGATAATTATACTATAATGAAGTAAGTTCTTAAGATTTGGAAAAGCTGTGTGAAGGGTACGTAAGAACTATCTGTGCTATTTTTGCAACTTTTAAAAAAACTGAAATTATTTCAAAAGTTGAAAACCAGTTCTACATTGATCAGAGTCTCAGACATTGGTTTCCCAGAGTAGGTTTAAAGAGTTCAGGAAAGGAATGATTGAAGGAAAATGGTAATAATATAAAATCAGAACAAATGCATTGTTGGTGTTTTAAAAAATGAGTAGATTGAAACTATCTTTCAAATCACAAGGGAAAATAAGTGTTATATTTAAATGAAAACAGGTGGAGGAAGAGAGAGCAAGAGAACAGAGTAGAATACCAAGTTCTCAAGTTGAAAAGGGATATAAAATAGATGTAAATGTGACTGATCTGAAGGATTTATTTTGAAAGATAAAGTTCAGCCAGGCTGAAGAAATTAGTTTCTATATTTTCCAACATGCTGTCTTGTCATTTCTCTTATTGAAGTGGACATAAAGCTAAATAAAAATAAAGACCAATGTTTGATAAAATTCCAAAGTGGCTGCTGGATCCCAGAAACCACATGACATTTTAAAGATGTCAGAGTTTGGCCTCCATGCATGGCAGTCAGCTGTGAACGTTCACCTTTAACTCTGGGGCTGTAATTAGATCACAAAATTCATTTTTATTGTTTAAATTTCTTTCATTTCTCTGTTGCCACCCAATTGTGTAGGTAATACAAGTTTTATCACACTTTGCAAGTTCCTCACTTTTAATTCTGTTCCTACCACGCTAGATTAAATTTAAGGGTCACCAAAGTCAGGAGCCACTGACCTTTGCCTTCTTAATGGTTCTCACCATTAATACTTGACCCTAAAAGCTATGTATACAATAAACCATATTTATAGGTGTGGAGGGAAGGGAGAAGCAGAAACAAAGTGAGTCGAGTGATTATTTATTTTGCCATGCTCTTCTGAGATTAGGAATGTTCACACAGTCTACACTTCAGCTGATGAACTTGGACTGGCTGCCTTTTTTTGGTTTCTGAACAGAATGTTAGGATGGAATTTGAGGATAATACTCAAAATAACACCCCCTAGCTTGTCTCAGCCACTCAGGGATTGCTAATACTTCACCTTCATTATGCTCTAACTTGAGATCTCTGTTTTTTGTTTTGCATATGGAAGAAGGAAAATAAAGGACACATATTACATTTAAGATTATCCTCTCTGAACAAAATATTGACATGGTTTATTTTCAAAGATTAGAATTGTGGAAACAAAATTATTTAGGAATTTTGTGAAATATGTCAGTGTTGCATCTGAATGGAAGAGAACAAAAAAATTGAATTGAAATCTCCAGCATTTTTCATAAACTTTGGATGTTTTTCTCCACCTAGTAGTTTCTAGAGTTAGTTGTTTTTTTTCCTTAAATTTTGGGCAAATTGAGTGATTTTGTTTGCTACCTTTTTTCTCCTTCTTAATGTATCTGTTATCTGGGACATTTGTTATTTTCATGACCAATTAAAAGCTGTTAACTTTTTTTTTTTTTTTTTTTGGTGAGTACAACATCTGAGCTGGACAAGAGGATTCATTGCATTTCCTGGGAACAGAACTTTCAGAACATCCAGGCTGCCTATCATTTTTAGATTTACAAGGAAACTCGGCTTTCCGTGGCGTGTTTGTGTGTGTGTGTGTGTGTGTGTGTGTGTGTGTATAGGGGGTATGCGTGCATGCATGCACACATGAAAGAGTGCATTATTAGGAGTTGCTTAAAAATACACATGCAAATATTGTGAGAAAGGACAAAGTTCATTATTGATTTATACACAGAAGCATTCTCCTTCCCAACTGTTAAAACCTTTTGGGGAGTGACTAGACAAAATCTTTCCTAAGCCTGGGATAATTATTTTGGTAATATACTAGCTATCCGAAAGGAATGTATGGTGATTAAGGCAAAGAATTTCTCTTGGTCATAGATTGACGGAGGGACCTGGGCTTATAAAATACTCTATTTCCTCCATTAATTGTGTCCGTGTGGAGTTGTAACCAAGTAGCTGAAACAAATAAAACTTAAGTAATATTGTTTCCTTTTAAAATATTTCACTTAATTTGTGGAAGAGGTTTGAACTCATTAAACATGCGCAGTTTCCCACCCACCAACCCCCCCTAGCAAGTTCCTCCCTCCCCAACCCTGTCCTTTTGAAACATTCCAGCAATGCCCATAGCAACACCACCCCTTCGGTCCCAGTGAAGGAGGCTCCTTTAGCTACCCTCTAATTGGGGAGTGTAGGTGGAAAGGAAAGCAGAATGCACAGTTAGCCTGGGGCCTTACAAACCCCCCTTCTTTTACCTGGAACTGAAGTTAACCGTTGATTCTTTCTTACTATAGTTTTCATGATAATTCTCATCTTTATATGGCTCTGATTAATTCACTTTTAGTGAGGATTCCTAATGCTTTGAGTGGGATTTTTTTGTACGAAAGGACAAGGTGGTTTTATGATGATGTATTTCCCTACATAGTAAAACAGGCAATCAATGGATTAGTATAGAAAAGCTTTGCAGCAGTCAGAGGAAAAACTAGAAAGAGCACGTGTATGTGTGTACATGTGAGTGGAAGTTTTGGACATTACCTTGTGCTTGTTTATTGTCTCTGTCCAATCCCTAGAGTTGAAAGCACTCCAGAGTTAACATACATGGAAGCCTGCTCAGAAACAAATCCTTTTACATCACGTATACATAGAGCAAAAACTTTCTCTTTCCCTCTTTTTCCCCCTCCATTTTATGAGAGAAGCTACGGAAATGGGTAATTATGGTTCCCTTCTTGTGGACACAAAAATATACTGGGAGATGAAACGGCAGAGACTAGTTTTAGTAATTACTTTCTCCCATCTTTTGTTTACTTTGTACAGCTGAACTAAGTCAAGAAACACACTTATTTAGGGACTTTGGGCAGTGTTAGGTAGATAAGCAAGCTAAGAAACCTTCATGTGGATGGAATAACTTTTGGGTTTAATAAACTTTAGTTGGAGATTATTTAAGAATATAATTCTTAAATATCCATATAAATATATTTTAAGCTCTACAAAATATCAATATTGTAATGTATTCATCTTTTCCTTTCATTACAGTTTCCTTAATAATTGAATTCATTTCATCATTTTCATTCATTGATACATGAGATCATTCTCCATTTATTCTCTTGTAGGGATCAACATCAAGGATTTGCCCCAAACACCTCCCGGAAGTCAGGGCTTTGAGTTTAATGAGTCAGGCTTTTCCTGTTAGGCTGAGTTAAACTTTATTTTTGTCTGTCACCACTAGGAAGTGTAGAGCTATGATCCAGTCCTTTGGGTTTAGGGTGGGTTTATGGATGCATGGAAAATAATAAAGGCTATTAATTTTCAATGTGATTCATTTCTAAATTTTTCCTCAGTTTTTTTTTTTTTCTCTCTCTCATCTCCCCAATGTACTGTGAGGGAATAACACAGCTACAAATGTATTATAGACAGTTCGTACTGAATGAATCTATTTTTAGTGTATAATTTTCCCTCTTTGTGGTAACATTGTAATTTAAATGTACAGAAAACAAGCAAGTAGACTGTGTGAGATAGTTCAAGGTATTCAGTGAACAGCTGAATTTTTCAGCTGGAAGTATTTTGGCCCTCTGTATGGCCAGAATTTAAGAAAATGGCAAGACTGTGAATTAGAAGATGTTATTTGGTTATTTCAAAAGGAACCTTGCAAGAATATTCACCATTCTTTATTTTTATTGTAGTAAAATATAATACAAAATTTACCATATTAACCATTTTTATAAGTACAATTCAATAGGATTAAGGTACTTTTTTTTTTTTTTTAAGATTTTTCTTATTTCAGAGAGAAAAAGTGAGCAAGAGAGAAAGAGCACAAGCAGTAGGAGAAGTAGGGGGAGAGGGAGAAGCAGACTTCCCACTGAACAGGGAGCCTGATGCGAGGCTCAATCCCAGGACCCTGGGATCATGACCTGAGCTGAAGGCAGATGCATAACAACTAAGCCACCCAGGCGCCTCAGGATTATGGTACAATTACAATGTTGTACAGTCATCACCACTATCCATTTCCAGAACTTTCCTCATTTCCAGATGAAAGCTCTGTACCTTAAGCATAAGTCCTTACACCCCTAGTCCCTACCTGCTGGCAACCACCATTCTGTTTTCTCTGGCCATGAATTTACCCATTCCAGGTATCTCATATAAGTGGAATCATACAGTATTTGTACTTTTCTGTCTGACATATTTCACTTGTCATACTATTTGTAAGGCTCATTCATGTTGTACCATGTATCGGAACTTTATTCCTATTTATGGCTAAATAATATTCCATTATATCTATAGCTATATATGTATATGTATATCTGTCTATCTGTATCTCATATTCTTTATTCCGTTCATCTGTTGATGGACATTTGGGTTTTTTTTTACCTTTTGACTATTGTGAATAATGCTAATATAAACATCAATGCATAAATATCTGTTTGAATCCCTACTTTCAATTCTTTTGGGTATGTACCCAAAGTGGAATTGCTGTGTTATACAATACTTAGACATTTACTTTTTCTGAGGAACCACCAAACTGTTTTCTGCAAAAGCTGCATCAATTTATGTCCCCACCAGCAATGCCCAAGTGCCCCAATTTTTCCACATCCTCTCTAACACTTAGTATTTTCTGTTTTTGTTTTCATAATAGCTATCTTTTTTAAAATAAAGATTTAATTTATTTGACAGACAGAGATCACAAGTAGGCAGAGAGGCAGGTGGCGAGAGAGGGGGAAGCAGGCTCCCTGCTGAGCAGAGAGTGTAATGTGGGGCTCGATCCTAGGACCCTGAGATCATGACCTGAGCTAAAGGCAGAGGCTTAACTCACTGAGCCACTCAGGTGCCCCTCATGATAGCTATCTTAATGGATGTAAAATAGTATCTCGTTGTGGTTTTGATTTGCATTTCCCTAATAACCAGAGATGTTAAGCATTTTTTTTTTTCTTTTGACTTTGGTTTTATTAAAGACATAGGATACAGGAAACAAATAAAATACTGTGGAGCAATTTTCAAAATTCACATGAATTTTTCAGATCTTGAAAAAAATTTGTCCTGGGACATGGCTTCCAAAATCTTCTCCTAGAGCCCCCAAACTATTTATCTATATACCTTCTCCCTAGATATTCAGATGAAAATTTTTATAATCCCTTCACTTTATTTTGTCACTGAAAATGACTTAATTTCTATTTTTTTTCTTTTTCTTTTTTAATTGATCCCTCCACCCACCTCCCCTCTGGTAACCATCAGTTTGTTCACTATAGTTAAGAGTCTGTTTCTTGGTTTGCCTTTCTTTTTTTCCCTTTGCTCATTTATTTTGTTTCATAAATTCCACATATGAATAAAATCATATGGTATCTGTCATTCTCTGACTTTTTGTCACTTAGCATTATACTCTCTAGCTCTATCTATGTTGTTGCAAATGACAAGACTTTATTCTTTTTTTATGGCTGAAGAGTATTTCAGTGTGCGTACGTGTGTGTACCACATCTTTATACATTCATCTGTAGATGGACACTTAGGTTGCTTCCATAATTTGGCTATTGTAAAAGATGCTGCAGTAAACATAAGGGTGCATGTATCCCTTTGAATTAATGTTTTTGTAATTTTTGGGTAAATACCCAGTAGTGTGATTCCTGGATCATAGGGTAGTTGTGTTTTTAATTTTTCGAGGAACCTCCATACTGGTTTTCACAGTGGCTGCACCAATTTGCATTCCTACCAATGGTGCATGAGGGTTCCTTTTTCTCTATATCCTTGCCAACACTTGTTTCTTGTGTTTTTGATTTTAGCCATTTTGATAGGTATGAGGTGATGTCTCATTGTAGTTTTGATTGGCATATTTCTAATGCAAGTGACATTGAACATCTTTTCATGTCTGTTGGCCATCTTATGTACTCTTTGGGGAAATGTCTGTTCATATCTTCTGCTCACTTTGTAATTGGATTAATTATTTTTTGAGTATTGAGTTGTGTAAATTCTTTTATATATTTTGGATATCAGCTCTTTATTGGACAGGTCATTTGCAGATATCTTCTCTCATACCATCGGCTGTTTTGTTTTGTTGACTGTGTCCTTCACTGATCAGAAACCTTTTATTTGATGTAGTTCCAATAGTTGATTTTTGCTTTTGTTTCCCTTGCCTTAGGAGACATACCTAGAAAAATGTTGTTTTTCTAGGTATGTCTCTATGGCTGATGCCAGAGAGATTAATGCCTTTGCTCTCTTCTGGGATTCATTCCTCCTTTGTCAAGTATTAATTGACCATATCTGGGTTTGCATTTGTCTCAGGGTTTTCTGTTCTATTCTATTCTGTTGACTTATGTGTCTATTTTTATTGCCAGTACCATACTGTTTTAATTATTACTACTTTGTGATATAACTTGAAATCTGGAATTGTGATACCTCCAGGTTTGTTTTTGATTTTAAATATTGCTTGGACTATTTTAGGTCTTTTGGGATTCCTTACAAATTTTTAGAATTGTTTTTTCTAGTTCTGTGAGAAATATTGTTGATATTTTGATAGGAATTGCATTAAATCTGTAGTTTTTGGGGGTAGTATAGGCATTTTAACAGTATTTGTTCTTCTGACCTATGAGCATGGAACATCTTTCCATTTCTTCGCATCATCTTGAGTTTCTTTCATCAGTGTTTTATAGTTTTCAGAGTACAAGTCTTTCAACTTTTTGGTTAAGTTTATTCCTGTTTTATTGGTTTTGGTGCAGTTGTGTATGGGCTTGTTTTCTTAATTTTAATTTCTGCTGCTTCATTATTAATGTATACAAATGCAATTGATTTTATATCCTGCAACTTTGCTGAAATCATTTATCAGTTCTAGTAGATTTTGGTGGAGTATTTAGGGTTTTTTTATACAGTATCATGTCATCTGCAAATAGTGTAAGTTTTACTTCTTCCTTACCAATTTGGACACCCTTTATTTCTTTTTCTTGTCGGGTTGCTGTGGCTTGGACTTGGACTATGTTGAATAAAAATGATGAGAGTGGATATCTTTGTCTTGTTCCTAACCTTAGGGGAAAAGCTCTCAGTTTTTCACATTGAGTATGATGTTGGCTGTGGGTTTTCATGAGGCCTTTATTATGTTGAGACATGTTCCCTCTAGATCTACTTTGTTGAGGGTTTTTATCATGAATGGATGTTGTGCTTTGTCAAAATGCTTTTTCCGCACCTGTTGAAATGATCATGTGCTTTTTTATCCTTCCTCTTATTGATGTAGTGTATCACATTGTTTTGCAAATATTGAACCACCCTGGTATCCCAGGAATAAATCCCACTTGATTGTGTTGTATGATTTTTTAAAATATATTGTTGGATTTGGTTTGCTAATATTTTGTTGAGAATTTTTACATCTATATCCTAGAGATACTGGCTTGAAGTTCTCTTTTTTTGTAGTGCCTTTATCTTGTTTTGGTATCAGGGTGATACTGGCCTCAAAGAATGAATTTGGCAGTTTTTCTTCCTCTTGTATTTTTTTGAATAGTTTGAAAAGAATTGATATTAACTCTTTTTTAAATGTTTGCTAGAAGTTTCCTGTGAAGCCATCTGATCCTGGACTTTTGTTTTTTGGGAATTTTTTGATTACTGATACAATTTCATTGCTGGTAGTTGGTTTGTTCAGATTTTTCTATTTCTTCCTGTTTTAGTTTTGGTAGGTTGTATGTTTCTAGGTATTTTTCCATTTCTTCTAATTTACCCAGTTTGGTAGGAGATAAGTTTTCATAATACTGTGTTACAGTTGTTAGTATTTCTGTGGTGTTGGTGTTTTTTTCTCTTCTTTCATTAGTAATTTTGTTTATCTGGGTCCTCTCTTTTTTTTAAGTGAATTTTTCTAGAGGTTTATCAGTTTTGTTGATCTTTTCAAAGAACTAGCTCCGGGTTTCATTGATCTGGTCTATTGCTTTTTTAGTTTCTATATCATTTATTTCTGCTCAGATATTATTTCTGGGTTTGCATTTTGTTTGTTCTTCTTTTCATAGCTCCTTTACGTATAATGTTAGCTTGTTTATTTGAGATTTTTCTTGCTTCTTGATGTAGACCTGTATGACTGTAAACTTCTCTCTTAGAACTACATTTCCTGCATCTCAATGATTTTGGACCTTTATGTTTTCATTTTCATTTGTTCTCATGTGATTTTTGATTTCTCATTTGATTTCTTAGTTGACTCATTCATTGTTTAATAGCATATTATTTAACCTCTATTATGTATTTGTGTTCTTTCCAGATTTTTTCTTGTGGTTGATTTCTAGTGTCATAGCATTGTGACCATAAAAGATGCATGATATGACTTTGATTGTTTTTAAAGTTGAGCATCTTTTCATGTGCTTATTGACCATTTGTGTATCGTCCTTGGAGAAAAATGCCTATTCAAATCCTTTGCCCATTTTTTAATTGAGGCTGTTTTTTGTTGTTGTTGTATTGTGAATATTGATTCTTTTTTTTTTTTTAAGATTATTTATTTATTTATTTGACAGAGGGTGAGAGAGAGAGATCACAAGCAGGCAGAGAGAAAGGGAAGCAGGCTCCCTGCTGAGCAGAGAGCCCGAAGCAGGGCTTGATCCCAGGACTCGGAGACCACGACCTGAGCCGAAGGCAGAGGTTTTAACCCACTGAGCCACCCAGGTACCCCAATATTGATTCTTTTTTTTCAGAAGTTTCTATGCTACATCTAAATGAATTTCCTTAATTATTTTGCTATGTTATTTTATTTATATAGGTATATTTTTTGTATATATTTGTGTATATATACACATTAAAAATATACATACATATATACATACATACATATATAAATGTATATAATTACAAAATAATTAGTGCACTTTTAAGATTGAATAATTGCAAACTTAACCAAAACATCATTTGGATATTTAGATATTTAAAGTTTTTTATATTTATTTTCATGAATTTTAGAAAATTAATTTTAAACTTAATTTTTTGTTTAATTTTACTATCCTTGATTAGAGGGACTAACACAAAAGCACATAAATAACAAAAAGCAAATTTCCCCTTTTGTGAGTTATTTAAATCTTGGCCATTTGCCATATGTTCCAAAGGGAAAAGAGCAGTAATTTGTATTAACATTCATACAAGTAGAACTTGGTAACTACTCTCTTGGTATGTAGAAGCAGCCTAACTGGGTTTGAATGGTAGTGCCACTTACTATGTTTGATTTTGCCTGATTCAGCCTCTCTAAATCTCACTTTCCTCATCTGAAAATCAGGATTATAATAGCTAACAATAGGCCATCCTAAGGATTAAATGAATAAACCTAATGAGGTGATACATACAATTCTCAGCCTCTAAGAAGAACCCTGTTTTTACTGGAGAATGATCCGATTAGTTAAGGAAGTTCACAGTCCTATGGATGATTTCCTAGACTTGAAGATGGAAGGCATAGCTTTGATTTTGCCAATATATTGCTGGGTGATCATCACAACCCCTCAGAGGTTAAGAAGTGAAAAATCAGTTTCTGTGGTTTGAGATCCCTGGTACAGTTGAAAATGAGGCAGTGCCAATTCAGGATCACAATAATTATGGGATGTTTAAATGCTTGTATTTAACAGATTAACACTTAGACATGGGCACACAGAAATACAACAGCTACCTATGACTTCACTTGGTGATAACATCAAAAGTCCAGATTTATAGGTTTCAGTGAATGGCAGACCTAGGCCAAGGACCCACCTGAAATCTCCTCTCTCCTGCTACCACCATCCCATGATAGTCCCAGGTAAACATACAAAAAATAAAAGATCATGGAAGTTTAAAGCTCAAAAATACATGGATATTATTTAGTTCAGTGGATTTTATATTCTAATACCTGAATTAGAAAACAGATATAATTGGAGCCTCCATGATTAAGGTAGGAGACGTTATAAAGACTGCTTGACCCAGTAGCCTCATCTCTAGGAGGCTTTGGAGACCCAAGAACAATGCATGGCCTCACAGAACAAGATTGGAAAACATTACTTTGGTCTTATTTTATTTTCTAGGTGTTTTCCTCCATCCCATTCTCTAAGAAATGGAATTTAGAAAGGAGTAGTGCAAAAAAGTAGAAATTGTGAATTATGATCATTTATAACACGTGGCCCTAGAGAATAAATTAAAATTAATATTAAAACCCTAATTTCAGAGAATTACCAGTTCTATTTCCTTATGTAAATTTAATTGTAAAGCATGTCTAAAGTCAAACATGTCTGAAAGTATGAACACATGTATATACAAACACAAATAGGGCTGTGCTAACACAATTATTTTAAATACTTTTAAATTGTTCTTTTTTATTTCTTCCTCCTCCTTTTCCCTATCCCCCCTCTCCTTCTTCTTTCTTCATTTCCTCTTCCTCATCTTTCTGTAAATATATATATATTTTTATAAACTATATAGGTCAGGTCAGATGTTATTAGCTTTAGCTAAAGGTGGTTGTAAGAATAAGGAGCAAAGAACAAATATACTTATCTACATGCTGTGTAACAGCCTATGTAAATATACAGGATATCATAAATTCTAGAGATGGAGTTATCATAGCAATGAAAAAATGCACATATTATGCTCTCCTTAGGCATTTATTCATTTTTGTATGGTGAATGAATGCAAGAAGTCATCATTAGAGAACATAATAGTCTCTGATGATGTATTTATGACATGGAAAGATGTCATGTGATGAAGTGTTTACAACATGCACTGAGGTTGTGTAACAGTCTCTTTACAGCCTGCAATTACATTGACTAATTCCTTATAAAAATACTCAACAATATTCTCTCCCTATGCACGTGCTTGTTATCACTGCAGTTTAGTAACTGGTGCCTCTAAACTGCAAAATCAAGCAGCTTGGATGACTCAATACTGTTTCCTATTCAGAGCATATAAAAGATCCCGGGTGTTAGTACACTCCACAAATTGCCTCTTATTGTAGGTGAGAGAGATAACTAATATAATTCCTGTATGTCAAATATTCTTTTTTTTTCCTCATTTACTCTTTTTATTTTTTTAATTTTTATTAACATATAATGTATTATTTGCCCCAGGGTATATGTCTGTGAATCGTCAGGCTTACACATTTCATAGTACTTAACATAGCATATACCCTCCCCAATGTCCACAACCCAGCCACCCTATCCCTACCCCCCCACAGCCGTCTCCCAGC
>CM053610.1:25964668-25999624 GCA_028646535.1 Procyon lotor
GCGCTCCCGCACTGCTCCTCCTGGAGGACGAAGGAGGGAGTGTCTCTGGAGCTGCCTCCCATGGGGTCCCCGCTTGAAGTACGGCAGCCCTATATGAACTATATGTCTCAGTTCCTATAGTCCATGGTAGGCCTATGGGGCGTTGCGTGGCTCCTTCTTTGCTGACAGCTTCTCCGCCCCAATACCTAGGAGCTCTGCCGCACTCGGGCTCCCCTGGTCCCTCGGTGACCCCACGGGTCCTGAAACCACACTGTTCCCGTGAGGGCTGAACCCCCAGTTAGCCTCTGGAGTGATGTCCCTCAGCGGAACAGACTAGAAGTTCCAGATTTTGTGCTCCAATGCTCTGCGGCTGCTGGGAGCCGGCCCCTCCCCCCGGGGTCTCTCTTCCCGTCGCTTTAAATTCACTTTTTCCACATGTCCTACCTCCTGAAAATGGTCGATTTTCTGCTCCTAGAATTGCTGTTCTTATTCTCTTCTCTCTGCTGTTATGTTTGCCGGCTTTTAGAATGGTTTTCTGCCTCTTTAGCTTTACTTCTGGCACCCAGTGCTCTCTGTGTCTCCTACGCCTCTTCCATCTTACCTCGACCTCTATGTCAAATATTCTTATGGCTTCAAGAACTTGAGGGGCAGTTTTAGACCTGAAATAACCGTTCTTAATATATAATACTCTTTTGTTATAACAAGGGAAGAATTATGCATGCCTGCTCTCTGAGATCTAGGGCAATGCTTGCATCTGACCCTCCACTCAGTCCTTAATTTATCCCTTGTCTTATTTCACTAATTAGTGAGAAATAGCACTTAAATGAGGTTCCTCAAATGTTAAATATAAGACAGAAAGTACCTTCCGTATGAAGTTGCAGATAGTTTATATTATATGTGAGTGTAAAGATGAATTAGGCAGCTGGGGAGCAGGAACTGTTAAGGGGCAAGGGGTTGAGATACAGAAACTGAAATGAGACCCTAAATCTCTTGAGGGGAAATGAGCTCTAAGATGTAAGTGAGAAAATGCTGGATCCATCCTGCAGATGTGCGAGAGAATGAGGAAAAGAGTAATGAGGAAATAGGATGATAAATAGATAAAGAGAAATATGATTTAGAAATCACCTACTGAACTTTCATTAGGATATGAATGAGTTGAAAAGGATTTTACTCCAAGGAAAATGAATGGCATGTTGGACTAATAGAAATATTAGTCTAGGTGCATTGAACAGAAAGAAAGACAAAGCCATGTTAAAATATTTAATTTGTAGATAGTCAAAAAGTGTGTTGTAAAGACCGATTTAAGAGTAAGTCACCTATACAAAATTAGTTGAAATTTCATGTCAAAAAAGCTTGCTTCTTTCATATAGTGAATTCTAAGAAGACTTTAACATTACACAGAATATGACTAATCCCATTTGTAATAAGACTAAGTATAATATTGACAGAAAGTGAATATAATCAGGTGATATTTTCATATCTTGCATTTACTTAAGTCTTTATAATTTCCAAGACACTTCCCATAACTCAATCAAACTTCAAAGCGGTCCAGCACATGGGCTGGAGGATATCTGTTTGTTTTCTATTTTTCAAATAGAAAATAGAAAATAAGACCATAGGAAGTTAAATGATAACTTTGAGATCTTGGAATGAATTAATAGGAAGTCATGGACTCTATTTCCTCATCCAAAGATATTTCTGAGAAAAGTCACCATTTCTGCAGGCATGGTAGAGGTACCAGATGGCCTATGGACAATTTAACATACCAGCTGGAGGCAGTTAACTCCACATACACAGAGATACCACTACATGGAGTGTTATGGCTTTTGTTTTTCTCAGCTTGTTCTATGGCCAACAGTTAATGTGGAAGAGAAACAACAGAACTGAAAGAGAAGACCTGCCACCAAAATGGCATGGAAGCCGAGTGCTAGGGTTAAGAGCCTGCTAGCGAGATGTGTCCTTTAGCATGATTTCACAGAATAGAACCATCTTATTAGCTCCATCACTCACAAAAGGTTTCACCAAAACTTTATTTATTTACCTCTTCACCAAAACTTTATTTCAGTAATGCCAGAGATGTAATTGGTTACTTAGAGAGTTATTATCCTACTCCTCCGAGTACTGCTGTTTCCTCTAGTTCCAGGCCTCCAGAGAACTTCAGAAAGAACTCTGCACAAAGAGGAACACATGGATTTGAACAGATAAATTGAATTTCAAGACTAACAAGCCTTTGTCAATGATACATTAGGGCAATTTAGTTGAAATGCTATGGCTATTATGTTGTTTGCTTCTGCCATGGAAGTTTTATTAAGTCCTTTTGCTTCAGTTCCAAGAAATGAGCAATAGCATTCACACAGAAGGAACCATAGAGTGGGCACTGATGGCCCTCTGACACAGTTGCCATGACATATTTTAGTCAAGTTTGTGTGCTATTCATTTCTGGGTTATATGCTTCCTAATAATAATTGAATGAATTATGATGGCATCTTATGGTGAGGTTGGACAATGTCTGAGGTAGGGAAGGAAGGGATACTGGTACTCCAGACTTAGATTTGAAAACCTAGTACTCTAGGTCACAATAAGATCAATTGCATGAGCAAGGAGTAGGGCAAGTATGGTGTAACAGAAAGCATCATAAGGAGAAGAGAAATATAAAATTCAAATAGCATTTTAATAGTATCTGTGATTAGCAAGGCAACTGAGGGAAAAGATGCACTGATAGGTATATTGACAAAGCCTCATTTTAGACAATCATTTCTTTCCAGCAAAGACTTAAGCAGATTCTTGTGATTTTAAATGTCATCTCAAATTTGTGTTTTATTGTCCATATGAATATGGAAATTAGTGGAACTTCTGTTTTCCATTTACATTAGAGTATAAGTAATTAAAAAATACATTTGACATTGGCTTTTGACTGTCACCTCATCTTAAACTTTAGAGGGATATTTAATTTCCTCTTCAAAGTCAACATCCAGGGGCACCTGAGTTGTTCAGTCAGTTAAGTGTCTGCCTTCAGCTCAGGTCATGATCCCAAGGTCCTAGGATTGGGCTCCTTATGTCTATGCTCCCTCCTCAGTAGGGAGCCTGCTTCTCTCTCTCTGCTCCACTTCCCCGCTCATGTTCTCTCTCTCTCAAATGAATGCATAAAATCTTAAAAAATAATGAACAAAAGACCTAAATGTGAGACATGAATCCATCAAAATCTTAAGAGGAGAACTTAGGCAGTACCCTCTTTGACATTGGCCACGGAGACTTCTTTTTAAGACATGTCTCTAAGGACAAGGGAAACAAAAACAAAAATGAACTTCTGGGACCTTGTCAAGGTAAAAAGCTTTTGCATAGCGAAGGAAAGAGTCAATATAAGTAAGAGACAACCCATAGAATGGGAGAAGATATTTGCAAATGACATTATGGATAAAGGGCTGGTATCCAAGATCCATAAAGAACTTCTCAAACTCAACACCCAAAAAACAAATAATCCAGTGAAGGAATAGTCAGAAGACATGAAAAGACTCTTCTCCAAAGAAGACATACAAATGGCTAACAGACACATGAAAAATTGTTCCACATCACTAGCCATCAGGGAAACACAAATCAAAACCACATTGAGATACCACCTTATACAGGTTAGGATGACAAGAATTAACAAGACAGGAAACAACAAGTGTTGGCAAGGATATAGAGAAAAGGGAACCCACTTACACTTTTAATGGGAAGGCAAGCTGGTATAGCCACTCTGTAAAACAGTATGGAGATTCCTCAAGATGTTAAAAATAGAGTTACCCTATGACCCAGCAATTGCACTGCTAGGTATTTACCCCAAAGATACAGATATAGTGAAAAGAAGGGGCACATACACCCCAATGTTCATAGTGACAGTGCCCACAGTAGCCAAACTGTGAAAGGAGCCAAGATGCCCTTCAGCAGATGAATGGATAAAGATGTGGTCCATATATGCAATGGAATATTACTCAGCCATCAGAAAGGAAACCCACCATTTGCATTGACATGGGTGGAACTGAAAGGGATTATGCTAAGTGAAATAAGTCAAGCAGAGAAATTATCATGTGGTTTCACTCATTTGTGGAGCATAAGGAATAGCTCAGAGGACCATAGGGAAAGGGAGGGAAACTGAATGGGAAGAAATCAGAGAGGGAGACAAACCATGAGAGACTCTCAACCCAGGAACCAAACTGAGGGTTACAGAAGGAAGGGGGTTGTGGGATGGTATAACTGGGTGATAGGTATTATTGAGGGCAGTAGGTGTCATATGCAACTAATGAATCATTGAACACTATATCAAAAATGTTGGTTAATTGAACATAATAAAAGAAAAAGCCAACATCTAGTTATGACAACTGCAGAATAATTCACTAGCACTGTACTGTTTCCAGTATGCATTCTGGAATTCTGAGTTATGAAGACAACAGTTTCTTATAGTTATGCTTGTAGCACCTTAAAAAGGAATAAATGTGGCACAGCTTCTAACTTGTAGGAATTATGAGAATCTCAAAAATGGTCCTGCTTTGTGAAATGTGAAAATTGGAAAATGTGAAAAGTGGAAAAGAGAGAAAAAGATTAATAGAGAAAAAAATATCATTAAATAACAGAATATTTAGCATTGGAGTTAGTCTAAAATATTTATTAAAAATCTTTTTAGTGAAATCTGTAAGCCTCAT
This sequence comes from Procyon lotor, assembly GCA_028646535.1. Taxonomy (NCBI): domain Eukaryota; kingdom Metazoa; phylum Chordata; class Mammalia; order Carnivora; family Procyonidae; genus Procyon; species Procyon lotor. Next base: position 25,969,327 of record CM053610.1, read on the forward strand.
GATTCACAGACCTGTACCCCTGGGGCAAATGATACATTATATGTTAATTTAAAAATGTGTACGTATATTTAAAAAAAAGAATCTTTTTACACACCAGATGACAAATGCTAATTAAAAGTAATCAAAAACTAGTATGTGAGACTTGCAGCCTATATTGCCATTACATTGGGGGATAGGATTGCTTCATTTATTTTTCCATTAACTAGAATGATACTGGCCAAGATCCACTTCTTTACCTCTATGATCCCTTCAAAATCAAACTGAATTTTGAGTGACTTCCTATAATTTTTTTGAAGAATCCAACCCATACATAAGTCAGTATTTTCATAATTGACACAAGAAGTCTGTTTCATCTTGACTTTGGAGAGTAAAGTATGGTTCTATGGGCATAGTTACTCTTGTGCCATTTTAAATTATCCTCCATTGTAAGGTCCTTTGTACTGGACTCACAACATTTCTCAGTTCCAACAGATATCTTTATGCTCCTTTACAACAGTGTAAAAAATACAAAGTGATTTTCTCATTATTTTATACTATTGTCTTCCCATGGATGAGGAAACAGGTTCAAAAATGCTAAGTAACTTTTTTAGAAGTTGCTGACCTAGGAATGGGATCTATTTATGGTTTTAGACTCTCTACTATACCTTATTGAATGTATATGATATCTTGTATTTCATGCCTTATATTCATATCATGTATTTCATGCCTTATATTCTGCTTCAGCTTTCTTTCACTTATTATTATTCATCTTATTGAAAAACGTATCTTTGAGAAACAGATAAAAGCAACATTATTTGTGATAGAAAGTTTGAGGGACTGAAGAAGGAAGTGGAAAAGTTATCTTAACTGAATCTAGAATGAATGACTTGTACTATACAAATATTTGCCTTGGAAGAAGTTTCAGTTAAATACTTATTTTTGACCTTCCACATCTAGGTATCTAGAATAGCTTGGAGGGTTTTCCTGCTTGCTTTGGTTGTCAGAGAGTCAATAAAATTGACTTCCAGTATGTTTTTTTCTTCTATTTCAGGAAAATAAAAAAAAGAGGAAAGGAAGTAAATTATTTGTGTTTCAAAGATAAGGATTTGCATCCTAGAGCAGATTAAACCTCCAACACTGGTGAATGAAAGGGGTCTCCTCACCTCTGGTGGACCTTGTTTGTCAGCCTTATTTCCCAACCTCAGGGCATGGCCTCTTGATGTGACCTGCGGGAAGATGAGGAGTAGTGGGTGAGACACAGGCCAGAGGGCAGAGAAATCACACATTAGGCAGTCCCAGGATAAGAAGTGAAATGAAGCTTTCTAAGTCCAAGGGTATGACTTTTCACAGGTCACTGAGCCCAAAATGATTGCAACAAAGAAAATAAGATTCACATTAGGCACAGCTTAAGTATTTTTAATTTAAAAAGCCACAAAAAATAGTAAAGGAAGAAAGAAGCCTGAATTCAGAGTTTTTAAGTAGCAACAATTACATAATTAGATTTTTCCTTTTAGTTTAAAATGTTCATGCATTATAATAAAACTTTAATGCTTATTGGAGTACTTAAAGTGTTATCATATTTCATGTCCATCAGTCCACAAAAATAGTTAAAAAGTCAAGATTTTGCAAGACAACTGAGGCAAACTTAGTTTAGAATCACTCCCCGATTTATTTATTACTTTTGAGGAAGCAGATTCTATTCAGGTATGTATTACCCTAATAGGAAGGAATATATACCACTGGAGCATGAAAAGGATAATATATTTTTTTTTGGTTTTCCCAGGATTTATTGCAATAATTAGATTTACCATAATCAATAAAATGTGTGAGCCAAGTTTACTGAAGTGTCAATTTCCCATTCTGTAATTTCCCCTGGTAACTTTAATTTTTAATTCAAAAAGAAAAGTGAAAGATTTGTCTTACAGATGCCAGTAAATGTGTGAGGTTAAAGAAAACACAAGAGTCCTTACAGAAATCAAAGTGGGGCTTAGAACAATTCCCTTACTATTCCTTCCCACACTCCTCGGCTGTGTTAATTTTCCAGGTAAATGAGATCTTGAAATGGCCCAGGTACAGATCTCTTTCCCAAATTGAAGAAAGATGTATTGGACAGTAAGATTTGCTGATTTTTACTTCATCATCCCCAACAGTCAGGAGAATACTCAGGGGTGGGAAATACTATGGGGGTACTGTGATTGGCTGGGGTAGAGAATACTGTGGATGGGGAATACTGTGGGGATTCAGGGGTGGGGAATACTGATTGAACTTACATAATTTGAACAATAAAAGGAAATGAGTCCACGAGTTGGGCTATTGGCATAATTTGCAGCTATGCATATACCAGTATTTGGAATGAAATATGGGTCCTTCTGGATTTAAAAAATGAGGTTGGAACCCCTACTAATGAAGATAAAGACATTTATTAGCAGTATACAGATTTTTTGGTAATGGTTATATAATGCATGGATTGATTGCAAAAAATATCCCTGATTCTCCACCCTGCCCTGTATCCAAGCTCTTTCTTTACAATATGTACTGGTATCTCCACTCATTGAGAGAGGTGTCTGTTTTCTTACCCCTCAAGTCTGAATTGACTTCGTGACTTGTTTCGGCCAAAAGAACGCAGTGGAAGTGGTGATGAGCCAATTCCAAGCTTAAGCTTCAAAAGGCCTTGTGTACTTTGACAAAATAAAGCAATACTATGAGGTATTCACTGGGGTTAAGGACCAGGGAGAATTTTAGAGATGTCAAAATAGGGCCGTTATGACATTTCACTGGAGTGTTCTTAGAGTCCTGTCTCTAAGAACCACATGCACCTTTCCCCACATATTTCCTGTTCTGAGGTCACTTAGCTGATATATCATTAGAGATAGAAGAGATTATAAAGGTGATCTAATCTAATCCAACACCCTCATTTTACAGATTAGGAAATAGATGGAGAACATTTATAAAGTTTCCTTAAGTTCACGTGAAACGTGTTGTTTTATTTTGGCTATGTTGGTGCACGTGCACGTTGCGTGTGTGTGTGTGTGTGTGTGTGTGTGTGTGTGTGTGTGTAAAAGTGACGTGAAGTATGAGATGTTGCTAGATTAAAACAAAACCCTAATTCTCTGAGAGTTGCTGATCTAGTCTACACTGGATTGTTGAACATCAGGGGGTAACTTATCTGGAATGTGTCACGTCTTAGATTTTGAGTCCAACTTCCTCCTTTGGCAGAAATTGAAATGGAGAAGTATTCTCAAGGGCATCTTCGTTGCTAATGTCATGTCCCCATTAATGACTAGAAGAGTCCAGCCTATAGATTGTCCATTCACAGAAAATGAGTCCAGCAGCTTGTTTCCATCCATTTCCATTGGGATAAGTTATTTTTTATTTCTAATTCTGTTTCCCATTTCCTTTTGCATGGGGCGTAGGATCAACTGGTTGCCGATCACTGTGGGGACAACTCTTCAGAAAATAAAACCTTTTTATTTTCCTTTGTATATTCCCTTCTCCAAGTTAAAAAGGACAGGCTGGTCATATTATTTTTTTTCTTTAAAGTCACATTCTTGATAGTATCTCTCTAATGTTAAACTGGGTGGGGATAGCAAGAATTGGATAAGAATCTGACTTACACAAAGTATACTCAAAAGACTATTTTGTAATTCCCATAAGTGCCTTCTAATATGCTTTTTTTTTTTAAAGAACAGAAACATGGCTAACATACATTTCACTTATAGAAATATCTTTTAGTTTTGTACCTAAAAGATAGGTACATGAATTTAAGATGTCATTGAGGTTTCTGTCTAGAAATTCTTCCTCTGTTCTTTTCCCTAATACTATACCTCTTATTTACTGTTAAAATGAAAACTTATGAGCTCTTAATGCTTGCCATCAATTCAGACTCAGTTTAAAAGTCATTTTAAATTTAATTCTTTGTGCAGATGATATTTTAACTGCAGCAGAAAATTACAAACAGAGCAATTATCATTGTAATAAATACATTGATTCATTTTTTTTTCATGTCCTGGACTAAAGGCATGCATAATTTTTGTCTAGCTCTAATCGTGCTTTCATTTGAAAATCCAATAGAGGAAAGGGTGTTTTCCCATTCTGGTGTTTGAGAAGTGGGGATCTCAAACTAATTACATTGAATGCCCAAGATCCTCAAGTGGAGAAGAGTGAGGTTCTTTGTTCCATATTCCTTCTTTCACTGTGTAGGCTCAAGGCTCTAATATTGGATACAGGCTAGGTGGCAAGCTGGCCTCTGTTAAAGGGGTTCTCACTTGGTATTCATGAAAAGTTCAGCAGGGCTAGGTGCTGGTGAGAAGCACCACTCAGAAATTTGCTCAAGTGGAGACCATGAATCTGTGAACACTGACTCAGCTCTCTTGTAAATCCTGGAATCTTGAACAATGTTATGCCATTGATGTTTTATTTAAAAATATATGAAGTAATTCTTAACAATATATACAAGTGAGAGATAGAATCAGGATGTAAAATGGTAATAATTGAGAAAGAAAAAAAGAATTATAACATAGATCCAGGAATAAGTCTAGTTTAATAAAGTGTAACTATTTTTCTCCCAAATACAAAGCAATTGATTAAGAAAAGAACAATTCTTCCTAATAAATGTCCAAAAATAATTATCTCAAGGACTCAAAAAATTAGAATGCCCAATTTTAGGAATAACATCATCTCATAAGGACCCTTGTTGCCCAAAGTGTTTTTTGTACCAACAGCATTGGCCTCACCTTGGGGCTTCTTAAAAAAAGCAGAATCTCAGGGTCTACTGCAGCCATTTTGAACCAGAATTAGCACTTTAACAGGATTCTCCTGCGTATTTATACACATCAAAATGTGAGGTGCCCTGGACAAGAGTATCCCTAGCTTACACACACTTCTTCCTGATGCTTGATTCTCTCAATATATCTCAGAAGGATATGCTGATGGATACTTGATGAAAACCACTTTATGAATTTTGTTGGTGTGGCTTAATTCAGAGGTAGATGTCAAAGATTATCCATTCACATGAATGGTCTGCCTGTCCTTCAGATAATCTCCACAAATATCATGTCATGGCCCCATTATGCTAATGACTAGAAGAGTCAGCCTATAGGATCATAGGCTGTATATGATCCTATAGTATATGGATCCTATAGTATATGGTATATGGGATATATATCTTATATATAGTATATAGGATCCATGTAGTATATGATCCTATAGTATAAAATTATATACAAGATTTTATATATTGCACAACAGTGATTTTCCACTTGTATTTTCTGTCAAGGGCCTAGATTATAGATTCTGTCAAGGACCTAGACTTTTTGGGGGTCCTGAACATAATGGAATACCTTACAGGGACATAAGTGTGTACAGAAGGCCTTCCCTCCCCTATCACAGAGGTAGACATGGGCAAGATTCTTTTTCTTAGAGAAGTGTTTTGCAAACTCTGGGTGGGGAACCATGGATGGTTCATAAAATTAACACTGTGGGTCATAATCAATATTCAAAAATAAAACAATAACTGATGACAGAAATAAATGGAATGGAATAGAAAATATAAGAGTAGCACTGTTAGTAAGGGGGAGTTTCACTTTGTTAAACTTATGTTTCAGTTGTACATATACATGTATGCATGTACCCAGACCCAGTCCCAGTGCAGGGTCTTTTTTGCGTTGGCTGCCAGTGAAAAGTTTGAAAATTAACTGCCTTAGTCTGTATCTTTGAATATACTTTTATGGAAAGACATACAAGGGAGGTTCACTTCCTTACAAAATGTCAAGAGGAGAATGTCTTAGTTTCCAATAATCATAAACTATATTTTATATTAAATTTTTGAGATGAAAATCCATAATATTATGTGTTATGATTTGTATATAAAAACCAATATTCACAATTTATGCAAGGATCATAAAAAGAAATCCACCATTAGCACAAAGTTTTCTCAGGCACGTGGATTTAGTTTTTGGAAATAATGGGATTTTCAGTATGCCATAGAATTTTGGAAATGTTGATACTCCTGATTCCTGAATTGCAATAGCCATCCATTATTTGGACATTCCTCTGACACAAGTATCATGTCTAATTTATAAGAAGAAAGTCAGATCTAAGACTTCACCCATAAAACTTACTGGGCATGAAATCTCTCCTACAAATAACAATTTATTAATTGCATGTTAAAGGATTGGAAACATAGTTATTTGATTTACTATCACATTCATACTGGCTTGCCACATTTAATATCAAGAAGTATTTTGTTTTTTCCAAACCAAAATTTGAAGAAAACAGAATAGAATTCTTTTTTTACCATAGTCAAGTTCTTCCTCATAAAAATAAAGTGAAATAATTTGTGCCTATAGCCTTGAATTAGTGTACCATAATATTATAAGATGTGCAATTTATTTAGATTTTCATTCTGTTTTCCTTTAGAAGGGCAATTTTACATATTTATACATACCTACATATTTATAGGTCAGAACCCTTAAGGTATTATGTTTATAACTAGGAACTTGTGCAAAAAACTTGGTTTGTTTTTTTTTTAAAGATTTTATTTATTTGACAGAGAGAAACACAGCGAGAGAGGGAACACAAGCAGAGGGAATGGTAGCGGGAGCAGGAATGCCGAGCAGGAAGCCTGATGTGGGGCTCAATCCCAGGACTCTGGGATCATGACCTGGGCCGAAGGCAGACGCTTAACGATTGAGCCACCCAGGTGCCCCATAAAAACTTGTTTTAAAACAAAGTAATAATATACTAGATATTATCAGAATAGTTATTATGCTCTTACAAGAATTAAGATTCACTGGCTATTCCTTAAGCTATAATATTTGTAATAGTCATTTTCTTTCATTTTTCTAAAATCCCATTTCTTTCATTTTTGTAAACATTCTATTTTAACATATTTTATGTTATCTCTTTATACATATCTAAAATCATTCCTAAAATGATTTGTACATGCATTCAATTGGTCAAAATCAGTAAAGATGTTTTATACATTTGTTATTATTATTTTTTTTTTAAGATTTTATTTATTTATTTGACAGAGAGAGGGAGATCACAAGTAGGCAGAGAGGCAGGCAGAGAGAGAGGGAAGCAGGCTCCCTGCCGAGCAGAGAGCCGGATGTGAGGCTTGATCCCAGGACCCTGAGATCATGACTTGAGCTGAAGGCAGAGGCTTTAACCCACTGAGCCACCCAGGCGCCCCTACATTTGTTATTTTTAATAGTTAATAACTTTAGAACAGTTTCCAGAAAATACATAGATAATACAACCAGTCAAGCGTTGTTGTTGTTTTATTACATGTATCAAGGTAACATCAGAGAGATTTCTCATGGAATATGTAGAAAAATGATCTTAAAATAATTTCATTCATATTGCTGGTTAAATACTACCAGAAATGACCTTCCCTTATGGCACATGGGAAGGAACACTTTGGCTGAACTATTAATAAGGCAGAAACACAACAGTTAAGAGGTGAACAGTTAACACCTCTTAACAACAGTTAAGAGGTGAACATTAAAAAAATCTTATTTGGGGTTTACATAATAGAGAAACTCTTAAGAGAGCAAAAGTGTTAAATAGAGATCTTTAAAATAGAGATTATTTGATTATCTGGTCACTGTTTAAAATAACTTTTAAGATACTTAATAAAACACATGATTTAGAACTTTAGCATCTAGGCAAGGAAAACACAAACACTTCTGTCCCTTGGCAGGGCAAAAAAAGTTATGATACTACACAACTCTGAAGTCAAAGGCCTAAAATAGCCTGCTGTAATCCTTTCTGGTAGATTTGCAAATAAATTATATTTACTATATTAGAAGAAAGATTGCCTTTCTGATTAGAAGTGAAAGGTGTGTTATGCAATAAGTATGAAGAGTTGATTCTTGAAGATAAATGCCAGTTGTTCTTAAGTATGGGGGGAGGGCGTGGGTGCTTACACACGTGCACACGTGACACATGACCACATGCTTTTCTGGGCTTTTTCTAAAGAGAAGTTTAATTTTTTTAAGTGTATAAATTAAATTTGGACTCCTGTACTTCATGAAGCTATGGAGACATAATTGTGCCTGTGCCATAATGGGTGATTTTCAGGTTTAAGTCTCTCCTTTGAGTGTTTGGATGCTTTGGTGATTATAATTGCTGCTCACAGCTGAAAGGTTGAAAAGTTCCAAGGAACAATTCATTCATTGTCTTGTTCACATCTGGGTTAATGTTTCCTTCTTGGAGAACTCTGTACCACTCTGTTCTTGGTTCTTGCCACAAGCTAGCAATGCCAATTTCCCTGTGTTTACTTGGAAGCTCTTTCGGCTGATGTATCGGTGCTAGCCACAAATTACTGGAATTCTTTCCAGCTGCAATGCTTTCAGATATTCAGACAATAAGCCAAAAACACTGAACTACTTTGGCTGTTTTTCTCTGAACTACGTGCCATCCTCAGAGATGATGTAAAAACACAATTGCTAGTTGAAACAACCATAGCATTTAAGATATTTCAAAGAAATAGATAAAACTTAGAGAAAACATTGGGGAAAAAAAGAGCAGTTTTGGTTTTTGCTTTTGTTTTTTTGTAATCTGAAGCCAAAGGGCATATTGTCTCAGAAGAAGGAGCATTTAAAAAGGAAAAATGTAAGGGTTCACATTAATAGAATGGTACAGAGGTCAAGATCTGAAGTTGGGAGCCCTGTTTCCTTCTTGGGTTTTTTTCTGGCCTATTTTGTTAGAGTTAGCAGTATTGTTTCAGCTCTGCTATGATTTTTACCTTTTGAAAAGGACGCTGGGTAGAGGAGATGCTTTGGCAGGCTACCAGTTCATCTTGACATGGAGGCTGAGTCTGATGCCAGTTCAACTGGTTAATTTGAGAACAGAACATCTGGTGAATTCAGCCATTTTGTTTAAATTTAAGAGAATCAGACAACTAAGGAAGTCTGGATGTTATGGCCCTAAATTGAGAGAACAAGTGGACTGATAAGGCTGAACAGATAGACTTTTCTTTGGAATGATGATATTGGAAACCCTGCTCTTAAAGTTCCTGTTGATTCACTCTGTACCTTTTGTACAATCTCAACATATTTATTGGATTGTGTTGATACAATCTAAGATTAGATTAGTTTAATCTAAGATTAATTTAAATACTGGTTCATTTTCTTTGAATAAGTTGAAACCTTTTTTTTTTTTTTTTTGGTTAATTTTGGAGCAGTCTAATTCGGTAATTATGACTTCGACCCCTTTTAGAATTGTCTTAGGAGACATGTTAAATATTCATGCTTAGGGCTTCCTTGCATAGATTCAGATTCAGTTGCTTGAGGTGAGTCTTCAGTATGGGTTTTTTTTAATAGCATCTCAAATGATTCTTATGTCCAGCAAAAATTAGAAACTAATGCTTTAAAGAGAACGAGAAACAAGTAAAATACAGAAGTAATTAAAAAGTCATTTAAAGAAAGAGCTTTAAATTACTTTGCATGTCTATGTGTGTGCTTTGTTATAAAATAAAGCTCTTCAGGCTCTTTTTACGTATCTTCCTCAAAAGTCCTCTTTCTGTCAAGGACTATCATAAGATTTGTGTGCAAATGTACCTGGCAGATGATTTTTCCTGTAGGAATTGAAGTTGAAAACTTCATTAAGAAGTTGAAAATGTTGAGAAAATACAAATCAAATGAAAACCACAATATCACCACACACTTGTCAGAATGGCTAAAATCAACAACATAAGGAACAACAAGTGTTGGTGAGGATGTGGAGAAAAAGGAAACCTCGTGCACTCTTAGTGAGAATACAAACTGATGCAGCCACTGTGGAAAATAGTATGGCGTTTCCTCAAAAAATTAAAAATAGAACTGCCCTACAATCCACAATTAACTGGGTACTTACCCAAAACAGAAAAACACTAATTCAAGGGGATACATACACCCCCATGTTTACTGCAGAATTTTTTATAATAGCCAAACTATGGAAGCAGCCCAATTGTCCATCTATAGATGAATAGATACAGAAGAGATGTGTGTGTGTGTATACAGATATACATGTATGTATATGTATATTTATATATATTTATAATGGAATATTAGCCATAAAAAGAATGAAATCTTGCCATTTGCGATGACTTGGATGGAGCTAGAGACTATAATGCTAAGCAAAATATGTCAGAGAAGGACAAATACCATATGATCTCATTCATATGTGGAATTAAAGAAATAACAAGCAAAGAAAAAAAAAGAAGACAAACCAAGAAAGAGACTCTTAACAGTGGAGTGCAAACTGATGATTACCAGAAGAGAGGTGGGAGGGGGAATGGGCAAATAGGGGATGGAGATTAAAGAGTACACTTATCATGATGGAAAAAATAAAGTGATAAAAAGATTTAAAAAGGAAGTTGAAAATGCAAAATATGTAGACAAACATTTTAGAAGAGCAGGAAGAATAGAATATGCATGAGTTTCTCTAAATTCACCAACTTCACCAAATTGCATAGCTTAGTGCTTTATATCTCTGTGAGCAGGGGTAGGGAATGGGACAAAAATACAAAATAATTATGTGCTCTAGGTACTACATCGAAGGAAATGACAAATCTTTTACAAAAAGAGATAAGATATATATACAAAATAATGAGGCAAATCAAATATAAATGCTCTAGAATTAAAAGGATTTGTGTCAGAATTTTTATAGCACAATTTCAACTTTGCTTTTGAGATCATATTCTTTCCATTAATGTTATTGATTGAGGAAAGAAGCAAAATGTGCTTGAGTTTATGAAAAACTAGATGCCTAAAAAGTTCAAGTTTATATATTAACAGAAGAAAATAATCACCTATAAAAGCTCTAGGAAAAGAAAGAAAAAACTAGTGAGTACATGCAAAGTGTGGATGAATAGGATAGTTGCTGGAAAATATAACAATCTTGAAATTTGATGATATCCAGCAATCTGCTCTGGTCTAAAATATCTGCCTGGCAAAAATTCTTCTCTCAGGTTTGAATTTGATGAAATCATATGGTTATAAATCAAGTCCAGAAATGGAAATCAGTAAATGGGCCATATCCTCCCAATGGTTTTGAAAAACTCTATCCTGCCTTTCCCAAGAAGAAATGTCTTATGAGAAACCTGTCATTTTCAAATATAAAACGTTACTCAAATCAACAGTCTTTTCAGTAGCTACCTAACATTTTCAATGCTGAATCAAACATTTAAGTAATGGCCACAAGAAAGTGAACACGTGATTTACAACTCTTTCCTCAGTAGCATAAATCTAAGATGCGCCATGTCCACTTAGTAAAACATGCTATCTTTTCCTTCCTTGGTACTTCCCATATTAGAAAATGCATTGATTTTGCATTTTGATAAAAATTTTGATAGTAAGAATTACATAAGTAGTTCAAATCTTTCTTGGCCCCTCACTAAAGGTTTTTGAATAATGATGGGAATTACTTTCTATACCCTTAAATGCTCATTATTTCTACAAAAAATTCCCTTCTACCAAGAAGAAACAGTCTCACTGCCCTTTCTTCTCCTGGCAAGCTCCCACACATCTTTCTAGGTTTAGCTTTAATAGAGATCTCCTCTGTAAGGTTCCCATAGGACTGGTCTTTTCCAGAGAGTGTTTCTTTGTATTTGGTATATAGCAAACGTTGTGAACCAAATTACATTGTATTTTAATTATTTGTTTATGGGTTTTGGCAACCTTAATTTTTATGTTTTAGTTCTAACAAACTATAATTCAAATTCTATTTCTTTAGTCATATTTTTAAATTTATTTTTATATAAGTAGTCCCTGTCCATTGTAGACAAAATAGAAGCCAAACAGAAATAAGAAGAAAAATATCACTCATAATCATACTAACCAGAGATAACTATAGTTGGTGTATTTCCTTCCAGAAATCTGTCTGATACTATTGAATTTAAGCTCTTTTCAGTTATTTGCTCTCTTAGATTTTTAAAAAGATCTTATTTTTAAATAGAGATTACTCTTAGGAGTAATCTTGAGATCAAGAATTGTATGTTCTTCTGGTTGAGCCAGCCAGGCACCCTGTTACCTGCTCTTTTAAACAGTATTTGTTCAGTATCCCTATATGTACACCTGGGTATATTTATCCAGTTATTTTGTTAACTGAATGTAGAGGTGAAAAGTTATATTAAATGAAAAGTTATGTTAAATGAATTAAATTAAGTGAAAGTTATATTGAGTTATATTAAATATTAAATGAAAAATACTTTTTAAAAAAATTCTGATTTATGTTTCAAACTAACATCCAGAAAAATTTTTCCTATTTACTTTCCCTTTATTGTATTGAAGTTCTCATATGCTACGAAGATATTTTTTATGTTTCTGTATTACCTGAAGGATAGAGAACATTTTTTATTAATTTTGCATTTCCAGTGCCTATAGTATTGTTTTGCCTAGTAGGCTTTCAGCGTTTGTCAGAAGGATGGATAAACAGAAGGATAAATGGAAGGAAGAAAGGTGAATTTATTTTACTGTCCAAGCAGTGTACCTGATCTCAGTTTTTCAGATCAGAGGGTACTTAGAAAGCAACGTTTTAGAAAGAAGAATAAATTGCTGGCTCTGTTTCTTCACCTCTCTTTCTTCTTCGCCTTGTGATTGCCTCTTTGACCCACACTCTACTTTTCTCTTTGATTTGAGTTTCAGCCCTGGATCTGTCCAATGTTGTGTAGGTGGAAATAGCAATGCACCATTCCTAGCCTTGGCCTTAAGGGTCATGAATTTTTATTTGCTTTCTTATGTCTCCTTCATTGTCATGAGAAGCACATCCAAGCCATAGCTGTCCCTTTAGCCTGAGCTGCAGAATAAAAGAGGAAAAAAATTTGAGCAAGCTGAACTTTCACCCTGCAGCTGAATCACCTCATCTGATCTGTCCCATAAAGCAGAATCTCCTCAGATACTGCAGGCTAAAGGCAATTCTGCCCCAAATGAGCCCAGCCTAGATTAGCCAAGCCCCAGCGACCTACATGTGTGAGCTGTAATAAATTATTGTTCCTTTAAACTGTTGAGCTTGGTGTGGCTTGTCACACAGTACTATAGTTTTCCTGATACAATTCCCCCATGACTATAGAAATCTCTCAAATCTGTTTTCCTTTTGAGCTATCCAACTATGAAAAAATGAAGCAGACATCAGTGGTAACATTTTCAGCTCTGTCATTTGGATTCATGGACTCATGACATCATTCAGATGTCAAGATTCATGAACTGCACAGTGAAAAGAGCAGTGAAGTTCTTGAAAGACATAGGTTCAAATCCTGCCTCCATTCATTATAGTTGTGTGACACATTTCACTTAATGTGTCTGAATTTTAGTTTCCTCTTTGTAATGAAGGTAATGAGATCTATCTCATGGTGCTACAGTGAAAATCAAAATATAGTATACACAAAAGAAGCATTCTCAAATGCTAGTCAATTAATCTAATGTGCTTTCTTTGAAATTTTATATTTAGTGCATTTACATATTTGCATAATAGCTTAAATAATTTCTTACTCACTCTCTGTTTCTCTTTTTAGGATTGTTCCCTGACTCTCTTAGGCATCTCCTTGGTTTCATCCTAAAATATTCAACAACTAAAATATTGGTCAAATATTGGCTATCTGACTTTAGTGACAAAGCCTAAATAATATAAAAGACAGTAAGTTATTGTGATTCTTGCTTTGTATACTGCTGAGAAGTGTGAATTGCTGGTTTAAAAGTTCTTGAATGGGTGCCTGGATGGCACAGTTGATTAGCATCCAATTCTTGGTTTTGGCTCAGGGTCATAAGATAGAGCCCTACATCAGGCTCTGTGCTCAGTGCAGAGTTTACTTGATATTTTTTCTCCTTTTCCTTCTATCTCTCTTCCATCTCTCTCTCTGTCTCTCTAAAATTAATAGTAAAAGATAAAATAATAAAAAAATGAAAAATTCTTTGTGTTGAATGTTCTTAAGGTTTTCCAAAGTAAATACAACCACAATGGAAGACATCTGCAAAAAAAATTTTTTAAATCTCATTTTCCATAAAATACTGCAATTTTAAAAATATTTATTTATTTATTTGAGAAAGAGGGTGAGAGCACATGACTGGAGACGGGGAGAGAGAATCTCAAGCAGGCTCCCTGCTGAGCATGGAGCCCTATGCAGGGCTCGATCCTATGACCTCGAGATCATGACCTGAGCTGAAACCAAGAGTTGGAGCTTAATTGACTGAGCTACCCACGTGCCCCAAATCCTGCAGTTAAAAAAAAATAGAAATGAGATAAGTTGGACAAGAAAAATCTTAAAAGTCAAAATATGGCTTAAAAAGAATGTATTTTTAAGGATTTAAATGTCTAAGAGGTTTTAATTTATAGATAAATTGGTATTAGGGAAAGTGATTTTTAGAAAAATCAGCCTAGAATGAGAGTGAAGTGCTTTAGACTCAAGTCTCTACAGCTGTGATAATTCCATAGGCTGGAGAATAGGAGGAACTTGTGTTCAGGGATCTAGAAAGAGCCCAACAGGGTTTGAGCATAGAGATTAGGTTGGAGAAAGACAGAAAGTAAAATTATAGAACTAGTTAAGGGTTTGGGATTTATTCTGAGAGGAACGGGGGCCCCCTCTGAAGAGGTTTAAGCAGATGAGAGGCAGAGATCATTCTGGCTTTGGTATGGAGTATGGATTAGAGAAATGCTGTGTGCAAGCTTTCATAAACGTTCATGTCACAGGGGATGGTATTGCGATGAAGTAAGTGGTTTGGAGGAATCCATTCAGGCTGAGAGGGGATATCTGCTGACTGTCTAAGAAATCTATCAAGAAAAAAAAAAGACCTTATCCAAAAGGGGATCTCAGCTAATATAGGGAGTGGGACCCCACCTCCAAGGAAATGGGGCAGAGGAGAGCTAGATTGGATAATCAGTGCCTCATAGAGTTCCAGAGGGGAATCCAGAACCAGAGTAGAGACCCTCCCCACCCCACCAAAATGTGAGTGCAGAGAAAAGGCTGTACTCAAGGCAATTCCAGATTGTGCCCACTGGCAGAGAAAGGGACTCCTGGTATACCAAGAAAACCACGGAGTCTTCTTGGCTTTAGACCAGAGAAGGGCTGATTAAAACAGGTTGTAGTCTTTGAGGCTCAGGCTAGAACAGGCAAGCATGACAGCTGTGTGACTGGTCTTCCCCATTTTCTTTGTAAGAGTCTGTCTAAGGCAGCAGGTTTTTTCCATGCTTCTGGCAGCATGCTGGGATAGGCATTACTGTGTGGCTGTTAGGTTTAGGGAGAGATGGTTTATGGTACAACCAAGAACTACCCATACTGAAGGAATAATCATTTCCATTGTAACACAACTCCTTTATAATTTGAAAATATTATTCTTCCTCTCTTCTTCACATTGAATTTTTAGTTCTCTGTATTTTCTTTACTAAGTTTCAATTCAGAGGTTTAATAGTAGACCACATTTTCCAAAAATCTGATCCAGATTCTGGCTCGTGCAGGCAATTGAATGATTTTGAATCCAATAATTTTCATCCAGCTATAAAGTTCATGGTATAGTCTTACATTCAACAAATTATTCCTTGGATTTGAATCATTGTAATTGTAAGTGTTCTTTAAAATGGACACACAATTAAAGTAAAATACATGGCAAAGTCTCTGTTTTAATGTGTAACCAAATTTAATTATATTTGCCCCAGCAATGTAATAATTTCAAAGAGCATGAATACAACATTTTAAACTATCAGACATTTTTACAATTAAAGTGCTTAATTAAAATATATTTACTATTACAGAGTGGGTATTATAGATGTCAGGAAATAGTTTTTACATTTAAGTATCTGATTTAGTGCAAAAAATATCTTGGCGTTTTAAGCTTAATGATGCCACGAAGAATCTATTATATGGAAGATCATGTAGCTGATAAAAAAGAAGGTAAGCCAGGCCCAGATTATTCTTAATTCTCCTGTTTTTTTTTTATCTCAAATATATTTTTAAAAAACATACTTTATTATTTCATGCCTCAGTTCGTCCATTCAAAATAGAAAATGACCACACTGGTATTCTGAGGGCTAATTATAAATCTGTGAAGTAATGAAAGTAACTGTCAGAACTATTTATTAACATGGAATATACTTTAATTGATTTTTTTTTGATTACTGACACTATGGAACTCATAATTCCCCTTGTAAAGTTTCCAAAGCAATGGATAAAATGTACAATTGTGGTGGATGGAAATGAAATCTATTTTTATTGTTAAACTTATCCTAGAAACTTGTACTCAGACCAGTTGAGTCCTGCCTGGTTTGTTACAATTCATTGAGCATCCATACTGTGATGCTCCATTAGGCATTTCTTAAAGTTTAAAACATCATGGAAAAATTTATAGGAATTAGTTTAATATTTAATGAATGACTGGTAGGCCTGGACATATAGTAATCTCTTTTTTTCCTCTCTCTTCCTTTGAGCAGTTTGTTGTGAGTAGTGTTTAGTTGCTGTTTTAAATGTTGTCTTGAAAGTTATTTATGCTTAAAGGAATAGACACAATTTTAAAAGTTGGGCAGAGATAAGAGGCAATTTGGAGCAGATGGGAAAAAATGCAGTTTAATCCTATTTGAGGAAATAGGGAACTGAATACTATTTCAGTATCAGAACTACAGATCAAAGGGGATTTTGAAAGAGAAAATGAGCCTCTAAAAGTTTGGGGATGGTAATGAGAAAGGCTATCTTTTTAGAAGAAAGAAAGTAAAGAGTATAGGTTAAGTGCTGTGAAATGTGTAAGCCTGATGATTCACAGACATGTACCCTGGGGCAAATAATACATTATATGTTAATAAAAATAAAAAAACAAAAACAAAAACAAAAGATCGGAGAGAAAGAGTGTAGTCCTGAATAGATGAGGGCTTTTATTTCCAAATGGTGGAATAAATAAAGCATTATCTGGTATCCTTCACTCTAGAGGTTCTCAAAAAGAAAAAAAAAAAAGAATAGAGAGTAAGAAACGCAATCTTTGAATAAACTGGGAGATTCCGGACCTCTAAATATGTAGTAGTAGGCAGAGAAAATAGCAAGTATTTGTATATACTAGATAGTAAGTATATGCAGTAGGTAGAAAGGACTTAGAAAGTTAGACCAAAATAACTTTGGGGCCAGGTCTGGGAGATGGTGGTATGGAAATAAATGCTACCCAATCCAATTTGTTTGTAAATAAGAAAATGGCTAAGTAATTGCAGGAATGAAGAGGGTGGTGGTAAACTGTGGAGCTGAAAATAGATATGCTTGAAAATTTGGTCCACATTCCCACTGTTTGTAGTAAAAAGACAAAAATCTCCCAACTTCCTGTGCTTTCAAGAGCCTGAAAGTTTATCCTTGAGAGAAATTGAACCAGAGAAATCTCAGAGATTAGGGAGAAGGGCCCAGAGGAGGATGAGCTTGGGATATTACACTGATCATAAGTAGAAGTCTATAAACCAAAAGGTGAAAAACGACCTTCCTGCCTCTCGTCTGGCCTTAGATATATACCCCTCCCTACACAGAACACTAGAGATTCTCTACACAGAACACTGGAGATTCTCTTTGTGGAGAGCCAAAACAATTCCTAGAAAGAAGACCAGCACTAATTATATTTGACCTGCCATATATTTGGCCTGTAGAAACCCTATAAATACACATAAAGCCTCTACTTAGGTATTTAGTGTTTTGCTGTAAAATGTAAATGGATAATTGAGCAACCTCAACCATTCGAGGAAGACCTATTACAGAAAAGATAAATACCAAAAGAAATAGGAAGAAAGAAATCAGAGGAAGAAGAGGCAATGTAGATAAGAAAGGAAAACTTGGAAGAAGTTATTATAAATAATCTCAAAAAGATATATGGAGGTATTGTAACCATTATATCTTAACTTTATTGCTAAAAAAGGAATAGGCCAAGAAAAATAAGAGCTTGTGGAAATTAAAAATAGGATAACTAAAAATTTTTAAAATTCAGTAGAACTGTTGAAAGATAAATCTGAGGAAAATATCCAGAATATAAAAATAAAAGGTTAGGAAATGAGTGATAGCACAGAAGTTATAAGAATGTTACCAGGTTATTCCAGGTCATGAAACATCTAAACAGTAGGTATTTGAGAAAATGAGAACAGAAAAAATAGGATGTTATTCACCAAACAATAAAAGAACATTTCTTAGATATAGGGATGTTGAACTATCCTAGCAAGTATTTGATATAATGAGTACCAAAAAACTTATACCAAGGCAACACCATCATCATATTTTAAGAAACCAGGGATAAAGAGGAAAAAAATGGTAAAAACTTCAGGTGGTTAACAAAAATGAGATTATATAAAGTAAATAGGCATAAGACTGGAACCAGATAGCAATAATGGAACTTAGGATGCAATGCAAGAGGCCTTTAAAATTGTGAGTGAAAATGATTTTCACACCATACTAGTATACCCAGCAAACGCATCCTTTACGTGTTAGGAGGGAATAGTCATTTTTAGACATGCAATGTGGAGATAGCAAAGAGAGATGCATCCACAAGCCAAGGAATGCTAGCAACCAAACCATCAGGCACCAGAAGAGACAAGGAACGGATTCTTCACTGAAACTCCCAGAGGGAGTGTAACTTTGCCAACACCTTGATTTTGTATTTCTGGCCTCCAGAACTGCGACAGAGTAAATTTCTGTTGTTTTAAGCAACAAAGGTTGTGTTAATTTGTTATAGCAGCTCTAGGAAACTGATATACATGATATGTAAAGTGCTTTGTATTAAACATCAGATAAGGATTGACTAATTCTCCCTGGACCAGGTAGGGGACTCAGGAAATATTTCACAAAGGTAGTGAGGTTCAAATTGAGTTTTGACGGATTTCAATTAGGTAATAAATAAGGACATTCAAGAAGAAGAAACAGCACAAGTAAAGGCACAGGAGAGTGAAATGCAGTGGCTTCAGGCAGTACAAGGTAATTCAGTATCCCTGAATTAAAGACATGGTGAGGAATTATGATAGATAGGCCTGAAAAGTGAAAAGATGTAAAGAGGCCTTGAATGCCATGCTAACACCCTTGATGTGGTCTGATAGGTAGCACTGATGAACCAAAGCTCTCTGGGGTAGGGATGAATGATGGAAAACAATAATAGGGGGCCCTGTAGGGATAGAACTGGGTGCTAGGAGGTCAGTTAAGAGAATTTCGAAGTAATCTGGCAAGATATAAGAGGGGATGAGTGGTGACCATTGATATAGAATAGACAACAGGTAAGAGACTTTGGTTAGATGTTAGCAGTGAAAGAGAAGAAAGTCAAGAATGACTTGGAAGACTCCAGTTCTTGAGCCTGAGTGTAGAGATGGTGATATTGCCAAGGCAGATTGCAAATGTAGGAGAGGGAACCATTTTTGAAGAGATATAAAGGTATCCCTGCCATACAGTGGGTTGAGTAAGGAACTGGGAGGCTGAATAGTGGGCATATTTGCAATTTATCAACTTAGTGACTTCGAGCCCTTCACCTTTATGAGCCTCAAGTTCCTTACCTGCAGTGTGGGGCCACATTATTATTTATCCCACAAGGATGTGAAGATTCAAAGAGAATGTCTATGAAAACATTTTCTAAAGAATTTTTTCGAAAACTATATAGAAAGTCAGCTATTTTTACAGTGGAATCCATTTGAGAAATGAGAGTTTTCTGGACATGCAGATGGCTAGTGCCACACAGATCTCTAAGAAAGAGGGGCTGCAGGTCCAAATTTGAGAGGCCTTAGTAGCCAGGAAGGGCCAAAGAAGTCCTCTGAGATCCTGCAGGGAAGGGAAGACGGGTAATGCAGTCTGTGAGGGACACCAGCTCCTTAGGTGTGCTCGGGAAATGAAAGTTAATGAAGAAAGGCCACACACTGTGAGGAGGCAGTCAGAGGCTGGTGGAAAGATCTTCAGGAAGGAAGAGGGATGGTCATTGAATCTTTACATAGTTCTGTTAAGAGAGACAGATGCAAGAGGTCTAAATAGAAGTAGGCAATTTTGTTTATATAATAAAATGTAAGAAGTTGTTAGAAGTCCCATTGTTTCTTTCAGATGATAGGCTGTGGGTTCATTTTTAGGGCAGCGCAATAAAACTTGCAAGCCATATGTTCAGTAAGCCCATGATGAAGATCAATTTTTTTCTTTTTGTAGTTGATGTGATATTCACATGCATAAAATTAACCATTATACAGAAAAATGTATAATTCAGTGGCATTTTTTTAGTACATTCACAGTGTTGTACATCTATTACCTCTATCTACTTCCAAAACATTTTCATCACCCGGAAAGGAAACCTCATTCCCACTAAGCAGTCCCTCATTCTTTGCCCCCAGCACCTAGCAACCACCAATCTGTTTTCTGTCTCTATAGATTTATTTAGATTATGTACTCAAAAGAATTGAAAACAGGTATTCAAACAAATGCTTGTACATAAATGAAGATCCAGTTTTGAATGGGCATATTTGAATGAGGTCAGGCTCTAGGCAATTTACTTTAGAAAGTGAGTCCTGTAAAAATAAAGTCTGCATGGCCACAATGCCAACTGAGTTTATTAAGACTGTCGTGTGTGTGTGTGTGTGTGTGTGTGTGTGTGTGTGTGTGTACCTTAGTTCAAACTCTTCTCAGTGCCAAAAGCAGAATCAGTGGATGACAATGGTTTCTGTAAATTAGGCCAATTAATGTGAAAGGTGAGTTCTGGGTTAGCCTTATAATAACTTTTAAAAAGAGAAGCACAGAATCTAAGCTTCATTGTTTTCAGGATTTTTTTTTTAACTGTTTTATAATTGGGGAAATTTTGTCCCTAAATGAATACTATTTGTAAATAATCCTCTCTAATTGTAGGCTTAAAATGTCTGGGCAAAACCAAAAATGACTCCCTACCCAAGGTTTAGTAACAGTTAAGGTATTTAAACAGGAGCAGCCTGAAGAATCGTCGTCAGGTTTGATCTCAGTAAACCAGCAATTACTCATATCCCCAGATAGACTTTTCCTGAGCAAAACGAAGGGCAACCAAAGTGCATTAATCGTTCACTGATGACTCAAGATAAACAAAAACCTTATAATCTTTGTTTCAAATAGTGTGTGTTGTAGACAGGAAAAAAAAAAAAAAAGAGTCCTTCTTTTGTGGTGAGTAACAGTTTGCCCATCAGATTTTCTCCAAGCCCAAGTTCTACCGCCTATGTCAAGCTTTTGAAAACTGCATATAAAACAAATGAAGCTTTACGAACTCAGTGGAATATTATGAAATACTAATTTTACAGGTGCATAAGAGCAAACTGTAGTTCCAAATACCAGAATGCCATTAAATATAATGCACTCCGTATGCAAGGGCAGTTAATTTAATATTAAACCAATAAAACATTTACCAGTGCCAGTGAAGGTTTTGGTTGTTGACAGCAAGCTAGGTGTCCCACAGCCATGCCGTCTTTCTGTTTGTAGGCCAATTTTACACAGCTGCTTTCTTCTGGAAATCATGCCTCATTTGAAGCCTTTGCAAGTATGACAAATAGCCTCTCTAAGCCTTAGCGACGGTGGGGAAGCTTAAAAATATTTAGGAGCATTTATTAGTTAGAATATGAAACAAGATTTAGTTAAACTACAGCCTTTGACTGTGTGGAAGCCTCATTATTAGAGGAAACACTACCTGCTCTGGTGTGTTTATCTTTTGTAGAGCACTGTATAAAATTATCACCCTGAGGGCAATGCTAAGTTCACACTGCATAGAAATTCTAATGCTGATCCATAAAATGGGCACAATTGGGATAAAATCTTTACTTTTAAACTCAGCTCTCTGGTGACATTGCTGATCTATGATTGGCTGCCATTCTAGCAGATGTAAGATAGAGGGAACTTTGAATCTGTGCAGGATTATAGGATTTATAGGAAAAGGTAAATAGCAATTCAAGGACAGGATAGCTGAATGTATGTTGTTCAAAAAAGACTTCAGGTATGCAAAGCATACTAGGGCAAAAATAGTCAGGGAAGTCCACCCAGAAGTTTGACTTTGGGATGGACATTGGAGGAGGGTAGGGCATAGGAAACTGGTAGCATGTAGGAGTGGGGTGGGGTGGCTCTCTGTAAACAAGGATGGCATGTTTTGAGAAAAAGTGGACCAACATGGCTGAGGAGTTCATCAAGTGGATAGAAGGAGGTAAGTTTGGATAGATTGAATGGTTGTAATTACAGAATCTCTTGGATAGGATTATAGATTATTTTTGCTGTAGGAAATGGTATGATGAAGGCTTTGGGAACATGAGGGTGACATGAGAAGGAAGGGTTTTGGGAAATTCCGTTACAGTAGCTTCTTGGATTAATTGACATGGAGAGAATTGAAAAATCTTCTATGCTTAGAAGATTAGGTAATAAGACTGGGTTGGAATTGGCAGTGATAAAAAGGAATGGAATGTTTAGAGAAACACTTTGAAGGAAGTATTTATAGGCCCTGAGAACTTATTGGGTGTACAGAGTGACATGTGGGCAGGTCTAGGCCAATTCCAGGACCCTGAGCCTAGGTAACTTGAAGAGCAAAATAAGAAACCCAAAGAGGAAACTGTCTTAGGTGAGGAAAAGATGAGATCAGCTTTAAACCTGTTGAGAAAATCCTAGTGGAAATGCCTAGTAGGCTTTTGGGAAAGTAGGACTGAACCTTCAAAGGAAAATAGATTTGGGTGTCATCACCCACAAGATAAGTGTTTGCGGAAGCAATGAAACTCGATGAGATATCTGAGCAAGGCTGGAGAAAGAAAGCTATACTGTACTAGAAACACAACTACTTCTTGGGTTTTAGATATCAAGTGCTGGAAAGAGAAAGAAAGCCAAAGATCTAAACAAAGAATAGGCCAGAAGCCAGTGGAAAATATTTTTATTTATATTTTGTTTATATTTTATTTATATTTTCTCTTTTATCAAAGCATTTAATCAATAGCAGTTACTACGTTGAAAACTGTGAAAAAGTCATTGAATTTCCTCGATAAACACCTGTGAGACATCATTGCTAGAGTGGTGGGGAAGGAAACAAGTTTCGGGAGGTTAAAGAATGAATGGTTGCTTTGAATGGAAGTATAGTCCATGAGTATAGACTCCATTTTGGGGGAGTAAAAATCAAAGCAAAGAAAGAAACAAGACTGGCATTTTGATGTAATACCAGCATCAAGAGGCCTTGTTTTTGAGATAAGATACATGAGCTTATTTTAGATAAGGGAGAAATAAAAAAGAAAATATTAAAGACATTAAGTAGGGTATGTATTAGAAGGAAAAAAATCTAATATTAATAAGGTGGAATATGACTTTACCAAGACAAAAAATAGAGATTGGTTGAAAACTAGAGGAAGAAATAGATTTAGCAAAATTCACAAGGTTATTTGGAAGAAGGAACTGAGCCCTAAATTTAGGGCTATATGAACTAAATATTCTCAGGTATATAGAAAGCTTGATTATTGGGATGCCTGGGCGGCTCAGTCAGTTCAGCATCTGCCTTCAGCTCAGGTCATGATACCAGGGTCCTGGGATGGAGCCCTACATCAGGCTCCTTGCTCACTGGAGAGCCTGCTTCTTCCTCTCCCTCTGCTATCCTCACCCCCCCCCCTTGTGCACCCTCCCTCTCTCTCTCTCTGTCAAATGAATAAAATCTCATAAAAAAAAGCTTGATTATTTGACATTAAAAGGTGGGAAAAGTTTAATCCTTAGTGAAATTTAGTATAACCATTTTGGGAGATTTATTTGAACAAAGAGAGACCGTTTACTCTGAGTCTGCTGGGATTTGTTAATGGCTCCCTGATGCCCACTGTTCTAAGAAGGTTGTTGAGGCTACATTCAGATTCAGCATTCAGAATCTCCATGATGAATCAGTGATGTTCACCTTGAGTATGAGATTGACGAATGGTAGCTCTGGTGCTAGCTAGCACGACTCTTAGTCAACAATGAATGTAAGAGTCCAGTTCCTTAGCAGATTTTAGGAAACTTGTGTCTCAGAATAACACAGCATTGAAAATGAGTAAGGGGGAAAGTTAAGGTAAAGAATACTCAGAGTGGAGCATGAGCATCACCTAGGATGCTTATTAAAATGCAGATTGTGAGGCTCTACTCCAGACCCACTGATTCCAGCTCTTCATTTGAACAGTATCCCAACTGATTCACAGGCATACCAAATTTTTTAAAGGGCATTGCTGGGGTCTACACTGAAATGACTGACTATGCAGGTAGGTGGGGTGAGAAATCCAAGAAACCAAGAAGAGTTCTTAAAGTCTAGGTGAGGGGTTCTCAAATTGTGGTCCCCCAACAAGCTGCATCCTTAGTACCTGGGAACTTGTTAGAAATGCTTATTCTCTGGCTCCATCCGGACCTACTGAATCAGAAACTCTAGGGTTAGGATCCAGGAATTTGTATTTAACATGCCTTCCAGTGATGATTCCTGTGTGCCCTAAAGTTTCAGAACCTTTGTTCTAGATAATCTGGTCGCACTTACATGGTCAACAACAAGTATAAGATACAGTTTTTAAATATTGGAATCAAAGAAGTTGCTGCAAGTTCAGGAAGCAAAAACATGAAAAAGCAAGTCACCAACAATACTATATACCAGTAGGAACTTACCTTAATTAACCAAGAAAGATCATGGATGTTTGGTTTTGTAGACAAAGCCAATAGTTGTCTAGGTGAATTTTTCGAAATTAAGGGGCAGAGCATTCACTTGAAGAAGTGCATGGTATAAGAGAAACTGAATTATGAGAAGATAAAAAGTACCATAAAATACAGTTTACATACAGACAATGAAACTGCAAAGTAAGCAAGGCAGGTCCAGTTTGGGGTGCTTAAAAGGCTAATTGCAAATAATAAAGCTTTCATTATCAAAAGTGCAGGACTGGACCTTTAGCAAACTAGCTACCTCTATGTCCATTATTATATATATCTGTAAGTGCTGTGATTACATCCTTTTAGAAAATATATTGCAGTTCTAACTTCTTTTTCATTCACTACTGGAAAGGCCTTCCACACTAATCCAAAGATGTTTAAAACGGGGCTGATAGGCATTGATAACTTTGGATTTGTCACTATCAAGGAGAGCCATCCTGTGTCCTCTCTGTTGCATGTGGTAGCCTCTAGCACCTTTTAAATTTTAGTTAATTAAATAACATTAAGAATTTTCCAGATAGACTATCCACATTCTACATGTTTAATAGTCACCTGTTGCAAATGACTGACATGTTGGGCCAGAAGGTTTACAAGACATTTGCATCATTACAGAAAGTTCTTTTGGATGGTACTTGGGTTTTTGATTCAGGATTTGCCATACAGGCTTTGTCAGAATCAGGCTTATCAAGGAGATGCTTTGCAGGGGGGATAAAAGCAGATCACATCTGTAAAAAGGATGGGATTGGGGGCAGAAACTATCATTCTCCACCTGCTCTGAGTACACAAATATTTTCTAGCTTCTACCTCAACAACTAGGATGTGGAGATCTTCTGAGGGACTCAAGAGATGCCACTATTTTATTCACTTCCTCCTTCTTTATTTTTGTCATGGTAGAGGGGGACAAAAAATCACTCAAGACAAGATAATTTGGGCTAACATCCCAGTACTTTCTTCATAATTTTATTTGCCCAGCTTTGTTCTGTTTTTGTTTTTGCAAAGGCCTATCAGCAAGAAGGTGACTGTGCCTAGTTATTTTTGTTCTATCTGTCTGTCTATCTTCTGTCTATCTATCTATCTATCTATCTATCTATCTATCTATCTATCTATCTATCTATCTATCTATCTATCTTTGCTGGAGCCCTAATAAGACAAATGAATTCTGAACAGTGACTCTGGTGAGCAACCAGCAGAGTCGGGTGCCTATATTCACACTCTAAGATTAGAAAAAGGATAGCGGCTTGAGAGACATATGAGCTGTTGATGCAGTTTAAGTGAGGGGTTTATGGCAGCATTTCTTGTTTATCCTTTGGTGGCTACTTGGGTATACATAAATACCTCTGTGCCGCCTCATTCTTATGTTCCTCAGAATAATTTTTTCTCACCCTTGTCCTGGGAAGAGAAATGTTCTAAGCCTTTCTGATGAGGCGTCCAAAATCTTCCCAATGAATCTCTGTGAAAACCTAAGAGATCTTTTCCGGGCAATTAGCCACATATAATTTTCCAAATTACATGTTTAGCTCTGACGTGTGTCTCTCCAAAGTTGGTGTGCTATTTATTTATTTAGTTCTGAACCCGGGGTAGAAAGGAGCCTCTCCTGTTGCAGGTGACCTCCTGTGAGTCACATTGTGAGCAAATGTAGCCTAGAGAGGAGCTGCTTCACTGGCACGACTTCTCTAGGCGTTTTCTAAAACCTTTATGGAAATGGAAAGCTAGCTTTCTTCTTAATTCTCATCACTATTTCTTTTTAAAAATATAAATATGAAATTGACACCAAAGATTTGTTTTTATGGAGTATTCTCCAATTTAATACCTTTCCTAAACTTGGTTGGCTGCAAGTCAAAGCCAATTGAAAGGCCTTGCATGGGT
This sequence comes from Procyon lotor, assembly GCA_028646535.1. NCBI lineage: Eukaryota > Metazoa > Chordata > Mammalia > Carnivora > Procyonidae > Procyon > Procyon lotor. The sequence goes on from CM053610.1 coordinate 25,995,743, forward strand.
ACAGTCCTTTTGAAGCATGTTTGTTCTCAGAACCTCTGGCCACCATTTGGAGAATACTTAGATAAAACTTGATCCTGCCACCCAGCAAAATCTGGTCAGAATATGGAAGTTCATCAGGCTTCTTTCTCTTTGCTCAAATTAAACATTTACTTAGCTTATATTTTCCAGTGTCTTGATCCTCCTGGTGACAATGGGTTCATCAAAGATTAATAGGATAAAGTAACCCATGCTGATGTGGTAACTAGTTAATCTATTCCTCCTGCCCCATAAACCTTAACTCTGTTCACACATCCATGTTTCTAAGAATATTTAGGATTGATGGCAAAAGCAGGCATTCTACCTAGCAGGCCATGGGAAGAGGCATGAGTGGTTACAGGGTGGTCAATACTTTACCAGGGAAATCCTTAATGGCTGCCTCCCCTGCCCCAAGATGACCGACATCAAGAAGAGTTCATGCCTTGTTGAGTGACTAACTGAAGATGGGTAAGAGTTATATATAAATAACTTGATTTTTAACCAAAAGATAATCCAGATAGTTTATGCAAAAATCATGTTTTCCACAAACTTGCCTTTAACCCCATTAAATAATTCCATCTTTTTGTCATTCATATGGAAATCTCCATTGTTTTTAGTTCTACCATCTTCATGCAACACTAAGACTATGAGATTTAAGTTCTCTAGACCAAACATCTCATGATTCTTCTCATCTTATAAAGTCCAAACTCCTTGGCATAGTAGATACAAATGCTTAATAACTTGTCTTCAATCTATTTTTCAGTCTTTCTTGTCTTTGTGCCTATTGTGTATCCCCCTCACACACACACCCTTCCAAGAAGAGTTTTCTGAAATTGCCCTATCTAGGGCTGGCTCCTCACTTTTTCATAAAATTTTCAGTAAATAGAAGAAAGTTTCTTCCAATTTCTTTCAGAAATACTGTCACTCCCTCTGCTTCCTAAAGTCCTACCCATCGTCTAAAGTCCAATTTGAATTTCTTTTCCTTCATGAAGCATTTTTCTCATCCCCTTGGCTAGACATCATCCCTCTGTCATCTGATCATCTCATATCCTTTATTTAAGTTTGACTTTTACTGCACTGTTAATGAGCTGATATCCTACCCACTTCATTATTTTTTAGAAAATAAACTAAGTTTGCTTTGGTTTAGTTTCTGTAGGCTATATGTATTGTACATGGAAACTTAAAAAAAATTCTTGAGGGGTGCCTGGGTGATTCAAATGGTAAGGCATCTGCTTTTGGCTTGGGTCGTGGTCCCAGCTTCTTGGGATCAGGCTCCCGCTCTTTGGAGAGCTTCCTTTTCCCTCTGCCTCTCTCTCTCTCTCTCTCTCTCTGTTTCTCATGAATAAATGAATAAAATCTTTAAAAAACGATTCTTGAATTCAAATCATGCAACTGCTTTTTGTTGAATACCTGTAGTACACGTCTTTGACATGTGATATGTCATGAATCACATGCATTACATCACAAAGAAGTACAAGATGAAGGAAAGAGTGGGTTTAGAAATCTGTGATTGTAAGAATTTTAAAAGAAATAGGTTAGGTAGAGTATGTATCGGGCTATCAATGATGTGGGCTGTCCAGTCATACCCCAGCCAGAAAGCTATGGGACACTGAGCAAGGATGTCTTTTGCCATACCACATATTCACTTCTTATATGTTACTCTAGATCTCCTTATAGCCTAGCTGTACATTTTCCAGGACTGCCTGTATGGCTGGAGTAATACTATATGAGAGGCAGGTTAACTAATTGAAGAAAAGAGGTATCTCTGACCGCTCAGTCTAATGGTGTTGATGCCATCTGGGTCTAGATACAGAAACAGAGTTTTTCTCCTTTTTTAGTAATTGGAAGTTTCTGCCTTTTGACCACCTTCACCCATTTTGCTGACCCTCATCCCCACCTCTGACAACCAACAATCTATTCCCTGTAAATTTGTTTGCTTTAGATTCCACATATAAATTAAATCATGCATTATTTGTCTTTCTCCATCTGATTTATCTCACTTAACTTGATGCCTCCATGATCCATCTGTATTGCCACAAATGGCAGATTTCCATCTTTTTATGGCTGAATAATATTTCTTTGCATATGTGTGTGTATATATACATCACATTTTCTTCATCCATTAATCCATTGATACTCATTTAATTCATTTCCATTTCTTGGCTATTGTAGAAAATATTGTGATTAAAATGGGGAGGCAAATGTCTCTTCAAGATTTTGATTTCATTTCTTTTGATTATATACACAGACATATTCAGGATCATATGATAGTTATATTTTTAATTTTCTGAGGACCCTCCATCCTGTTTTCTACAGTGGTTGTACCAGTTTACATTCCCACCAGCAGTGCATAGGGGTACCCTTTTCTCCACATCCTCAGTGATACTTGTTATTTCTTGTCTTTTTGGTAATAGTCGTTCTGACAGGTGTGATGCTATATCATTGTGGTTTTGATTTGTATTTCCCTGATGGTGAGTGATACTGAGCATCTATATGTATGTGTTGGCTATTTGTATGTTGTTTTGGGAAAAGTCCCATTTTATTTATTTTTTATTTTTTTAGATGTTATTTATTTATTTGTTAGGGAGAGAGAGTGACAGTCAGAGGGAGAAGTGGGCTCCCTGCTGAGCAGGGAGCCTGATGTGGGACTCGATCCCAGGACGCATGAGATCATGCCCTGAGCCAAAGGCAGATGCTTAACTGACTGAGCCACCCAGGAGCTCAGAAAAGTCTCATTTTAAAATCAGATTTTTTTGTTATTGGTTTGTATGAGTTCCTTAAATAATAGTAAGACTGTAATATATCGCAATCAGGATATTAACATTGATATAATCCACTGATTTCCTAGTTTCCCTTATAATATATAATAAGGTGTGTGTGAGTATGCATGAACACACACGTATGTGTCAAGGTCTATCCAGTTTTATCAAATGTGAAGTTTTATGTGTTCATTTCTGCAGTCAAAATACAGAATGGTTCCATTACCATAGGATTCTTAATGTTGTTCAAGTTCTTTGATAGTTTGCTTTTTACTGTGAGTTTTCAAAGTTCTTTGTATACTCTAGATACTGGCCCTTTGTTCGATAGGTAGTTTGCAAATATTCTCTAACAGTCTGTAGTTTATTTTCATCCCCTTAACTGGATCTTTTGCAGAGCAAAAGTTTTTAATTTTGATGAGATCAAATTTATCAGTTTTTTTTTATGGGTTGTTTTTTTGGTATCAACAAAGTATTCTTTGCTTAGTTGAGATTCTGAAGATTTTCTCCTATGTTTTTTTCTCAAAGTTTTTATAGTTTTATGTTTTACATTTAAGTCTATGATTCGTTTTGAGTTAATTTTTGTATAAGGTCTGAAGTTCTTATTTATTTATTTATTTATGTTACGTTATGTTAGTCACCATACAGTACATCATTAGTTTTTGGTGTAGTGTTCCATGATTCATTGTTTGTGTATAACACCCAGTGCTCTTGGTGATGGGTATTAAGGAGGGCACGGATTGCATGGAGCACTAGGTCTGAAGTTTAGATTGAGGTTCAGTTACTGCCAACAGATGTCCAATTGCTTCATCACCAATTGTAAACACTATTCTACAAACTGTTTTTGTACTCTGTCAAAATTTAGACTTACTTGTCTAAATCTATTTCTGGATTCTCTGTTTTGTTTTATTGATCTATGTGTTTGTGTCTCTGCCAATATCACATTGTCTTGATTTCTATGGCTATAGAATAAGCCTAAATATTGGGTATAGTTATTCCTTCTACTTTACTCTCATTTGTCAAGATTGTTTTAGCTAGTATAGGATCTGTGCCATTTCATATAAATTTTAGAATAATCTTGCTATATCTATAAAAATTCTTGCTAGGACTT
>CM053610.1:25999724-26045613 GCA_028646535.1 Procyon lotor
GTGATAATTGTCTTTCTCTGACTGACTTATTTCACTTAGCATAATACCCTCAAGTTCCATCCACGTCATTGCAAATGGCCAGATTTCATTTCTCTTGATGGCTGAATAGTATTCCATTGTATATATATATACCACATCTTCTTTATCCATTCATCTGTTGATGGACATCTAGGTTCTTTCCATAGTTTGGCTACTGTGGACATTGCTGCTATAAACACTCGGGTGCACGTGCCCCTTCGGAACACTACATTTGTATCTTTAGGGTAAATGACCAATAGTGCGATTGCTGGGTCATAGGGTAGCTCTATTTTCAACTTTTTGAGGAACCTCCATACTGTTTTCCAGAGTGGCTGTACCAGCTTGCATTCCCACCAACAGTGTAGGAGAGTTCCCCTTTCTCCGCATTCTTGCCAACATCTGTCAATTTATTTTTATTTCTTTTATCAGTATACTAGTCCTATATATGTTTTGATAACTTTATACCAAAGCATTTGATTTTCTTTGAAGTGATTGTAAACAGTGTGTTTTTAATTCCCGCTTCCACATATTTGGTACTACTATACGGAAATATGATTGATTTTTGTGTAATGTACCTATATCCAGTGATGTTGCTGAAGTCACTTATTAGATCTATAAGACTTTTGTAGATTCTTTCTGATTTTCTGTGTAGGTAATCATGTCATCTGCAAACAGAACAGATTTATTTCTTCCTTTCTGATCTGCATGCTTCTTTTGTGTGTTGTTACCTCATTTCACTGGTAGGAACTTCCAAAACTATGTAGTGTAAGAGTGGCAAGAGTTGACATCTTTGTCTTCTTCCTGATTTTAGGAAGAAAACAGTCTTTCACATTAAATATAATATTAACTCTAGGTTGTTTTGTAAATCCTCTTTTTTTCAAGTTGAGGTAATTCCCATCTATGCCCAACTTGCTGGGAATTTATCATGCATGGTATTAAATTTTATAAAATGCATTTTCTGTCAACTGATGTAATCTCATATGATTTTTCTAATTTAGCCTGTTCATATTTTGAACCATACTGGTTCTTAAATGAATGTTTAAACAGCTTCATGCACCTAAAATAAACTCCATTTGGTCATGGTATATAATTATTTTTATATATTGTTAGGTTCAATTTGTTAATATTGCGTTGTTGATTTTTACATCCATACTCCTGAGGGATATTGGTCAAAATTGTTTTATTTTGCTTTCGTTTTTATTGTTGTTTTTATTTGGTTTTGATATCAACTTGGTATATAATGGCTGTATAGAATGACTTAGAAAGTGTTTCATCTTCTTTTATTCTCTGGAAGAAATTTTTAAGAATTGGCATTAATTCTTTCAGTGGTAACATTTTCCAATGACACCACCTGGGTCTGAAGATTTTCTTCAGGAGCTTTTAAATAACAAATTCAGTTCCTTTCGTGATTATAATATTACTGAGATAATCTACTTTGTTTTGGTACTTTGTGGTTTTTGAGGAACTGATCACTTTAAGTTGTCAAATTTTTAAGGGTAAAGTTCCTTATTTCCTTTAATTACTACAGGATCACTATAGAAACTGTAGTGAAAACCCCAATTTCATCCCTGATATTAATGGTTTGTGTCTTCTTTCATTTTACTTTTGGCAGTCTTGCTAGAAGTTTATCAGTTTTTTTGAAGAGACATTTTTTGTTTGATCTTTTCTATTGTTTTTCCCATTTCAATTCCATTGATTTCTGCTCCTTATTATTTCTTCCTCGTAGTAGCTTTGGGTATATTTTTATCTTGCTTCTTTAGTTTTCTGGTAGCGAAGCAGTTAATGATTTGGGATCTTTAATGTTGGCCAATGTGAGCATTTAGTGCCACAAATTTGCCTTACAAAACTGTAGTAACAGCATCCCACTTTCTGTATATTTTATTTTCATGTTAATTCAGGTTCTGTGTATTTTTAATTTCCTTTGAGACTTCCTCTCTGACCCATGGACTATTTAGAAATAAGTTACTTAACATCTAATTGTTTATAGAGTTTTCTGTTGTCTGTCATTTCTAGTTTGATTCCTTTATGGTCCAACAACATACTCTGATACTAATTTCTTTTAAATCTATTGAGTAAGTTATGGCCTCATATGTAGATTGTTCTGGTGAATATTCTATCTGTGCTTGAAAAAAAAATGTATATTCTGCTATGGTTGGATGGATTGTTGTCTGTGTGTCAATTGGACCCTGTTAGTTGATTGTGTTATTCATCTCTTCCGCATCCCTGATTGTCTAGTAGTTTTACCACTTGCTTAAATTGAGGTGTTGAAATTCCCAACAATAATGTGATCTATTTCATTTTCAGCTATATTGGTTTTTGCTTCATGTATTTTGAAACTATTTTTTGGAGAGTTCACATTCAGGATTGTGTTTTCTTTCTGATGTAGTGATCCTTTTATCATTATGTTATATTCTTTGTCACTAATAATTTTCTCTGCTCTAATTTAGAGTATAATTTATCTGACATTATAACTTATCTGATATTAATATAGTGGCTCCTACTTTAAAAATATCACCATGGTATATTTTTTTCTATCCTTTTACTTTCGTCTACCTGTGTCATCATTTTTGAAGTGAATGTAGACAGTATATAGTTGGATTATGATTTTTTTAATCCATTCTTCTGATCTCTGCCTTTTATTTGGTTTTTAGACTATATTTAAGGTAATTATTGATATGTTAAGGCTTAAACCTGCCATTTTATTATTTGTTTGTTTCTCTGCCTCTCAATTCTTGCCTTCCTATAGATTACTCAAACATTTTTTAACATTCCATTTTGATTTATTTATAGTGTTTTTGAGTTTGAGTGTATCTCTTTGTGTAGTTTTTGTAGTGGTTGCTCTGGGAATTACAATACACATCATCAACTGGTATCAACATTTAACCTACTTTGAGTGAAGTATGGAAATTTTTCTTGCATTTAATTTCCTGTAAAGGTAGGTAAAGAAGGTAACTTCTTTCTTTTAAATACTGTTATCTTGAGTATCTTGAGTACGACAAATTTTAACTCATCTATCAAATATGATTTGTAAAGCTCATAAGAATAGTGTGTTATGTGTCCATGCTTCTATTCTTTCTGTTGTTATTTCTTCCTTCCTCATCTCCAAAATTCCTTCTTTTATCCCTGCCTTTCTTCTTGAAGAACTCTACTATCTAATCTTTGGCTACTAGTAACAAATTCTTTTTTAAGTTTTCCTTACCTGAGAATGTTTTTATGTTCCCTTCCTTTCTAAGGAAAAGTTTCATTGGTTATAGAATTTGTGGTTAATAGTTCTTTCCTTTCAAGACTTGAAAAATGTTTGCCACTTCCTTCTACTCCGTGATTTCATATGAGAAATATGCTGTCATTCAAATTGGTATTTCCCTTATGTAATGCATTGTTTCTCTCTGGTTACTTTCAAGATTTTTGTCTTTCTGTTAATTTTCATAGTTAGATATGCTGGGTCTTGGTATGGATTTCTTAGGATTTATGTTCTTTGGTTAGTCATTCACCTTCTTAAATCTAAGTTTATATTTTTTTACCAAATTTGGAAATTTTCAGCCGCCATTTCTTCAAATACCCCTTTTGCACCACTTTTTTTTTTTTTTTTTCTCTTTTTTCATTCTACAGCTCTGATGATAGGAATTTTGGCTTTCTTGTTGTTGTTATACAGGTCCCTGATACTCTGGAGTTTTGTCTGTTAGTTTTTGATTTATATTTTTCTTTTTTGTTTCAAGGGGGTAAATTTTTTTTATCTGTCCTCAAGTCCTGAAGTTGTCTGATTCTGACCTTTATCATCTTCACTCTCCTATTGAACCAATCCAGCAAGTTTTCAAAACTTCACAGTTACTGTGGTTTTCAATTCTATAAGTTCCACTTGGTTTCTTTTCTTTTAGCAACTTTTTTTCTTTGCTGACATTTTCTATTTTTTCATTTGTTGTAAGAGCATTTTCGAGTGCTTGTTGAAGTATTTTGAGGATGGCTTCTCAGATAATTCTAACACGTGCTTCATCTCAGTATTGGCATCATTGGTTGTTTTTTTCTCATTTAAGTTGTGATTTCTCTGTTTATTGACATGACAGATAAAATATTCTTTGTGTTCTGGGTATTTTAGCTATTATGTTTGGAGCATCTGGGTCTTTTAGGCATCATTTACTTTAGGAGGCAGTCACTATGTTTAGGTTTAGCACACAGGAACATATCTTTTTTTGTGAGCTGTGGTTTCAATTCATTAATTCATTAAAGTTCATTAAATTTCAGAACTTTTGCAATGCTATTTTGGTCTGCTAGGTTAGTCTGGTGCTTCTGGAACTCCCACTGGACCCTGCTGGTGTCACCTCAGGGAGTGAAAGGGTTATCCCCAGGCCTGAATACCTGGTGCCTTTAGGAGGGGGAGAAGAATTAAGCCTGTGGGGATAAAGCAGTTTCCTGGCCAGGCACTTGTGAGATCCTTCTTGCTGATGCTGTCCAGTTGCCTCATTGTCTCTCATCAGGGCAGGGAGTCTCAGGCCCATGGGAAAAAGACACTGTCCACTTAGAGCGCTTGTGGTGGAATTCCATAATCCTACCGAAGTACCTGCCCTCCCAGTATCTCTGGGTGGATGAAGGAATTTTGGTATAAAGAGACTTCCCAGGCCAGGTGCACTTGAAGTGGCATACCCTTTCTGGTATTATCTGTTCACCTTGTCTTTCTCTATAGGGGTATGGTCTCCCCAGCCCAGTGGAGAAGAGTCATGCTTCCCAGGCTAGGTCCTTGTTATGAGGATTCTCTAATATGAGGGCTCTCTATGACTTCTCTTACCAGTGGTACTGAGTTCACATCATTTTATTAGAGGGATTCCCAATCAATCTGGTGAAGGTCTGAGCCCCCCTGGACTACATTCTGTTGCTCAGTTACCTTCTTCTGTTGGGTAAGTGAGTGGGGCAAGTATACCTAAGAGTCTTCCTGCTGCTGTGCTATCCTTGAGTGATTAGGTCCCTTGCCAAGTCTTCCTTTCTCTTTTTACCTATCCAAGTTCCCCTCAGGTTGCCTCTTCTATTACTTTCAGGGTTTCTATCTCTATTTAGCAGGGAGCAGCAGGTAGAAACAAGTCTGCGCCATTTTGTCCCGACCAGAGCAATCTCAGGATTTGCTGTAACATTTTAAAGGGAATACAAAATTACATTCCTGCCCAAATAATCTTTATGATTTTTTTGTTGCCCTATATTAGAAGTTTCTTTCTAAATAACATTAGTAATTTTTCTTTATATAGGATCATTTGTGAATAAGAGGTGTAGCAGACAGTATTGAAGCTCTTTTGAATATTCGTCAGATTTACACATCCAGTGCATTTCCAGGCTATTAAACTTCTCTCCCAATTTACACAGTAGTTATGATATTACATTTGAAAAGACGAAGAGAAACAAAATTCACAGTAATGATTTTTTTTTCCTTTTTCTTCTCCAGCTTGCAAATGAATAGGTGATATTCTTCACAGTCTTCCAGTGATGCTGACAAAACCCACAACCAGCAAGAGTGGTCCCATTTTGATCCCTTCTTTGTTATAGTGTTTCTCATCTCCATTTCCTGAACCTCCTAATCTTAGTATGACAGTTTCTTATTAGGAAGAGCTCCAGAAGTTGTCTTGATTCATAAGGGATTGCAGACACAGCCCTGAGTGTTAGGCAAGAACTGACTCAAGCTGGCTGCATGGATGTCAGCTTGCTGTAGGACAGGACCCCCTGCAGGTGAGGAAATGGTCAGTTCAGTAATTTTTGTAGCACGGGACAAAGTTGAAATTTTCCTTCTTCTAGAGCACATAGTCAAAGGCCTGATTTTTTTTTTCAAGTACTAGAACTTAAATGATAGTTTAGATTATTGTTACTGTCCCTTTGTGCTGCATTCAGAATGACCCTTTTCCCTCCTGGCCACTTCTGGATAGCTAATGTTTATTGAGCATCATCATGTGTTAACCAGTATTCTAACCACTATTCTAATAAGCAGTGTGAGTCTGTTAATAATAACAATAGTGGTAGTAGTAGTAATCATGATTTTATTGTACTAACAGTAACTAGTGTTTATTGAGCCCTTTATACTCTTCAAATTACTTTTTCTGGATTAACTCATTTTATCTGCCCAACAACACTATGAGTTGGTGACTACTATTAGCTATATTTTATAAATTTGGAAACTGAAACAATGATATTAATTAAATTGATCAAGATTAGGCAGAGGATTGGGATTCAAACTTAGGCATTGTTGCATCAGAACGGATACTCTTGGTCATTTAGGTACAGCTACTTGATGCTTCTAAGACTGCTTAATCGTCTATAAAATGAAGAAGGTGGATAATACAACAACATTAACAATACAACAACAGTAACAATAAAACAAATAATATACCAGCAATACCAAGTACAATTAACTAAGTGCTTATTATATTTCAAAACTTCTAACGTGGCTTTCCCACCAAGTTCCTTATTGTCACCAACTTTTTACCCAGCGAGGTAGAGACACTGACAGATGTATTTCAAGCAGTGGTAGTTACCATACAAATGGCTTATATTTTTTCATATAAGCCTTAGTATAGCCTATATAGGAAGAACTATTCTTATCTTTATCTTATAGTGCTGCAGACATATCAGGTGACTTGCTGAGTGTCAAAACTAATAAGCAGTGGAAACGAGATGGAAGTCTAAGCACTCTATTTTTCTGTGAGTTGGAAAAAAAAGTCCCTCAAAATTGGTAATTTATTCTTTATGGAACTTTTTTAAAAGATTTATTTTTTTATTTGGGGGGAGAAAGAGTGCAAGCAGGGGGAGGGGCAGAGGGAAAGGGAGAGAATCCTCAAACAGACTCCCCACTGAGTCTGGAACTGGATCCCAGGACCCTGAAATGAGGACCTGAGCCAAAACCAAGTGTTGGTCACTCAACCGACTAAATTACCCAGGTGCCCCTTCTTTGTGGAAATTTTATCAGTATGCATGAGTACACACACACACACACACCCTCCAGTTAGGAATATATTTCTAAAGATTGAAGCAGCATCACCTCTTGAGCCATTTATTCAAGATTAGGACCATGGAAGGCAGAAGGCAGCTACCATGTGAGATAATCAGAGATAGAGGTTGGTAAACTGCACTGAGCTTGTTTTTTCCCCACATGCAAGATGGGCTTGTTAGGCTGACACCTAAATCACAGTTTGACACTTAAGTTAACCTCCCCCTGATCCTTGATCAAGCCTTCAAAAAACTCTTAAACAGTGGTTTTATTTTTAGGGTACATTTTTTTTTCCATACAAGTAGTTCAAAGTGGATTGCTCTTTTACAGAAAATTTGAAAATAAAAAGGGAAACTGATATAAATCACAGCTTTATATGAACAAATACTCATTTTCAAATTTTTCTCTTCTAATTTCTGAGGAACAGAAGCCACAAGATGATTAACTAAGAACTTGGATATGTCATTCCAAAGGCAGCACAGTTAATAATCTGCTAATTTATGTTTTTTTTTTTGAACCCAAGAGAGAACATCTTTAAAATTATTAATCATGAAAATCATCCATAAGTTTTATTATATAAAAATAATGTTTGATTGACTGAAGAGATATGCAGTTTAAACTTAATTAACTCAACATAGTTTCTCAGTTAGATTATGACCCATTTAACAAGGAGTTCCAAGTATTCAGATTTAATTATATGCACAAATCTAAACTTGAAACTTCTTCTTCCTATATAAGATTCAGTTTAAAGTTGTGAAAAATGAGATCATTTTTCATTTTGGTGGATTTTACTCACATAGTCAATTTTGATCATGTATCAAAACTATGTTAGAAAGTTGCTTTAATAACATCTACCAGATTTATTCCCTTTAATTTACTTTTTTATCATACAAGTTCTAACACCTCTATTTTTGTTTTATTTCTGTTTCAAAAGAACAATAATAATAACCCGGAATTTCATTATATGATTCTTTAAAATCTCATAAGTAGGGGTCAAACATTTGGTGACTAGTTTGGAATGGGAAATTCATAAAAAGGTCTTCAAACTTGAGGCTTTCCATTGCACTGTTTGCTCTTTGCCCAACAAATATTTACTGTGTTTCTACTATGTGTAAAACACTGTAGGGGGCTTTCAAGGCGAATGAATCAGACAGGATCTAATCTCACAACCTAGTTAAAGAGAAGGGGTGATAAAGTACATTCACAAATAAACATGATATAGGGAGGTATGTGATAAGTCCCATAGAAAAGATACAGATAAAATACTAAGGGAATCTTGAGAAGAGAGACCAGCCTGGGTGCCTGGAGCAGAACTCCACGGAGTAGGGGATACTGGAATGGAGGGTTAAAAGATGACCTGGATTTCACAAAGTAGAGACATTGACAGATGCATTTCAAGCAGAAGTAGTTGTAGCTGAAGCCATGACACAAGGTGAGAAAACACAAATTGTGCTTGGGTAGGAAAGTGTTAACAGTCTAGACTAGAGAGTTGGGTAAAAAGAGGTGACAATAGAGAATTGAGTGGAAAAGCCTAATTAGAGGTTTTAAAGAGGCAGTGGAGAATTACTGAAGTATCATATCCTGAGACTGGAATATTTGAAGAATGATTTGCTAAGAGAATCTCAGAAGAGCTGGAGAGATTGGAGACTGCGAGGCCAGTTATATGGCTATTAACACAGAGGGATGGCACTGGGAACACAATATAAAGAACAAATACAAGATATGTAGCAAAATAAGTACAAATAGAACTTGGTAGAATACTTGGGGGTGTGTGTGTGTGTGTGTGTGTGTGTATGCCAGTTAGGGGAAGATGGGCTTAGTGAGGGAGAATGATAGCACTCTTTACAGAAATAGGAGAGTCTCTGGTTGTGATGGAAGCATGTGGTGGTGTTGAATTTGAACGGATGGGAGACAGGGACATTGAGGAAATAAGCCTCTGAAAGGGAGTTGAAGAGACCAAATCTGATTGGACATAGAGTAATTAGTTCCCTCAGCTCTCAGATCTCAAGCTATGCAGATAATTATTCAATTAAAGTGTACTTTTCAATTAGGGCTAAGACTATATTTCAGAGCCTGCTTATGGGAAGAACATTAGCACTCCACAGTTAAAATTTAGAGGGCAGTAACTACAGTTTGCATTATACCAAAGGCAAGAGTGAAGCCAAAATTACAGACACTACACTGGATCATTGATGAGGCCAAGAGAACCTCGAGCCTTCATCCCTAGGATGTATGAATGGCTGTGTTTTTATTTTCCCTTAAAAATCTAGAATGTTTCTTCAGGACTGGACTGGAACAAACCCATTAGCTCTTATACAGATCTATTTCTTGCTTGTTTCCATCCATTTCCTTTGCATTTATTTATTTACTTATTTAGAGATCTTTCTTTTAGAGAAGTTTTAGGTTTACAACAAAATTGAGCAGAAAGTAGAGAGAGTTTCCATATATGTTCTGTACCCACTCATGCATAGCCTCTCCATCATCAACATTACTCACCAGAATGGTACTTTTTTTTTTTTTTTTTTTTACCAAAGATGAACTTACATTGTCACATAATAATCATTCCTAGTCTATAGTTTACCTTAGGATTCATTCGTAGTGTTGTATATTCTATGGATTTGGAGAAATGTATAATGAAATATATCTATCAGTATAATATCATAAAGATATTTTCACTGCCCTAAAAATTCTCTATGCTCTGCCTGTTCATCTCTCCACACTGACAACACTCCCTGGTAAACCATTGATCTTTTTAGTATCTCCGTGGTTTTGCCTTTTCCACAATGCCCTTTGGTTAGAATCATACAGAATGTAGCCTTTTCACATTGGCTTCTTTCACTTAGTAGTATGCATCTAAATATCAGTATTTAATCACTTAGGAAATTATCAACAACATATTTGGCTTCTAGTTCAGGTCAGTCTTGGTACTAAGGATATTTATATACTCTTCCTTTAAACTGTCAGCAATTTTTATACTGGATTTAGCAAAAAATAATAAATATAAGCATGTTATATATTCTTAATATTTTAAAGTTAAATTGTTTTAAAAATTTGCCTCAGGAAAAACTTGTAACACAACTTCCTATTTACACAGATAAATGTAAACTGTAACTTTAAAATTAAAAGTGTCTTACAAAATTAGATTTTTGTCAACCTCAGGTGAACAGTTGTACACTATAAATTTTTGAGGTAAGACTTTCATCTCAAATGGATAAAGTTTTTTTTTCTTTCTCAGAACTAGATTTCAGGATTTCTAACCCAAACCCTCAAGTTTACCCTGTGTCACTTCCTCTTGTTTTCTTCCTATCATATCAGGTTTCCATTTTGTGATCTGTATACCCAAGGTTGTTTAAAAAGGAGCCCAGACTAGATTCTAGCCCATAAACATCACTTCCTCTGTCTCCTGAATTTATTTAAATGGCTGATACTTGAGCTCAAGGGATTGTTTGCACTAACAGCATGGAGTCAAGAGTACTCATTACCTCCACCTCATAGGTCAACACCTCATAGGTCAACAGCATATGGCAAGACCCCTCATATTTCCTTACTTCAAGACCAGATCTCCTTTCTGAAATCTTCACTTCACAGGCTTTATACTTTGGGTCCTCACTTACCCACCTTGTTGATGAGTCCATTGAAATTTATGTTTGCAGCCAGTCAAAAGTATATTTCCTTTTCCTTCCAGATCATTGTATTTACTTATATGTTCTGTCATTGTAGAAATAACAAATTGGCATTGATTATTTTTTAAACAACTTTGTAAGTTTGTGTGCTTTTCCATTTTGAAGAGATTCCCCAATTGTCCATGTCTTTAGCAGGTAGAAAGATGTATTGAGAAGAAGTTGGATGGGGTTATTTCTTCTAATTTAAAGAGTAAGTGTATTTATTTGCATGCTATGTAAGTAGGTATGTCAGCCAGTTAACAGTCACACATTGTCTCCTGATGACATTCTCTACATGACAGATGATTTTATAATTTAAGTTTAAAGACTGCATTAAAATTAACTTATGAAACCAATTCCCACAAAAAAAGGTACTCCTAGACCATTTTTTTTAAACTGACTTTTCCTCTCACTGGCAACAAAGTGTCCATCATGAGCTCATTTTCACTTTGTAGATGTTTCTCTTAAGTTTCATCTCCTCCAAGTCAAAGAATTCCTGAATTACAAAAGTCTATAGTAGGAACTATTAATGATGTTACAAGTAGAAGCTGTATTTTATTCAACTAATTCATCAGTGGTATGCTTTGCCCTTGGGGCATATGGGCATGCTTGTTATGTAGAGGTTTTCCTAACAGTTGTAAAGAATATAGTCCTTCTCAAAGGCCATTTCCCACCTACAGGCATGTCCTCTCCTGACAATAGTTTTTGCTGTGTAGGATCAACTGTATCAGTTGACCTGCTGGCATGACCTTGGACTCTTAGGGTTTTTCCTGATTCCTGATTCCCTGCCAAGGATGTGCTGGTATTTTATTCTCCAGTCTCATGTCTCATGTAGGAACAGGACTGATTGCTTTTCAGAGATTAAGGTTGAGGAGAGATCAGGTCTCTGAATTTACCCATGAAGAGTTCACTTAGGGTAGGCCAAGTGGAAAGCCAACTCCCAATATGTTACTTAGAAGGGTTGGGCCTTCCTGTTCGTGCTCTTGTTCTCTTGTCTCATTTATGAGTCAATATAAATAATAAAAAAGTGGTTTCTGTATCGCTTATCCCCCACAGCCCTCCCCAGTTGGGTGAGTGATAAATGAGAGATGAAGAAGTGAGCATCACTGGGAATACATAGCCCCATATGTGATATAGGTGTTTTTTTAAGGAAAATTTGACATAGTTAATTCAGAGAACTTTAGCTACCTTTGTTGAGTCCCTAAAATGCATCTTGTCATGCACTTGTCACACTCACTCTGCCATTCTACACACACATAACTTTAAAGTCCTACTCCTTTTTAAAATCCCATTGTCTAGTACCAGGATCATGATAGGTGCTTTACAAATATTTATTGAACAAATAAATACATGAATGCATAACACTGTAGGGATGTCTCAGATACTTGTAGATTGGTTGATGGGTTTTAAAAATGTTGATGCACAAAAGTGTAATGGACCTAAGGATCAAAGCTAAGCAACCAGATCTTGCCATGTGCTTACTTTTCACTCCATGACCCAGACGCTACTGCTCTATTTTGAGGTTATAACCAATTTCATACATTCGGGTGATTCTTATTTTAAATGTGTTTACATTCAGGTGATTCTTATTTTAAATGTGTTAACAACTGGACTTTGAAAGATTTTAAATTACCATGAACTAACTGGGAATACAAAAGAGAAGATCAGAAGGATCAATTTAAATCTCTTTGCCTGTGATATCTAGTAAGAGGTTGGCTTTCCATTACTTTTTTTTTTTAAAGAATGAATGAAACAGGATTCCAGGGCTCTTAAACCAGACAAAGAGAACAAACCGTTTTCAAGCACATTCACATACTTTGAGGCACCACTTTACATGTTAGAATAATTAGTAACCACTCTTACCTAAATTAGGATAATTACTAAGCAATTTTTTTGGTTATTTAAGTTTAGCTATTACTAGTATTTTAAAAATAACAAAACTTCATTTGTAAAAGTTTCCATCTTTAGCCCTTTTATTACTTCAGAACACTTTTCTGTATCAGATAATGTGTATCAGGATTTTGGAACAGAATAAGGATAGAACACAGCATTCAATGGCACATCTTCTTCTGTCTTTAGGCTGATAGAAAATTCATTTTTAAAGACTGCTTTTCTTTCCCGAGTCTTGGTCTCAGATTTGATGTAAACAGAATTATTGCTGCTATTTTCCTTGGATCAAGACTTCTGAGCATCACCTCTCAACCCTTGTTAGGAACATTTGTGCTCATGCCTAGCTTATCTGCTTTCAACTTTTCACTGCCAACCCCTTTGAGTAGATACCCAACCAGACAGAGAACAAGCACCTGACCTCACAAATCTGTGGGGAGGGTAAGAGAAGAGAGCAAACTCTGGCTTATTCATCTTTCTCCCATTTGGAATAATTTGTTTACAGTCTTTCAAATGCTAGAAAATCATGGCAGTATGATTGTGTGTTGGAGAAGAACAGGTCTCGTTGAGCAGAGGGCAGTCCTGATAGAAAAATCTTTCACATCAGTTTGATGAGGACTGAACTAATCTAAGTAAAACGTGAGAGTCAAGTCAGCCTTATCTTCCCAGGATTATGAAGGACCACCACTTAAGCTCAGAAATGAAAATTATTTTAATTATTTTAGAATCAGAGGAGACATTGGCCATGCATTTGGTTCTTCCCAGTTCCTAAATTCCATTCTGTTTGGAACACAACAGCTTTTCAGCTTTGTGTGGGCAACATTTAATGCACACTGAAAGTTAGAGTGGATTCTGGAAAATGCTAATTTACTATATAGAGGACTCAGTTGACCCATGCAATATACTGTGGTCCGTGCCACATAAATACCACATAAATACATGATTATACCACTGGAATGACTTTCATCTTTATTAATTGTTGTCATCTGAATGGTATGTGTGAGGCTTTAACTTATAACTAATACATGGGGAAATTGAGAGCTTATATATATAACATTGATAATGTGTATTATTTAAAAAGTTTTAAAACAAACTTGTAAGTGCATTTTAAAAGAATATATGTATGTAATACGTGTGTATATAATGAGAGAAAATGTGGAAGGCATAAATTAAAAACATAAATTCATAATAGTGAAAAAGCTTCCAAATTATAAATATGAGTCAGTGTCTGCTTTTGATTTTGAGTACAGTCCCGGAAGCCAGATTCTCCTTGAGGAGTAGCTACATTTCCATGAGAATTTCCTTCTGAGTCTGTTGTAGATTTTGACAACACTGTTTGTATTTTCTTCTTATATTTAAAGAAGCTTTTAAAAAAGAGGAAATCTTGCATTTGGCAAAATATCCATTTGCTCTACAGATAGATATAGCAGTGCTTACATGATCCTTATGCTGCAAAAAAAATAAAAAATAAAAATACCACGCAAATAATTTGGCACCTTTAAAAGAATTCGACTCCCTTGAAAATGTCTATTGATATAATCGTGCAGTTACTACAGTTGTTCCTATCTAAGGTTCTTTCCTCTGAGGTGTCTAGTAGGGTCATCTTTCTTCCATTATTTTTTTTAAGGGATCACCTTTGTCCTGTTGTATCATTCCAATTAATTTTTATCTTCTGAATTTCTGGGAATTTGTCTCCTTTCCTCCAAGTTAATACATATCTAAGCTCCAGACACAACAGCTTAATGTGGTCTTTCTAATTAAATATTAAATTGTTGCATGAGCTCTTGTCTATTGGGTGAAGCTTATTTATTCATCTTGACATCCAACTGTATATCCTTCAGCAGAGAAATGAAGCCACATGCCAAGTTATTCCGTTTAATTACTTGTTTTCCCCAAACTTTTCAGTGAATGATAGATTTCAGAGAACGAATGAACTTATTTGAACTATATGTTGAAGTCTAATATTAGCCATAAAATAAACTTTAGAGTGTGACCATATAGGAGACATACTGTTGAAAATAGATATTGTCTAGGCCCTCTGCACATCAACCAAAATGTTGATTGATGAATCTGTTTTAAGACACATGTTAAATTTATATTTCATTAGTGAATATTTATATAAGCTAGCCATCTAGAACTCAGTTGATAGGTATTTGTCTTCATATTTCTTGTTTTTCATTTAATTTGAAGGATGAGAGTATATTCAAACAGTTCTCCAAGGCTGAACAGTTTTTTTTTTTTTAAAGATTTTATTTATTTGACAGAGAGAAACACAGCGAGACAGGGAACACAAGCAGAGGGAATGGTAGCGGGAGAAGCAGGCTTCCCGCAGAGCAGAGAGCCCGATACGGGGCTCGATCCCAGGCCCCTGGGATCTGACCTGGGCCGAAGGCAGACGCTTTAACGACTGAGCCACCCAGGCGCCCCCAAGGCTGAACAGTTTTTATCTTATGTATATACCAGACAGAAAAACATGACAATATAGACCCTTTTGCCCAGAAAAATAACACCCAAGGGTGCTGATTGTATCCATGGACTGGATACATACACTGGACTCACCAGTTGTCAGCAATCTTTGGAGAACTGCAAAGCATAGGAAAGGTGGCTATTAGGAAGTCAGAGGCCACTGAGCAATGGTGGTTTATAATATAATAATGATAATAATACCAATAGTAATGTCTATCACTGATGGCACAGCAAAAAATAGAAGTGCATTATGTTTGACTTCTTTTAATTCTTATAACAAGGTTACCCATTACCATCTTCATTTTATAAATGAAGAGTAAAATACACTTACTTTATTTTTATTTATTTATTGAGAAGTATAATTAACAGTGTTGTATTAATTTCAGGTATATGATATAATGTTCAGTCTTATAAATTTCTCAGTGCTCATCAAGATAAATGTACTTTATCTATTTCAAATGCCCATTGGGAACCACCACTTTCTCTTAAAATACACTCACTTTAAATAATTTGCAAGAGATCACATGAGCAGAAAGTGACCTAGCTAAGAATCAGAACCCTCCTCCCCCAAATTATCCTCAACATATAACACATACACCCCTTACTGATACTTAAACAATTTTTAATTTTATAATATGTGCTTACATAGATCATATAATAGTAGTATTTGTAATTTTATGTACTTTTAATTAGATAACATTAATTATGATTACATAGTTACTTTAAAAACATCAAATAATGCAGACATGCACATAATAAAAAGTAAGTCTAATAAAAAGTTAAAAGACAGTTGATAGGCATTGCTTTTAAACTTATAAATTAGTAAGAAGAAACTAGTCCATAATTGTTTCAGATTAGACTAGTCTTCAGTATTAATGTTTCTCATTATGGTCTATTCCAAAACAATTGGAAAGCATTATTTTAGAAAATGGTGCTACAGTACATCACACAAAACCAATTGCACATATATAGGAGGGCAGTGAGCCATTGGGTATGCTCAAATATGCAGGGTCAGATCAACTCTTTGCCCATGTGTGACAAATATAAGATGGCTAAGTGTTCCACTAAAAATCCCTTTATGGAAAAAAGGATTTTTTTTTAAAGATTTTATTTATTTATTTATTAAAGATTTTTATTTATTTATTTATTTGACAGAGAGAGATCTCACAAGTAGGCAGAGAGGCAGTCAGAGAGAGAGAGGAGGAAGCAGGCTCCCCGCTGAGCAGAGAGCCTGATGTGGGGCTCGATCCCAGGACCCTGAGATCATGACCTGAGCTGAAGGCAGAGGCTTTGACCCACTGAGCCACCCAGGCGCCCCAATTTTATTTTTTTGAGTGAGAGAGAGTGAGAGAGATTAAAAGCACAAGGCGGGGGAGGGTCAAAGGGAGAAACACTCCCAGCTGATCAGAGAGCCTTATGTGGGACTCCAGGATCATGACCTAAGCCACCCTTCTTTTTTTTCAGATTTTGTTTATTTGACAGAGAGTGAGCACAAATAGGGGGAGCAGCAGGTAGAGGGAGAAGGAGAAGCAGGCTCTCCACCAAGCAGGGAGCCCGATGTGGGGCTAAAACCCAGGACCCTGGGATCATGACCTGAGCTGAAGGCAGATGCTTAATGACTGAGCTGCCCAGATGCCCCTAAAATAGCAGGTTTTCTTAAGAATCTCAAATACTGTTGAAAATGGCTAGGAATGAATTTAACTATGGAATTTAACTTTCCTCCAGAACTTTATTTTCTTTGCTTATCAGATAAAACTATGGATGAAACATCATTGGCCATACTTTAAAAATTGTGAGCAAGTATTAGAGCAGTTTCCAGAAACGCTTTTCAGAGACAAATAAAACTAACTTGAAGATGGATTTCAGCTTGCTTCTTTCTCCTAAGAAAAAAATATTTCAGTCTCCCAGCTTTTCAACATTATATGATCCTGAACGTAACATCTATGGAGTGCTTGGATTATTAAGAAACCTAACATTCCAAATGGGTCTTGGAGAAAGAGAAGATAGCAGAGAGGATTTGACAAAGGTGTATACAGTAATCGAGTTTGTGTTTTGTGCTTATTTTTTTTTCTTCCTTTTTTTTGTCTGTGGGTGGGAGAAGGAGGGCACGGATGGGTAGGATGTGTAATCAGCTGTTATCAATCAACTTTGGAAATTCCCTTGTGGCTTGACATTTTTGAGGACTGGCCCAGCCTTCCTGTTGGAACTCATCCAAACCCCAGAGGAGGGCTCTTTGTCTCAATTGCAGATACTAATAAACAGAAATACACATGGTATTTTTGTTTTTCTTATTCTTGGATGAGGTTAATTAGTTGGCTATGCATTTGTAACTATGTCCTCTTTTAAAAAGTGGACTGGAATATACCACAGTTATTAGTATTTGTTAGATTTTGTTTTGTACAGAGAATTTTGAAAATGGAGCCCATTATGGAAATTTATACTATTGGTAAGCACTACATTGAATTCAAGAACCACTTTCTTGATTTAAAAGAATAAGGTCAGAGAAACAGTTCACAACCAGTTTCGAGTCTTGTGATTGATTTTCTCCACAAATTTAAAACTAAATGTTAGTTTTTGGGGAGAGGTCTGTATATGCTTTAACTCATACACCGTTCCTATGAAATATATACCCTTATCAATACTAATTCTCTAGGTAAGGAAACGGAGCCTTAAGAAGATTCTTTAAAAAACTGGCCCAAGTTTTCACACCTAGAGTCAGAATTTAAACCTAGACCTTCGTGGCACCAAATTTCTGCTGTTCATTTTGACATCAAACATCATCATCCTTCCCAGTTTTTACCTGCTGTCAGTAACAGTAATGATCACCAATTATTTGCCTGCTTTCTTTAGCTTTTTTTTACAAATGATTTACTCCAGCTACTTATTTACATGTAGGGTAAGTCATAGATGCAGGTATAAAACCTCGAAGTTTCACGAAAACAAAAGATCTAAAGGAGACCAGAGCAACTGTCGAATGTACAGAAGACAGAGGCAGTAAGAGCAACTTCTTTGTTTTCTATCTGGATTCATTTTAAAGGGTAAAAAGACCATAGGCTTTGCCATCACCAAACATCCACCCCTAACATTTAATCTGAGTCATTTTTAGTTAAGCAAAATTGGCACAAGAGAATGATTGCTTGTGTACAGAGTTTATAGTGTGGGGAGTTTGCCAAAATACTATTACAGATTTTTTTTTTCTTTTAGATTCCTTACCTTCTCACCTTCTAGAAAAATGTTTAAGTGGTTTTAAAGCCTAAACCACCTGACCTTCCCTTTCCCTGTGTGTGTGTGTGTGTGTGTGTGTGTGTGTGTGTGTGTGTGGTGTTTGCTATGAGGTATTTAGCAAATTAGGAATTAGGTTTTCATAGGTCAGTGCAGGACTTTGAGAATGTGATAACTCTTGGGGCACCTGGGTGGCTCAGTCGTTAAGCGCCTGCCTTCGGCCCAGGTCATGATCCCGGGGTCCTGGGATCGAGCCCCGCATCGGGCTCCCTGCTCTGCAGGAAGCCTGCTTCTCCTGCTACCATTCCCTCTGCTTGTGTTCCCTCTCTCGCTGTGTTTCTCTCTGTCAAATAAATAAAATCTTTAAAAAATAAAAAAAAAGAATGTGATAACTCTTGCGAAAATGATGAGAAGGTTTTACTCTTCTTTGCTCCCTTTATTTTCAAGCATCAGAGGGTATGACTTGAGGTATTTGTCTTTATTGGTTTTTCCTCCATCATGATTAAGAAACTGATTTGTGCGAAAATCAGAATGAGCCAGACAATATGAAACCAACACGTATTTGGACCAGTGAGCACGGATGTACTGAAATGAGCCTCAGCCCACCCTCTTTCTGGGTGTTTGACCGCATGCAAACAGGATGAGATGGTGGCTTCACCATGGGTGTGGTTCTTCCACCTCTCCTCCCACAAACTCCCCTTCCTCTCTTTCCCTGCATGTGTTTCAAATTGGAGAAATGGTGGGTGGGAGAAGCAAGAGCTGCCCTGCAACTATAAATAGTAAAGCCAAGAATTCTGAATGTTCAGGAGAGGACGTAGAGGGAGATAGAGTGGGAGAGGTGGGAAGCTACCCAAATTTAATCACTCACACATTGCTTCAAACAAAATCAAATTCTGTGACCTGTTAAGAGTAGTGGGTAAATATGTGGTGAGCCTCAAACCCAATCTGAAAACAAAACAAAACAAAACAAATAACAGCATCAACAAAAAAGATGACATAATAGAGATGGTCCCTGATAGATAGTCACCTCCCTTAACTTTTTGGAAAAATACAGTTATAGTCAGGACTAGTGTGGACCAAAACCCATGGAAAGATTGATGGAAATTCATTTTAAAAAGCCACACACATGAAAATAATTTACACAGGAGGTTTTCTGCACCACAGCTGTGCTGGTTATTTATTTTGGACCAGTTTGTGCAAAAGTGGTACCAAAAATGGACTTAGTTCTTGCTTGATAACCTTACAAATGTCAAATTAGTCCCCTGAACTCAAAACCCCCATTTCTGAATAAGCTGCTATTTAAAGGCAGATGCTTTTCAGAGTCTCCAGGTCTTCATTTCTTTAGAATTTACTTGAAGACTGCACTCTTGCTTGTCATCATTTGTAGTCAGTGTATCTCTTGATCCTATTTCTCCTGCAACTTAAATACATTCAGAAGATATAGAGTGGAAGACAGAAGACAGAATAGAACCACTGTTTAGTTCGTGAACATGCCTCTGCCTTGGAGTGGGAAACGTGCTTGTAAAGAGTACTTCCCGACCGATAAAAGTTATACAAAATAATTCTCTGGTGCATTGTTGCCTCACCCGCAGACCATAGATATCAGAGGATAGAGTCAAATCTGCTTTGATGCTTGCTGTTTTTCCTCTAAACCCTTGAGCCAGGATGAGACAAGTGGTTCATAGGAGTGCCAGTGCACCTTGCAGGGTGGCATCTCCATTGCACCTTGAAATCTAATAGAGCTTGGTGCCTCGAAGCCAGCCATCACATGTGCAAGGGTGTGACATTTATTTAAGGGATTTGGAGACCAAGGTCTCATGTACATGCAATCAGAGGCTTCTGGTGTTGGTATTCATTGAATTACCCTCTTGCAAAAGGATCTGGGGATTGATACATCAAAACTCTGCCTTTGTGAAATGAGCATGTTTGTATAGTTCTGATCTGATTCATAATCGTATTCATTATTTGGATTTATACACTGCCTTTCTTCCATGTTGCCAAAGTGCTTCTTGACTAATGTAGAATTACAGTGAATTAACTTTCTTAGGTCAATGCAAAGTTCACCTCTTAGGCCACCTCCCAATGGGATAGATTTGTTTTGAAGAAGAACTTATTTCCTGAAAAGAAACCCTTCATTTATTATGAGAGCTTTTGTTATATTTCTGAAGGGAGGGGTGGTTGTTTAGATTATTTCTCAGTGCCTAACGTATAGCCTTGGAAATAATAGATTGAAGGCTGATGCATTTATTTTATAGATCAGTGTGTCAAAGCAGAAGGAATAAAAGTTATGCTCCAAGACTCATCGTCTGTCTGGAATAAAATTTAAAATGATGCTAAATCCATTCACCCTCTCTTCACTGAAAATGCTGCATGTTACTAAAAATCAATTTTGGCAGGCATTGAAACTCTCACTGACCCAGAGTAATATATTTAATTTAGCTATATTCTTTTCTCTGATTTTTTTAATTTCCTTTTGTTTGGCAAGTTTATATTAAAATGACAAGAAGCCATAAAAATTAAAAAATCTTACAAAGCAAGGATTTTTTTCTCCCAAATTAACCTACCAAAATATAGATGTCAAGTTCTGTTTCATGAGCAGATTCCATGAAAACATAACAGCAGAAGAGTCAGTTTGATGTCAGCTCTCAAAGAATTTTTTACTGATCTAATATTCAGTAGCCTCAGCTTTACCACAGTTGGAACAATGGCCTTTGATTATTTTTTCCGATTTATTAGAACGTTTTTAAAAGAGAATAGAGTTGATCTAATGACACCTGTGAAATGGGCTGTCTATTTTGTCAGTGCATTTTAAATTTCAATTTTGTAATTAAAAAATGAGAACATAGACATTGGATCAACAACTGACCTTAACCTTATTCTTGATCCAAAGATAAAATGTGTCAAACGTGTCACCTTTTGAAATATGGAAAATCAATGCAACCATTTGCCAAAGTAAGCAATACCTCAGTTTACTCTGGTTTGATCCTTTTCTTGAGAAAAAGAAAAAAATAGATGACATCCTCCTGCTGGATTCTTGACAGAGTTGATATAAAACAGCCTTGAAAATAAGTCCTAGCCATTAAGTTAAGTACAAGTCCAAAATAAAAGCAGAAAGAAATAGATTATCTTACCACCAGGGGGCGATAGATACTCCCAACAAGGTATCTCCAAGGAAGGGTACTGGTTTGTGCTGCTGTTTCACTTATATTCTCTTTCTTCCTGGTGTCCTTGGAATATTTTGTATCCATGGATAAGCATTGTCTTTCTTTATGGAATGGTACTGGAAAGAGAAAAGACAAAAAGTCTTTGGGACTGAAAGGGAAGAAGAGGGCCAAGGCTGGTGGTATAGGTGAGAGGGTTAGGGAATTTAACCAAACATTTTGCAGACTTAGGTGACCTTTGAAAGCTATACATGAAGCTAAATATATATCAGGAAAAACATTTTAATCCTTTTGTAGTCACGATTCTTGTGGTTGCTATTTGCTATGGACTAAATGTTTGTGTCTACTTCTGAAATTCATATGTAGAAGCTCTAATCCCCAGTGTAATGGTATTTGGAGGTGGGGCCTTGAGAGGCAATTAGGTCGTGAAGGTGGAATCCTCAAGAATGGGATTATTGCTCTTGTTAGAAGAGACTTGAGAGAGATAGTCTCTTTGCTATAAGAGGACATAGCAAGAGGGTATCTATCTGCAGACTAGGAAGAGTTTCTCATTAGGAACCAATCAACTAACACCTTGATCTTGGACTTCCCAGCCTCCAGAACTGTGCAAAATAAATATTTGTTGTTTAAGCCACCTAGTCTATGATATTTGTTACAGTTGCTCTAATGGACTAAGGCATAATTGATACCCTTAGGTTTGCTATCTGGATTTTGTAACACATGCCTTCTAAGGCCATAAACAGGTTTATGATGATCGTTTATGATGGTGATGATGATGACAATGACAATGAATTCTAGGCATGTTTTCCTAGTTTAATTTTATACTGTTCTTTGACTGAACTAGTTTTAATGAAATTAAATACAAAGAGTATACATTAGAGAGAAAAACTATAGACAAAAATGTCATTCTTTTTAATTTGCTTCTGGTCAGATCTATAATTTTTAACCAGAACACTCCCCTTCCCTCAAGACACGGACATTTGGCAGTGATTGGAGACATTCTTGATTGTCACTACTTAGGAGAGAGGTATAGCTACTAGTTTCTGTAGGTAAAGGCCAGAAAAATTATCTTGTTTTGTGCAGGACGTCTCTCCACAAAGAATTATCTGATTCAAAATGCCAATTGTACTGAGATTGAGGAACCCTTGCTCAGAGCAAGAGGGAGAAGGGAATACATCTTTATTTTCCTTTAGGGTAAGTAGTATTAGTTTTAAAGATGATGCTCAGCTAAGATCTCCTGCTCCAACAGAAAGAAAACACTGTCATTCAGGTTAAGAATAAAGATATTGTTGCTCCAAGTGGAGAAAGACCCATGATATTAAGAGAACTTGGAGGCAAAATGGCAGAAATGTAGTCAGTAATTTTGCCAAATCATGGAGAATAAGAGAAAAGTTAGAATTCTACAGAAAGATGTGCCAGTTTTCAGAAAGAAAAAGACAAATTCTGAGACCTACTGAAAGCTGAATAATATCAAACGAGGAGCTAACCAGATATATTTGACTAGCTATGTTATTGCCTTTGTTTTTCTTTTCTTGGCCCAGTGGGGCAGAGGTAGGATAAGTAGATTTGGGTGAACCTTAGTTTTTTACAATTCATGTAGGGTAGGTGATCCCTTTTGGTAGATAAATAACATTTCACTAAGCAATGCATTGATAACATCTTGAACAGGATTGTCTGGTTCCCTTGCAGGGTTTTGTATTTGGTTCATTCCTAGCTGATATTTTATCCAGTCTCAGGTGAAGATTGCTGATTAAACTGTAGATGACTTGGCAGAATCAGGATCAAAAAGATTATAGCAGAAAAAGAGGGATATGCCAGTGGTAAAAAAATAAACTTGAACAAAGTCCTGAAAAGCAGCAGCATAGGAAGAAGTTGGAGGAGATGGGGTGAGTCGAAGTTTATTTTGGAAAAGTATTTAAGTAATTTAATGGATCATAACTTCATACTGAATTCAGGTTAACCCCAATGGCTTTTGTCTCTGATAATAGATGCAGAATGTTCAGAATTTGGACTATTAAATCTTCACATAGGCCACACTGGGAGGGATGCATGTCAATTATTTCATGTCAAGAGACATTCAGGGATGAGTGACTATGCTGGCGAGGGCCTAAAAACTGTGCTGTAGATGATGAGCAATTGCAAGAACTAGGAAAAGAGAAATTAAAGGGAGATGAGGTAATTGTTTCAAGCTATATAAGGGGTTTTAGGGGAAGAGAAGGTTTACGCTTTTAGTGATTGCCCCAAAAGGACCTAGCAAGCTCAGAAAAGTAGATTTTGGTTCAAAATAATAAACTGTTTGAAGATGAATAGATTCCTTTGTTTGAGTTCCTGTCACCAGAGGCTGGACAATGAAATGGTGTGGCTTTTCATTTGTGTTTTTGAGGCTGTTGAAATATCAGTTAGCTCTGATAGCGCCAGATGGACTTTAAATTATCTTCCAATTTAGAACTTAGTCATTTTTAGATCATCCTTAATAAGTATAAAGTCAAATACCTTTTAGGCTGGAATGATTCTGTTAATAAATATTGATGCTATCACATTCATTGTGAAGCAGTTCCAGATTTCCTAAAACAAGGTTTCTCTAAGTGTATGAAATGAATGGGCAAGGGTCTCATTACATCTCATATACAAATTCTCATGAGCAAAGCATTTGAGATTATGGCATGCTGTATTCTTTCTTAGAGAGTCACAAGGCATGTTAGCATGTTAGATGCTCTAAAAAGGACTGCAGTTAAAATTAAATCAGAGGGGGTGATGAACCATGAGAGACTGTGAACTCTGAGCAACAAACTGAGGATTTTGGAGGGGAGGGGGTGGGGGGGTTGGGCAAGCCTGATGGTGGGCTTTGAGGAGGGCACGTATTGCATGGAGCACTGGGTGTGTGGATGAACAATTAATCTTGTAACGCTGAAAAAATAAACATATTTGGGGAAAAAAAATAAAAGAAAGTCTTAAATTCCTTAGTGAAGCTGTCAGAATCCTCCATTATACCTTCCCTGACTTTTCAGCCTCAATTTTCATAATGCTTCTTATGAACTCTTCTCTCCGGCCAGCCAGTAAATTCTCCCTTACCTTTTCTACTCTTTGGATCTTGCCATTTCCTTTATTTGGAAGATTTTAGTGCTTGTATCTACCCAAGGGGCACCCTTCCTGAAGTCAAAGCCAAACAGAATCCTCTTACTTTTGCCCTCATATCACAGTCTAAAAGTGGTTGCATTTCATGAAGTTTACTTATTATCCCCTGAGGATAGGTTAGAACACAATATATTCTGATCTGTGTTCAAGACCTGGTATCATGTTTCTCATCAAGTAAGTGTTCAGTAAATCCTTCTGGAATTATTAAAGGAACCATAAGGCTTTGGAACTCTATTCACTCATACTCAGGTCAGTGTAAATATTCTTAATATTAAGGGCGTAGTCTGTTGTAATCTCAAAAAACAAATGGAAAATGTTGGTGTTAAATAGACTTTTTGTTTTATTTTGCTTTAATCCAGGTAATCCATAGTGATTTTTTTTTTTAAAACAAATTATTTTCACCTGGTGACTCTTGTTCCAGACTAGATGAGTGCCTCCCAGATGAAGGGGTGGCTTTATGGAGATTACTGTATTTCAGTGAATGAGCCCTGTTTTCTGTTTTCATTATTCTGTTTTTATTAGAGATTCGTGGCTATGCCTTTGCTTGTAGCTAGATACCTGGTTTCTCCCCACAGACTGAACTAACAGTGATTTTGCTCTGTGAATAGATCTAATTATTCTAGGTCATCTTGTCAACTTCATCTAGAAAGAGAGAAAGGTTTTTGACTCAGGTTGTTGGAGATCTTGCCCTGGGAACCTACTTAAGCCTCTAAACAATGGAAGTGATAGAGCTGAAGGCTGGCAATGATTGTCCCTTTATAAATCAACAAGCAAGACAGATTTGCAAAAAAACGGGCAGGGCTTTTCTGTCTCTACCCTCTCCTCAACCCTTCCTGCCATCCCAGCTTCTTTGTCTTCAAAAGACTAGTGAAAACTTCCCAAACCAGATAGTTTAAACACCTTACCCAGAATCACAAATGGAATTGCCTTAGCCATATTTAAGTGGAAAGTCCATCCGAATGGAGGACATATCTCAGAAAAAGATGGATTATTTTCAAATAAGGGCAGCTGAAATGCTTTACCAAATGAGTTCTGTGTGAATTTTCTTCCCTATAGAATTTTGTCTACTCTTTCTCTCAAATTTCATCCTTCATATTTCATAACTTAGAGCTCAAGTCAGTAATTAGGGAGATTATTTTTCAAAAAACAATTATTATTTACTAAAATTATCCTAAAGTTTAAATTAAGAGAAAGGTGAAGCTCTTTATTTAGAAAAATATTTCATCCATCTCAAAGAGCTTTTTTTTATTGAAATAAAGCTAGAAAATAATTGAAGTTTAAAGAATTACTCAAGAAGTTCATGTGTATAGGATATATACATTGTGTCTTTTCAGAAAGAATTCACTGAACAATTGCTTGGTTAGATCTTATTTTTCCTTTTATCTTCTTTATCTATGGCATAATACCAGGATTAAGGAGCATAATTGTAATTAGCTTTCCATTCTGTAGCCCTTTAGTGGTTAACATCAAATCCCTGAAAAGCTGTGATTCAGATTCCAGAAATGTCTAGTCAAATGCCAAGTGCACCAAAGGTAAACAGAAATAGAAAGAAAATTACTCTGTTTTCATTGAGTAATGAAATAAATCTACATGGATGTACAAATGAAGAAACTCAAGAGTTCAATTCTAACTCTTTGAAGGATTTTACCATTTACTTCTTCCCTGACAACTTCTAGCCAGAAGTTCGTTTACTTTTCCAGATGAGGAGTGGAGGTATACTGCACCCTACTAAATTGCTCTTATCATATGATCAAATTCTAGTTAAAGATTTTAGCTAAGGAATGCCCAAGCATCCGGAAAAAGACATTTGTGTCATTCAACATGCAACATCTAAGGCAGTTGCTAGTTAGGCTTTTAGGGCTTTTCCTTTTTGCCTTGGTTGGATGGCTTATTATTCACCCCCATCAGCTGGATGGTTGATTATTCACCCCCATTATTCTTCCACTCACTCAGGACTCTGAACAACTCTCCCAGTGTTTCTCTATTTTTTTCTAGACTCTTCTATCTACCTTCCTTTAAGAGACTTATTAGGCATGCTTCACATCTGGCCTTCTCTCTGCTTTTCTTTGATAAACATATAAATTTCAAGTGTAGGGGAGGGAAAAATTTTATTCTTTATCCTCTTAAGTTCAATAGCTAGGACTATGCAAATTAAACTGACAGAGGACAGATTAACAGGAGAAAAAGCATACAAATTGTATTTGATGTTAATATTTTAATTTTACACCTGGACAGGATTCTCACAGAAAAGAAAGTGAAAATCCCAAAGAAGCAGTTAAATCCATGAGCTTATATACCATTTTAAGAAAGAGTGACAAATCTGTGGACAAGTGACAATACAAAAGAAAAGAGGTTGGGCTTCTAGGAATGGTAACTTCTGATGAAGTAAATATTTGAGGGAAATTAATGGAAGGTAAAGATTATTTCAGTAAGGTTTGCTAATGAGATTCAAGTTGGTGCCATCTCCAGTGCTAAGAGTTGAACTCCCTCTTCCTGATGTGGGAGAGGGAAGAGAGATATCCTCAGAAAGGGAAATCTATGCCCCGCCTTTAGGGAGAAAGTGGAAGAGAGCTTTCCTAGGTCTGCTGTTTTTCAGTTGCCTTCAATTCAAAAGAATTCTCATGCCAAAATGGCATATATTGGGATGACGTATTTGTTTAAATTTTAAATCAATTAATTAACATATAGTATATTATTAGTTTCAGAGATAGTGTTTAGTGATTCATCAGTTGCATATAACACCCAGTGCTCATTACATCAAGGGCCCTCCTTAATGCCCATCACCTGGATGGCATATTCTGATTGCCTTCCCAAGCTTTCCTGGGAAGTCACTTTGACTGAGACGCATTCCTGTACTCTTATCTAACCCAGTGCTCTACTCAGCTTAGTGAAGAAGGTCTCAGGACACAGATTGGGCAGAGCATTCAGCCTCTCAGTATTCATAAAGGTCTGGGATCACATTTATATGCCTCTCTCTTCCTCCACCTACCAGGTCTTGTTCTATGTCCCAGTATCTACTGACCTTCCCTGAAAACATGAGCCCTTACTCCTTTCTCTTGTCCCTTAGGGCCCAGGGCACTGTCATCTAGTCTCCTCCTAGGAGTGAGCCAGAGCATTCCTCTGCTATCTTTCCAATATCACTGTTGTGGCATGAAGTCTCCATCTTGCTTCCTTCATAACTTTCCTTTTTAGTTCTCAGTCTTTTTCTCCCTCTTCTCCTACTTGTTTGTTTATTTTTTCTTTTTTATCCTAATAAGTTCTGCATCTTTCAAAATAAAAGCTTCAGGTTTCAAAGGTATTATTTTTTTTTCTCGTGTGGGCTTCAGAAACAACTTTTGGATATTAAAAAATTTAAATGTTAATGTATTCTTTCTCTTTCAAGCTATGACAGTACTAAATTGTGATCCTGAGGTTGATGATGGATGACTAAGTGGTTTATTTGCAAGCAAGTTGGGAATAGGAAAGCATGAAAATAGATATTATTGTAATTTGTTGAGAAAATAAAAGCCACTATTTGGAAACCACATCTTCTCACTCCATCTACCAAACCTATAGCCTTGCCTATATCTGTCTCCTCTCTCTTCCTTCATACACACACACACACACACACACACACACACACACACACACACATATTAATTCTCTAGCTCCTATCAAAGGTAAATATTCCCTTACCTTTCTGCTTTTGCTTACTTATGGACTTCATTCTTTAAATTGTTTCCTTCATTCTTGGGTGCCTGGGTGGCTCAGTGGGTTAAAGCCTCTGCCTTTGGCTCAGGTCATGATCTCAGGGTCCTGGGATTGAGCCCTGCATCAGGCTCTCTACTCAGTGGGGAGCCTGCTTCCGCCTCTCTCTCTGCCTGCCTCTCTGCCTACTTGTGATCTCTCACTCTCTGTCAAATAAATAAATAAATAAAATCTTTTAAAAAAATTGTTTTTTCTGCATTATCAAACTCCTCCTTTGTTAGATTTTTCCATTTTCATACAAACATGATTATATCTTACAATTATAGGTCTTCCATCTCACATGATCCCCCCTTTCCTGTTCTCTTTCCCATCAATATTTCTTAAAGAGGAAATGTAGGTCTTCTGTCTCCACTTCTTCACTGCCCTTTTACTCTTAAGTCCACTTTGATCTGAGACCCATTCTCAAGCTATACAACTACTCTTATCAAGATTAATGATACTTCCAGTGGCCAAAGGAAAGAACACTTTCTGTCTTCCAGTTACTTGATTTCACATCAGCAGTTGATCTTATTGTTCATTGCCACCTTTTTTCTAGTTAATATCCCTCAATATCATAGTCCCCAGCCATGGATTGAGCTTTTGCTGGTTCTTCCTTATGTGCCTGAACTTTGAACTTTGGAGTCTTGTGAGGCATTCTTCTCTCTCTCTCTCTCTCCTTCCCTTCTCCACTCCTTTCCTCTCCTCCTTTTGATCTATTTACTTGTTTTTCATCCTTACGTAAAATTTCTTTGTAGGTGATCTCATCCACATTCATAGCTTTAAGCAACATTCTTTATACATGCTACTACAGTGAGGACTTGGTATCTCTTACTGCTATTGGTGCTCCACTGTCTATTGCAATGCTTAGAAAATAGTAGATTCTTGTATTAGTCAGCTCAAGCTGCCATAACAAAATACCATAGACTGGATAGCTTAAGCAACAGAAATTCATTTCTCAGTTCAAAGTTAGGAAGTCCGAGGTTAAGGGGCTAGCAAAGTAGATTTCATTATGAGGCCTGTTGTGGCTTATAGGCAGGTGCCATCTCCCTGTGTGTGCATCTGACCTCCTCTTTGTGCTGGTGCAGAGAGGTAAGCTTTCTGATGTCTTTTTTTATAATAGTACCAACTTCATCAGACCAAGGCCCCACATGACCTATCTAACCCTTTTTACCTCTAAAGGGCCCCTGTCTCTAAATACCAGCACATTGGGGGTTAGAGCCCTAAGATATGAATTTTGGAGGAAAAAGACATTCAGTCTATAACAGCTCTTAGTAAATTTTTTGAAGAAACTATAGACAATTTAAATTTATTTATTTATTTTTAATTGTGAATTTACTTTTTTATATTTTTATTGAAATATATTTGACATATATCATTATGCAAATTTAAGGTATACAGCATGTTAATTTGGTACATGTATATATTGTATTATGATTGCCATTGTATAATTAGCACTTCTATCATGTTACATAATTATCATTTTTTTCTAATGGCTGGTATAATTAAGTTCTAGTCTCTTAGCAACCTGGATGATAATAATACAATATTCTTTTCTATATTCACGATATATTGCATTGGATTTCTAGGGCTTATTTACTACTCATTGCAGGCTTGTATCCTTAAACAGCATCTGTCCTATCCCCCTCTGGTAACCACCATTTTCCTCTTTATTTATATGGGGTTGGCTTTTAGATTTCACATATGAGTGATACAATACAATATTTGTCTTTATCTGTCTGACTTATCTCACTTAGCATATGTCCTCAAGGTTCATCCATGTCATTGTAAATGACTGGATACCCTTTATTCTCATGACAGAATAAAATTCCAGTAATATATAAATATAGTGGTAGAAGATATATACTACATCTTCTTTGTCCCTCATCTGTTGATGGGCAAGACAGTATGTCATTGGCATAAAAATAAATACATAGATCAATGGAAAGAATAAAGACCCCAGAATTAAGCCTCCACTTACATAGTCAACTAATATTTGACAAGAGAGCTAAGAATACCAAGGGAGAATAGATAGTTTCTTCTACCAATGGTACTGGTAAAACTGGATAAACACATTCAGAATAATAAAATTGAACCCCTATTTTATACTGCTCACAAAAATTAACTCAAAAGAGATAAAAGCCTTAGACATAAGACCTGATATACTGTAAATCTCCTAGAAGAAAACAGGGAAGAACCTCCTTGACATTGGACTTGGCAATGATTTATTGGTATGACACCACAAGCACAAACAACAAAAACAAAAATCAACAAGAAGAACTACATCAAACTAAAAAGCTGCACAGCAAAAGAAATAATAGAATGAAAAGGCAGCCTATAGAATGGGACAAAATATTTGCAAATCATGTATCTGATAAGGAGTTAATATCCAGGATATATGAGGAACTCCTACAACTAGTAGCAAAAACAAAACAAAATAAAAACCAAAAATAAAATTCAAATAATCTAACTTAAAAGTGGGCAAAGGACCTGAATTGACTTTTTTTTTTTCCAAAGGCGATATACACATAGGCAACAGGTACATGGAAAAGTGTTCAACATTACTGATCATCTGGGAAATGAAAATCACAGCCACAATAAGATATCACTTCACACCTGTTAGAATGGCTAGTATCAAAAAGACAAGTGATAATAAATGGTAGTGAGGAAAGGAGAAAAGGCAGCCCTGTGCATTGCTGGTGGGAATGTAAATTGATACAGCCACTATGAAAAACAGTATGGCAGCTTCTCAAAAAATTAAAAATATAACTACCATATGATTCAGCAATCCAACTTCTAGGTATATATCCTAAGGAATGAAGATAGAAACTATATTGTTGAAGATATATCCCCATGTTCACTGCAACATTGTTTATAATAGCCAACACAGAGTGCCCCTGATGGATGAATGGATAAAGAATTTGTTATCTCACGATCAATGATTGATTGATTTATCATGCAATCTATCATGCAATATTATTCAGCCTAAAGATGCAAGAAATCCTGCCATTTCCATACAACATGGGTGAACTTTCAGAGCATTATGCTAAATGGAATAAGTCAAATAGAGAAGGACAGATAATTTATGATCTCACTCATATGTGAACTCTTAAAAAAATACCACACTTATGACAGATTGTAGTTTGGTGGTTGCCAGGGCAGGATGTAGGGAAAATGGGTGAAGGTCAAAGTGTATAGACTTTCAGTTTATCAGATGAACAAGTTCTGGAGATCTAATATACAGCATGGTGACTATAGTTAACAATACTGTATTAAATCATATACTTGGAAGCTGCTAAGAGAATAGATCTTAAAACTTCATACTGTATCATATGTTGACTATATATCATATGTTGAACAACATAATAAAAAAAAGTACTATCATCTACTATTTCAATTTTCATAAATTGAAAAAAAACTCCCTACTATATACATACATAAAAAAGATAACTATGTGAGATGATGTATGTCATCTCACATCTAACCTTATTGTGGTAACATTTTATAATATATACACATAACAAATTATGTCATACACCTTAAACTTACATGTGTCTATTATATCTCCATAATGCTAGGGAAAAAAGATGATTTAAGTGCAGGTTTTGAGATTTATGCTTCCTTTTAAAAATGTGTTTGAATCTGGTATTGAAAAGTCTTAAATATATTGGTCTTTCTTCTTTCTTGAGGTCTGCAGGTGCCTTAGATATAAAAGCCAATATAGCTTTATTATGAATGTGAAGTTCTGAGTAATCCTAAACAGTGTAAGAATTATTGATTGATTGCCAAATTATTGATAATTTGGACCAATAATTCTTTGTTGAAGGGAGGTATGGGGACGAGGAAGGCTGTCCTGGGCAATACAGCATATTTAACATCATCTCTGACCCATTGGATTCCAGTAGCACATCCCTCCCCTAGTTTTAACCATCAGAAATTTATTCAGACATTGTCAGTGTCCTCAGAATAGGTGGTGGTAGCAGCACATTGTCTCCCACTGCGAACCATGGCACTGAAGGATATTTTTTTCAGAAAAACTGGCCTGAGAATCAAAAGTAAAGTTCCTTTTCTCTGTCAGAGTTCAGCCCAAAATTGGCCATCTTGCACAAGACTTTTTCACTAAACTCATTATTCCCTCATTATCTATTCAGCATTTTTTAAAACTTTGTTTACAATGATGTAGACACTTTTAAAGTTTTTGTTGTCATTAATGATCTCTGACTTTGTGGAGGTGAAGGACTATTAAGTTCATTTTATTTACTTTCATGAAAAGGGCTGGGACTGGGGCAAGTATTTATTTAACTAGCAAAAGCAAGTGTAAAAATATCTACAGAAGATCAGAACTCACCTTATCGAGTGTGAAGTTATAAGTCAGCATGCAAAATGTTTTCCTGTAAAAGAGCCCCTTCATTTTCCCCCCTTTAAGTGTGGAAGTTGATTAATTTTATTAGACTCTTCTAATTGCTTTTCACTCCAATCAAGTGTACTTTGGAAAGGTTTAATGTTGGGACAATCCACCTGTGCAATTTTAATAGAGAAAATAGATGTGTGGGTTTTGTTTTAAATTCAGTCACAATAGATTGTGTCTGAGTGAGTAGAGGCTATTGGTTTTTAACCTGGTCTTAATTTGGGAAGTTAAATTATACAGCTCTGAAAATAGGAGTAGGTAATGGAAAGACAAGCACACTTAAAATGTGAAAGGAGTTGGATATGATTCTTCCCTGTTCTGCCCTGGGAAGTCCCTCTGAAGTCACAGGGAGGTCCCTGAACCCAGCTGGGTCAGGAGCAGCCTCGAGACTTCCATGGAGACATCCACTTGGATGGCTGTAAAGTGGGGCCAGTGAACTCATTCCTAATAACCAGTCAACTCCTTTTAGTTCATTTTCCAGGGCAAGATTAGATCATGTTGGAAACCTCACCAAATAACCTTATAAAAAGAGATGAACTCACTCCCAATTTTCATCAGGTTTTGAAGCAAAACCATAAAAACCACTATCCTACCTCAGGCTACTGGAAACAAATTTGCATTTCATTCTCAGAAACAGAAATATCTCTAGGCAAATATTTCAGTGAGAGGAGTGCCTGTGTTTCTTACCTTCTCAAGAAACCACCTTGTTGGGCACTTAATCTGGAGACCGATGTAGCCCAGTAGCCCATAACCATGCAGGCTGGCTGAGCCATTTGGGGGATTTATGTTCCTAGTTTTGAGAAGAGTCAGAGCTCTTCAAACTCCTTCTTCCCATGAAGAATTGATGTGATTTGGTTCCATTGCAGCCAGTTCTTCAGGTAGCCCATGTGCTCCATTTTTTTCTTTAAGAAAAAGAGTAACTTTTCGGTGGAAACTTTTTAGAGCACTTCTTTGATTTACTAGGCAATTGTGTGACATGATGAAGGCACTTGTTTGCTAGGTGTCATGAGAACCAGTGACTCGAAAGGGCAAAGATCAAGTGGCTAGAGATCCAGAGGCTTTTATTCATGCTAACCTCACTTTATTGACACTTAACTTACATTGGTAAAATGCATTCATCTTCAGTATACAGCTCAATGAATTATGACCTTGTGTACATCCCTGTCACCCAGATCATAAGGAGCATTTCCATCACCTCAGAAAGTTCCTCTGCATTCTTTCTGATCAATGTGTCCACCTTCCCTCCAAAGTAAACTGGTGCTCTGAATGTTTATCACCATAACAATTAGTTTTATTTTCTTCTTGAACTTCATGCAAGTGGAATAATGTTGCATATATTTGTTGTTTGTTGTAAATCAAAGAAGTGCTATAAGAAGTTTCCACCGAAAAGTTACTCTTTTTCTTAAAGAGTACTCTGTGTACTCTTTTTTTGTCTGGTTTCTTTGGATCAGCATAATATTTCTAAGATTTATCTATGCCACTGCATATATTTGTTGTTTGTTGTTATTTATTGCTGAGTTGTATTTCACTGTAGGAGTCTATCACGTTTAGTCAATCCATTTTCCTGTTGTTAGACTTTTTTTTTTTTTTCCAGTTTGGGGCTCTTATTAATAGTGCTGCTATGAGCATTCATGTATGTACAGGTCAGTTTGTAGAATATATGTACTCCTTTCTCCAGGGTAAATGCCTAGGAGTGTAATAACTTGGTCATACAGTAAGTATATGTTTAACTTTATTGGAAACAGCCAAACATTTTTCCAAAGTGATGGTATTATTTTACAGTCTTGAACCAGCAATGCATGAGTTCTGGTTGCTCCATATCCTCATCAGATTTTCTTTTTTTTTATAGACACAGAGTGTTTAATCTCCAGTGGGCATTCTACTGTAGGTAGTAGTATCTATGAACAAAATGAAGGAGAGTGGGAAAGGAACTCTTAAAACTTATCAGATGGGGAGAAGTTCTCATTGTTTTAATTGACATTTCTTGCTTTCCTATTTGTAACCTTAAAAGTGATTGTTGATTGATAAACATTGCTTTCTGTTCCAACTCTAGGGCAGAATTTTAACTCCAATTCTCTTCTTTCTGCTTGGAGCCTACTGGCTTATTTTGCTCCCACATAGATCCACATATGTTCAACTTAAAAATTCCTAGATGCCTGATGCTAAATGTATATATTATAAATTATAAGAAACTTACTGCTGCACTAGTAAGTTTTTTGATTAAAAAATATTTCCTAATCAATTCCCATTGATTACAAGTTTCGTGTTGTTAATTAAAAGGTGATCTGTCTTTAATTCAGAATATGTTACATGCTATACCGGTACTTGTTTCAAATGGTACTTGTTTCAAATTGTAATTCTGTAGGGAAAATAACAATCATCTTCTTTAATTATTTTCTACTTTTCATTTTGAAATAATTTTAGTCTTATGGAAAGCGTAAAGACTGAAAAACGTTCCTCTTTCTCCTCAGATTCACCAAATTTAATATTTTACCACATTTGTTTTACCATTTTCTTTACTTATCTCCATGCATATTAATATTTTCTCTGAAAATTTTGAGAGTAATACATAATACTCCTTTACTCCTGAATATTTGTTATTTCCTAAAACCAGTGCATTCTTTTATATAATTACACTGCAATTATGAAAATCAAGAAATGATCATTGATATAATAATAGCCTCTAATATACAGACCTTATTCAAGTTTTACCATTTGTTTTACTGATTTTTTTTATTGTAAAATCAGGAGTTTTCCTTATCCAGGATCCGGTCTAGGATAACTTGTTGCAATGATTGATCCTGTCTCTTTTTTCTGGAACATTTCTGCTAACTTTCTTTTATCATCTTGGCATTTTTGAGGAATGTGGACCGTTATTTTTTTCTTTCATTTTGGATTTATCTAATGTTTCCCCATAATGAAATTTATGTTAGGATTGGTGGAAAAATTCTGATAGATGAAATAATGTGTCCTTCTCAGTATATATATTAAGAAGCCAAATGCATATTTTGCCAAATATTGGTGAAAACTTTGGTCATTTGTTTAAGGTCATGACTGCCAGGTTTCTCCATACTAAAATTACTCTTTCCCCTTTTTAGTTAATAAATGTCATGAGGGAAAATACTTGAGACCATATAAATATCCTGTTGTTCATCACCCAATAGATTTAGCATCCACTGATGATACTTTCCTGAGACTACTGTTACTAAGTTGATCGCTAAATGTTGAATTATTATATTGCTCGTATCTGCTGCATTTGTTACTTGATATTCTATTCTAAAGAACGGCTCTTTCTTCCTCTCCATTTATTTGTTTAATCTTCATTTTTATGTGAGCTCATAGATTCTTTTTTTATACTGTGGATTATGATTTTTGTTATCACTACTTCTTTAGATGGTCATACCATTCTAAATTCTTTGATGATTTTATTCTTGAAACCACAGTGAAATCATATGCCTTACATTATACTGTCATCATTAGATGGTGGGTAACTGAGCCAATTTAGGTGAATGAAAAATAGATCAATACATAATAAATACATAGATAAATAGATTTTTCAAAAGATTTTATTTATTTATTTGAGAGAGAGAGGTAATGTGAGAGAGCACAAGTGGGAGGCAGAAAGAGGGAGAAGTTGAAGCAGACTCCCCGCAAAGCAGGGAGCCTGATGATAACACGGGACTCCATCCTAGGACCCTGAGATCATGACCTGAGCCAAAGGCAGATGCTTAACTGACAGCCACCCAAACGCCATGATGATTTAAATAGGTTTTATATAAATATTCTTTTTTATATATATATAAATATTCTGTTCCACTATTAAAATCTGTTAGGCAGAATAATGTCACCCCATGGATGTCAGTGCCATAGTATCATAAACATAGGAATATGTTAACATTGCACGGCAATATGGATTTTGCAGATGGAATTAAATTTGCTAATCAGCTGACCCCTGAAAAAATTATCTTGGATTATTTGGGTAGGCTCAGTGTAATCTGATGGGCCTTTTAAAACAGAAGAGGGGGCCAGAGTCAGAGAGAGATGAGGTATGAAAAATAATCAACTTGCCCCATTGCTACCTAAGAATATGAAAGGGGCCACAAGCCAAGGAATGCAAGTGGCTTCTAAGAAACAGCTCTCAGTTGACAGCTGGCAAGTAAATGGGGACCTCAAACCTAAAACCTCCAGGCAGATTTCTGCCCATTACCTGAATGAACAAGGAAACATATTCTACCCTGAGAGTTTCCGAAAAGGATTGTAGCCCCAATTTTAGCCTGGTGAGACCATGACAGACTTCAGAACCACAAAATAATAATTTGTTTTTGTTTTAAGCCACTAAGTTTGTGACAATTGCTTATTACAGCAATAGAAAACTAATACATAGACTCCATATACGTATATGAGCTCGGATCCCATCTGTACATAGTTATATATTCTTACTCTTTCTCATTCATTCATTCTGTCTCTTATTCTCTGAATCTCTCTACTTCCTCTCTGTTTCACTCCCTTTCCTCTATGTCTTGGTTTTCTCTGTCTCCTTTTTCTAGTGTGTGTGTGCCTGTGCACGTGCATGTGTGCATGCATTACTTAAGGAGGCTAACCAGTCAAACCTAAACTCTTGTGTGGAAACCAAGAAGATAGTAACATGGGAGTAGAAAGCCAATAAACACAAATTAGCAGCAGCCAATCTTTGAACTTTTGAAAATTGTACTCCTAACCTTTCTGTTTTTTGCAGTGTGTTTTTGCCGCTTCCTTAGGGGAATCACCTAAAATGGTTTTGACTTGAGTATTACATAAAATATCTCTAAAGAGTTGTTTTGCCAAGCCACACATAACATGCTAATATTTTTCTCAGAAGACTTTAACATAGCAATCAGTCTTCTTAAAAAATAGCATGTTTCCCCCTATAACTTGGCTTCATCATTGAAGCTTGTGGTAAACATAATTAAATAGTCTGGAACATATTTGAATACTTAATGGCATGCTGGACACAAGCCAGTACTTTTTCTAGGTGAGATTGGTTCGTTGGGCAGGTATCTCTAACTTTGTGTAATTACCATATTCTGGAGAAGTTGTGGTCAAATTATATTTTCATAAATAAAACCACGTTTTAGAATGATGAGTGGAGTTTTCTGTATGAAGAAATCTTATGGTGAATTGTTTGTGAACCATCAGTTCATAATGTGGGGGTGTGTGTGGCGGGTGGTGGTTCCAGGTAGTTTCACTGTACAAGCATTCCTCAGAGAGATTGCAGGTTCACTTCCAGACCACCACAATAAAGCAAAAATTGCAATAAAGTGAGTCAGATGAAGATTTTGGTTTCCCAGCGCATATAAAAATTATGTTTATACTGTTGCATTTCTATGCACTAATAATGAAATAGCAAAAAGGGAAATTAAGAAAACAATCCCATTTACAATCATACTAAAAATAATAAAATACTTTGGGGTAAACTTAACCAAGTAGGTGAAAGACCTGTACTCTGAAAACTATAAAACACTGATGAGGGGTGCATGGGTGGCTCAGTGGGTTAAAGCCTCTGCCTTCAGCTCAGTCCATGATCTCAGGGTCCTGGGATCGAGCCCCATGTCGGGCTCTCTGCTCACCAGGGAGCCTGCTTCCCCCTTTCTCTCTGCCTGCCTCTCTACCTACTTGTGATCTCTCTCTGTCAAATAAATAAATAAAATCTTAAAAAAAAAAAGCACTGATGAAATAAATTGAACGTGACATAAACAAATGGAAAGATATTTCGTTCTCATGGATTGGGAGAACAAATATTGTTAAAATGTCCATACTACCCAAAGTAATCTACAGATTTAATGCAATTCCTATAAAAATACCAACAGCATTTTCCACAGAACTAGAACAAAGAAACCTATCCTAAAATTTGTATGGGACCAAAGAAGACCCCCAATAGCCAAAGCAATCTTGAAAAGTAACAAAGCTGGGGGTATCACAATCACAATTCCAAATTTCAAGATGTACTACAGAGCTGTAGTAATCAAAACAGTATGGTGCTGGTGCAAAAATAGACACATAGATCAACAGAACAAGATAGGAAGCCCATTAATAAACCCCACCATTATATGTTCAATTAATCTTTGACCAAGGAGGCAAGAATATGCAATGGGGGAAAAATAGTCCTTTCAACAAATGGTGTTGGGAAAATTGGACAGCTACATGCAAAATCATGAAACTGGACTACTTTCTTATACTATGCTCTAAGATAAACCTGAAATGGATTAAAGACCTAAATATGAGACCTAAAACCATAAAAATCCTAGAAGAGAGCACAGGTGGTAACTTCTCTGACATTGACTGTAGATATATCTAGTCTCCTGAGGCAAGGGAAACAAGAGCAAAAATAAACTGTTTGGATGACATCAAAATGAAAAGCTTTTCCACAGCGGAAGAAACAGTCAACAAGACTACAAAACAAGCCACTGCATGGGAGAAGATATTTGCAAATGACATATCCAATAAGGGGTTAGTATCCAAAATATATAAAGAGTGTACACAACTCAACACCTAAAAACCAAATAATCTAATTAAAAATGGGCACAAGAAATGAACAGACATTTCTCCA
Organism: Procyon lotor; assembly: GCA_028646535.1. Taxonomy (NCBI): domain Eukaryota; kingdom Metazoa; phylum Chordata; class Mammalia; order Carnivora; family Procyonidae; genus Procyon; species Procyon lotor. Next base: position 26,038,951 of record CM053610.1, read on the forward strand.
AAGAAGACATACAGATGGCCAGCAAACATATGAAAAGATACTCAGCATCACTTATCATGAGGGAAGTGCAAATCAAAACCACAATGAGGTAGCAACTTACACTTGTTTGGCTAAAATCAAAACATAACAAGTGTTGAAGATGTGGAGACAAGGGAATCCTCATATACTTCTGTTGGCAGCAATGCACACTGGTGCAGCCACTGTGAAAAATAGTATGGAGCTCCCTCAAAAAATTAAAAATAGAATTACCATGTGATCCAGTAATTCTACTACTGAGTATTTGCCCAAAGAATAAAAACACTAATTCTAAAGATGGATACACCTGTATGTTTATTACAGCATTATTTACAGTAGTCAAATTATTGAAGCAATCCAAGTGTTCACCCATAGATGAATGGATAAAGAAGATGTGGTGTGTGTGTTTAACAATGTAGTAACAATGGAATGTTACTCAGCCATAAAAAAAGAATGAAATCCTTCCGTTTGCAACAACATGGATAGCTCTAGAGGGTATAATGCTAAGTGAAAAAAGCCAGTCAGAGAACAAATTTCATATGATTTCAGTCATATGTGGAATTTAAGAAACAAATTAAAAAAGAGAAAAACCAAAAAACAAACTCTTAACTATAGAGAACAAACTGATGATGGTTACCAGAGGCGAAGTGAATGGAGGGAATGGGTCAAATAGTTGAAGGGCATTAAGAGTACACTTATTGTGATCAGCACTGAATAATCCACAGAATTTTTTAATCTATATTGCATACCTCAAACTAATATAACACCGTATATTAATTATACTGGAATTAACATCTTAAAAAGTTATGTTTATACTATACTGTATAGTAGAGACATAATGCAATTGTACACTTTCAAGTGTACAATAGCATTATGTCTAAAAACAATGTGCATACCTAAATTAAAAATACTTTATTGCTAAAAATTGCTAACCATCATCTGAACTTTTAGCGAGTGCTAATCTTTTTGCTGGTGGAGGGACTTGCCTTGAAGCAATTCCTCATCCACTTAAGTTTTATCATCAGATTGCAACCGCTCAGTCTCATCTTGCTTCCCTTGTAATCATTATCTGCAGTTTTGAACTCCCCAGAGTCATCCAGTGAGGGTTGGAATCAACTTCTTCTAAACTCCTGCTGATGTTGGTATTTTGACCTCCTCCCCATGAATCACAAATTTTCTTAATAGTATCTAGAATGGTGTTGTGTTTTTTTTTTTTTTCTGGAAGGTTTTAAATTTATTTTGCCTAGATCTATCAGAGGAATCAGTATTTATGGCAGCTATAGACTTAATGAAGTGTATTTCTTAAATCATAAGACTTGAAATTTGAAATACTCCTTGATCCATAGGTAGCAGAATGAGTATTGTATTAATAGACATAAAAAAATCTCACTATACTTCTCCAACAGAGCTCTTAGGTAATCATGTGCACTGTCAATGAGCAGTAATAGCTTAAAGAGATTTTTTTTTCTGAACAGTAGGTCCCAACAGTGGGCTCAAAATATTGAGTAAACCAAGTTGTAAACAGATATGCTGTCATCCAGGTGTTGTTCCATTTAGTTGTAAACAGATATGCTGTCATCCAGGTGGTATTCCATTTATAGAGCACAGGCAAAGATATATAGCATAATTCTTAAGGCTCTTATAATTTTCAGAATTTTAAATGAACATTAGCTTCAACTTGAAGCCAATGAGGTAGCAATCATCTAAAGGCTTGCTTTTGGTCTAATATATAAGTATGGCATATTTCTCCATTTACTGTTATCTTCTCAATATTTTTTACCATGCCTAAGTGCTGCTTATTTCCTATTAGCCTTATTCTAATTTACTTGATAAATATTTTATATTTAATTATATAAATTAAAATTTAATAAATTAAAAATTAAATATTTCCTATCAGCCTTATTCTAATTTACTTGCATATCACCATTTGTAAAGATACTGTAGTAGCCCCAGGGGAGAAGTCCATGTAGCAAGAACTGAGGCCTCTTGCCAATAGGCCTTGAGTTGAAATCTCTAGCCAACTGCCATGTGAGTGAGCCATCTTGGGAGCTTATTTTATTTCGAGTCTCAGGCAAGCCTTTAGATGATTGCTACCTCCTGAGAGATCCTGAGCCAACAGTGACCCAACTAAACTGTTCCCAGATTTCCAAACCTCAGAAACTGAGATAATAAGTATTTGTTGTTATCAGCTGCTAAATTTTGGAGCTATTTGTTACATAGAGATAAATTTTACTCTTCATATAAATAGAACCATATTGTATGGATCCTTTTGCATCTGGCTTCCTTCACACAATATTATATTTCTGATATTCTTCCAAGTTGTTTTGTGAAGTAGTAGCTTCATGATCTTCACTGCTGTACAGTATTTTGTTGTATAAATACATGGCAATTTATTGCTACTCTATTACTGATGGGCATTTGTATTGTTTCCCTTTTCAGTTTTCCATGGATATACATATTTGCTCATTTCCATACCTGTCTTTTTGTGAGCATTTCTCTATGGTGCATATCTATAAGTAGAATTTCTGGGTCATAAGTTAAATATATAATATGTTTACATTCAAATAATTTTCTGAGATGGTTTTATCAATCTGTACTTCCACCAAGTATGGATGTATCTTTTATTTGCTCCTTATTCTTAACAATATACATGATGAAAAAAAACAACATACATGATGGTCAGTGATTTTAATTTTAGACATTCCGGTGAGTATATTACATTTTTGTGTTATAGTTTTATGTTTCCCTGATGACTAATGAAGTTGAACATGATATATTTATTGATCATTTGAATGTCCTCTTTTTTGAAGATGGTCTTTATTTGTCTTATAGAATGGCAGGAATCTATTATACATATCATATGTATGTCCTTTGCCAGTTACATGTATTGTATGTATCTTCTCTCACTCTGTGGCTTTTGTATTCATGCTTGTGTCTTAATGAGCAGGAGTTTATACTTTTAATGTAGCCTAAATGGTTCTGTTTTTCTCTCTAGGTTAGTGATTTCTACATCTCATTTAAGGCATTTTAATCTGCTTCAAGATCACAAATACATTTTCTTCTAAAAGAACTTTACAGTTCATATTTAGATCTAAAATCTATCTGGCATTCATTCATTAAATAGTGTGGAATAGAGGTCAAAATTTATTTTCTTCTGTGTGACTATCTAGTTAATCCATGAAAAGACTGTCATTTTCCCCACTACTTTGCCTTTAAGTGTCCGTATATGTCCATATATCTCTTTTGATTCCTCTATTCTGTTTTACTGGTTTACTTGCATATTCTTGTGCCAGTATCATTCTCTATTATATATTGTAGCTTAATTATATCCTTAAATCTAGTTGTCTATGGTTTTCAAATTTGGTGTTCTTCAATACTGTTTTACATATTCTTGAATTTTTGCATTTCAATATACTTTTTAGAATGTTTCTTAATACACACACACACACACACACACACACACACACACACACACAAATATGTAAATTCACACAAACAGATTAAAGGGATTTTGATTAGGATTGAATTGAATCTGTAGAATAATTTGAATGGTCTAATATATAAGTATGGCATATTTCTCCATTTACTGTTATCTTCTTAATATTTTTTACCATGCCTAAGTGCTGCTTATTTCCTATCAGCCTTATTCTAATTTACTTGATTATAAGGCTATTAAGATGATATCTTTTATAAACTTCATTTTATCAATTTGTTGCTGATAAATTGAAAACATTTTCATAAATTGATCTGTATCTTGAGATCATGATAAATTTACTTATTAATAATAATCTTGTAGTGTCTGAATAAAGACAATACTACTTCTTTCTTTCCCCGGCTTTTTACTTTACTTACTTTCTTATTTGGTTTACTACGCCGTAGAACCTCTAGCACAGTGTTCAATAGAAATGGGGAAATTGATTTCTTTTTCTGTTCCTAGTCTCAATGGAAATCTTTTCATATTTCCTCATGCTCATGAGGTATATAAAAATACATATTTGCTATCAGATTTTTTTTTTAAGATTTATTTGTTTAAAAGAAAGAGAGTGTGCAGTGGGGGCGGCCAGAGGTAGAGGGTGAGAGAAATTTAAGCAGACTTCAGACTGAGTGTGGAGCCTAATGTGAGGCTTGATCTAATGACCCTGAGACCATGACATGAGCCAAAACCAAGAGTCTGATGCTTAACCAATTGTGCCACCCAGCACCTCTGCTATAAGATTTTTAAAAAATAATTTTTAAAAATGATCACATTTTCTCCTTATTTTGTTAATATATTTCATTGATTGATTTTGATTGGTAAACTCCATATTCCCAGAATATGTATCTTCTGAATTTGGATCTCACTGAGTATAAGCTTTTAATATTTTGTTTAAATTTTTGAACCTTTGCTTAGGGAAATTGGCTTCCAGCTTTCCTTTCTTATAACTATCCTTAGCAGGTTTTGTTATCAAAGTTATGCTGGCCTCAGAACACCGGTTAGGAAATAGCTGTCTTTGCTGATTCTCTTAACAAGTTTGTCTGAAATTGGACCTATTTCTTCTTTAAATATTTATAAAATTTTCTGGTAAAAGTATCTGACCCTGGAGTTTCCTTGTGGGAAAGTTTTAAAATACAGATTTAAGTTATTTAACAGACATGGGATTATTTAGATTTTTTTATTTCTCTTTAGGTATGTTTGTATGTTGTATTTTTCTAGGAACTATTACATTTCTTATAAATTTTTAAAGGTATTAGAATAAAACTTATAATGGTGTAGAATCTGTGCAGATAAATCCTTTTTTGTTTTTGATTTTGGTAATTTACATTTTCTCATAATTCTTATTAGGAGTTTATTAGCCGTTTCAAATAAATAATTTTTTGTTAATTTTTTCTATTATACAGTTGTTTTCTGTTTAGTTAACTTCAACTTTTATCTTTATTATTTCTTTTTTTTGCCTAATTTGCTATTATTTTTAACTTCTCTGTTTTTTTAAAGATTTTATTTATTTTAGAGAGAGAGAGAAAGAGCACACATGTGTGCCAGCGGGAAGAGGGGCAGGGGGATACAGGGGGAGGAAGAGGGTAAGGGAGACAATACTAAGCAGACTCAGTGCTGAGTGTAGAGCCCCACGTGGGGTTAGATCTCATGACCCTGAGATAATGACCCCAGCTGAAACCAAGAGGATGCTTAACACACTGAGACACCCAGGCACCCCTATTTTTAACTTCTTGAGATATAAACTGAAATCATTCTCAAATATTTTCCTTTTTAAAATGTATGCAAAAGTATATAAATTTACCTCTGAACAGGACATTAACCTAGTATTTGTAATGAAGTCTAGATGAAGGTTTCCTCCTAATCTCCAGGAAACTTCCTTCTCTCTCTCTCTCTCTTTATTTATTTATTTATTTGACAGAGAGAAACATAGCGAGAGAGGGAACACAAGCAGAGGGAATGGTGGCTGGAGAAGCAGGCTTCCTGCCGAGCAAGGAGCCTGATGCGGGGCTCGATCCCAGGACTCTGGTATCATGACCTGAGCCAAAGGCAGATGCTTAATGACTGAGCCACCCAGGCGCCCCCCTTCTCTTGCATTCACCATTTATAGTACTCAAACTCATCCCTCCTCCATACATCCTCTGGGACATCTCTTTACTGAGTTTAAAATTTTGCAAAAAGATGAATAGGACCTTCACCAGCTCCTACTACGTATATCAATAAAGTGTCTACCATCTTTTTTGTAAGCATTTGATTGGGGCATATTTTAGAAAGCTATAACATGTGTTGGCACTCCACATGTTTGATTAAACCATATAATAAATCACATTTGTTTCTATTTCTATTACAAATTTGCCACCAAGCCCTTGATCTTGAGTGTAGCAATGGATAATAATGCTACTTCTGTATAAACATGCAATCCAGTTTTTAACATTTTGATTCCAAGGCTTTTTTTAAAAAGTTTAATCTTCTGGGATTGAATAGAAGGCTTTGGTACTCTTGTTGGACAGTCCCTCTTTGCAGATGATATGATACTTTATGTGGAAAATCCAAAAGACTCCACTCCAAGACTGCTAGAACTCATCCACGAATTCAGTAAAGTGTCAGGATATAAAATTAATGCATAGAAATCAGTTGCATTTCTATATACCAGTAACAAAACAGAAGAAAGAGAAATTAAGGAGTCTGTCCCATTTACAATTGCACCCAAAACCATAAGATACCTAGGAATAAACCTAACCAAAGAGGCAAAGAATCTGTACTCAGAAAACTACAAAGTGCACATGAAAGAAATTGATGAAGACACCAAGAAATGGAAAAACGTTCCATGCTCATGGATTGGAAGAACAAATATTGTGAAAATGTCTATTCTACCTAAAGCAGTCTACACATTTAATGCGATCCCTATCAAAATACCATCAATTTATTTCAAAGAAATGGAACAAATAATCCTAAAACTTATATGGAATCAGAAAAGACCACTAATAGCCAGAGGAATGTTGAAAAAGAAAACCAAAGTCTGCGGCATCACAATTCCTGACTTCAAACTCTATTACAAAGCTATAATAATTAAGACAGTGTGGTACTGGCACAAAAACAGACACATAGATCAATGGAACAGAATAGAGAACCCAGAAATGGACCCCCAACTTTATGGTCAACTGATCCTTGACAAG
>CM053610.1:26046113-26122839 GCA_028646535.1 Procyon lotor
ACCATAAGAGACTCCTAGACTCATGAAACGAACTAAGGGTGGCTGGGAGGTAGGAGGGGTAGGGATAGGGTGGCTGGGTTGTGGACATTGGGGAGGGTATTTGCTATGTTAAGTGCTGTGAAATGTGTAAGCCTGACGATTCACAGACATGTACCCTGGAGCAAATAATACATTATATGTTAATAAAAAAAAGCGGGGGGAAGAAGGCTTTGGTACTCGACTTAAATGTTCTAGGTTAAAATTAAAATGTAAACAATTTAGGAAAAGTATGGAGAAGACTTTTGCCCTCTCAAGGAGGATTGCCAACTCCACACCTATACTGTAAGACAGGTTCCTGAGTGCAAAGGTAAGGGAGTTAGGGTTTTGTGAGTCTGAGGGAAGAACTTACACAAGCACATAGAAGTGAGTGAAAACTTGTGTCTGTGTCAAGCCACACAGGCTGGAGTCAAGAGTGCAAAAGGGAGAGAGGAGAAGCCAGAGGCATGTTTGGGTCAAAAAGAACTTCCTTGTGTATCAGGTTTTAACAAAAGAAAGAACAGGTCAAATCCTTCTTGTGGTAGCAAGGTGCCTAGATGATAAGAATGAAACTGGCACAGACATTAGTGGGAAATGTGTGTGTATTAAGAAAATGGTAGTGGGATGTCTGGAAGTGGCCTAATTGGAGAGACTCTGAGAGGTAGGTTGTATAGGGCTCAATGCTGACTGCACTTGGGGTATGTGGATAAAAAAGGACCCGGGTCTTTAGGACCAGAGTGGGAAGCCAATCCCTAAATAGCTGCTTTGCTGACTCTAGACATGGGCCCTTTTCTGATGTTATGTGGACGAAGTAGATACAAGTGACTATTAAGATGTCAGCCAGGCAGGCAGGCACCCTGAAGCCCTGGATCCTGGGAACTAGGCTAGAGAAGTGTTTTTCACCTTATTCCTAGTGTCCCCTTGCCAGGGAAAAACCAGGAGAAGACTCCCTTCTTTGTTCACAGGAATATGCTCTTCCTGTATTAGACCTTTGAGCAGTATCTGTTATTGCCCTCTTATTTTCTGTGATGTACGCATTTGTGGATACTGTACTGTTGTGGTACTGTTGCTCTGGGGTTTAGTTACTCCAGTGTTTTTATTTTTATTTTTTTAAGAATTTATTTATTTATTCGACAGAGAGAACACGAGCAGGAGGAGTGGGATAGGGAGAAGCAGGTTCCCCACTGAGCAGGGGGGAGCCCAATGTGCTCAATCCCAGGACCCTGGGATTATGACCTGAGCCTAAGGCAGACACTTAACTGACTGAGCCACCCAGGTGCCTCTCCAGTGTTTTTAGCATATGGCTGTGGGGAAGGCTGCTGTCCTGAAACTCCAGACTAGCTTCAGGAGAAGAGCTGTGGGACTCAGGGCTGTGTTTCCAAGTTTTCCTGTACCAGAGCATCACTGGGCCCTAGGTGAGAACAGTGCTTGGAGCCTGACTAAAGTCCATGCACAAAGATAAGCTTGTATAAAGCAATGAGACAATCTGTATATATTTTTTAAAGATTTTATTTTTATTTATTTGACAGAGATCACAAGTAGGCAGAGAGACAGGCAGAGAGAGAGAGGGGGAAGCAGGCTCTCTGCTGAGCAAAGAGCCCAATGCGGGGCTCAATCCCAGGACCCTGATACTATGACCTGAGCCGAAGGCAGAGGTTTTAACCCACTGAGCCACCCAGGTGCCCCCAATCTGTATATTTTTGATACCTGGAAATTCCAGGAACAGAGTAGATTAAACTCATTCTAGAACTTTTTTTTTTTCAGTTTGGAGCCTTAACTTTTAGGAGTAAAATTTGAGATTTTTTGGAAACTGAGGACTAGCAGCTAAGTTCAGTCTAGGGCAAAGCCAGGCTAAAAGCTGGGAGAATGGAACAATAGCAGTTCTCATAGGTCAAATGGGTGAGTTTTGTTGACCATCCTTCTTTCTTTTCCCTCATCTTACAGGACCTAAGTACCTGGAAATTCTTTTGATCCTCTTCCTCCATTCAAGGAAATTAGATACAGTATCACAGGTAGGATTGCCGGATAAAATACAGGATGCATAGTTAAACTTGAATTTCAGATAAACAACAAATAATTTGTGTATTCACATATATTTGTACTAAATAATTATTCATTGTTTTATCTGAAATTCAAATTTAACCTGCCATCCTGTTTCTCTATTGTTCTACTTTGAAATAATTATAGCTCTTCAGGAAGTTGTAAAGAGAATATTTTCTCTCAATAGTCGCACTTATATTGTTATAGTATAATGTCCAAATCAGGAATCTGATACTGGTACAATGTGTTTGTGTGGTTCTGTTATTTTATCATATGTGTAAATTTATATAACTCCCACTGCATTCATGGTACAGAACAATCCCATTACCACAAAGATCTTCCTCATGCTCTTATCACACCCTCATCACCCCAATACATCTAACCTCTGGTAACCACTAATCTGTTTTCCATTTTGTCTTTTGAAGGATGTAATATGAATCGTATCATATAATATGTGACCTTTTGAGATTGGCTTTTTTTCACTTACCATAATTCCCTTTAGTTTCATCCAAGGTTGGGTGTAGCAAACAACAGAGCTACAAAATACATGAAACAATACCTATCAAACTGAGAGGAGAACAGACAAATACACAATTATAGTTAGAGACTTCAACACCTGTGTATCAACAATTGATAGAACAACCAGACAGAAGATCAATAGAAGAAGTCAATACCATCATCAACCAATAAGATCGAATCCACATTTGTCAAATGTTTCATCCAATCACAGCAGGCTACACATTTTTTTCAAGCACCTGTGGAACATTTGCCAAGATAGAACATATCTTGTTCCGTAAAACAATCCTTAACCAATTTGAAAGAATTTAAATCATATCAAATATGTTCTCTGGTCACAGTGGAATCAAACAGGAAATCAGTAATACAACAATAACAGAAAACTCTCCAAATATTTAGAAATGAAACAACACATTTCCAAATAATATTTGGGTCCAAAGAGAAAGAAATTAGAAAAGTGGGAAAGAAATTAGAAAAATGGGTCAGAAAACCCAAAGCAAGAAGAAGGAAGGAAATGATAAAAAGCAGAGCAGGAATCAATGAAATTAAAAACAAACAAAAAAAAATAGAAAAAAATCAGTAAAACAAAAAAAATTTCTTTGAAAAGAGTAATAAAGTTGACAAGCTTCTAACAATAATGACCAAAAAAAAAAAAAAAAAAAGTAAGACATTAATTACTAATACCAGGAAAGAAGCAGAGGATATCCCTACAGATGCTGCAGACCTCAAAATGATAATGAGGGAATACCACAAAAAACCTCTATAGGTATAAATTTGAGGACTTAGATGAAATAGAACAAGTCTTTGTAAAGTACAAACTATCATAACTCACCTAATGTGAAATAGGTACTTTTAAGAGCCATGTTTAAAATATAAAAATCATGCAATATAAAGGATGTGAAAATTTTTAACTGAGAACATTGCCACCCCAAACTAAGTAAAAATGAGGAGGATGTAACAGTGAATAGCAACCAGCAAAGTCAACCATATCCCCTTTAAACATGGCAGTGACATACTAAAGAAGTAACTGAGAGACCATGGATCTCCTTTGCTCTGAATTCCAAGAAACTGCATTAATCTATAGGTTGTTCTTACTGTTTTTGTCTCCTTTAGGGCTGCTGTCATACTCATTCATCTCTTTTGCCTCTGACATTGAGGAAAGGGAAACGTCAATCATGGCTTTATCTGTCTTATAAGGATAGGCTTTGGAAAAGGAATTTTTGCTCTCTGCTGTGGATGATGACAAAGTAAATCTTGACCCATACTTTCTCTTGGTCCCTACACAGAGCAATTGGAATAGTATCAGGAAATTATAAGCATTCTAGGGGTTCAAGAGTCAATAAGCATTCAGTGTTTCTTGCTTACTTTCTACTTGACTCTTAATGTTTTCTCATCAGTCAAATAGCTTTAGCCTATTTTATTCATCAGAAAAGGCTCAAACTAGTTGTGAAATAGTGTTTGGACTGTGTGCCACTCAATTTTAATTCTCAGAAAAGGCATATGCTTCATTTTTTCTTATTCTCTGCTGACATAATAAACTCTTTCCCAATTAGAACCTCTTATAGGAGTCTTGAGAGAATTTCAGATACAGATCTCATAATATTTCCTCAGTTAGCAGAGAAGATTGTATGGGCATGAGAACTGTGAACAATTATACTTTTGTCCAGAGATGTGTATGTATCTCAGTAGAACACTGGATTTGTTATTGTTATTATTATTGTATTTTGTCATTACTATCATCGTCACCTTCATTATAATCTTAGAATACAAGTTTTTTATTTTTACAGTAAAATGTCCGTGATGACTCATCTAAAATGTCACTTATTCCTGTTTTCAGATGTGTACGTATCTGTGCATGTAATTTGTACATTCTTATATTTCTCTGGATTCCCTTTCTGTTGACTTACTGAGTATGGATGTAGCTAACCTGTCACTCCTTTGGAAATTCACCCTTGGAAGAGAAAGTTTTTCCAACTTTGAATTTCCTTTGTCATTCATTAGAGGTTGGTGGGAAATTCCACTCCTATGAGAAATGCTGACATTAATTTCTGTAACATATCTAGAACAACTGATGTTTTTACGTGAACCAGACCAAATCAGCTGTCATAAGAAGCTCCTCAGAACAGGAGTGGAAGCCCAGACTCATGGTAAAAGGAAATCAACCGAATGTTTCCTCTTTTAATCTGGGAGTTTCCAAAGAAATAAAGTTATGAGGGCATGAGGGACTACTTTGGAACAGAAAGTCATGACACAAATTTATTTTCCTCATTGTGTAACTGATGGGTCCCAAATCTCCAACTAAGGAAGCCTTCAGTCATTTACCCTGTTCAGCCATTATCGCCCTTCAACAATGGACTTCTGCCACTTCACTCGACCCTGCCACATTAAAAAAAAAAAAAATTATCTCATGTTGTTGAGCCACTGAGATAATGATAGAGCATAAACCTAATCAACCTTGTTTAGAGTCTAATTTGTGAAAATTTACGAAAATACATTATATCAGCTAAGACTATATACACAAATACATTCCACTCAAATCACAATTTACCTACTGTACTTATAATAATAGGTATTCTCTGTCTAGTCGAAGTTGATTTTCAAACAGATGAGCTTTAATTTTATGGATTCTCTTAACTAGCTGCACTGCTTACTCTGTTTTCTTGATTCTTTGTGTAGCATAATGAGTAACTTGATATCCGCCTCATATTTTAGGGGCACATAATTCATCTCAATTCCAGATGCAGGAGAGTTATCCCTGCTTGACTTCCCACTGTCCTCTCCACAGTCTCAATTAGATGATTATTTAACAGCCAGTTGAATTCCCAGACCAAGCCATCAAGGCCTAGATCTTTAATTGCCCAAACTGTTTGTTCTAACATGTGGCTTTCAAACATCCTGCTGGGTCAAATTTAATTGAAAAAAGATGGCTTTCCTATCCTGAGAATATTTTAGAGGCTAGAATATAAGCAGTGGGTCAGTGAGATGACAAAACATTTCTAATGTATTTTTACCTAAAATACATATTTATTAAATCTTGTATACATATATATGTATATATGTGTATATACGTGTGTATATATGTATATGTTTATATACATATATATGTATATATACATGTTTTTCAAAAACTCTGTGAAACTACATTCTCTTCTTTATTAAGAATATTGGGAATTTAGTTACCCTCAGTGCTAAAATCTATCTTTAATCATAACTTAAGTTGATGAAGAGGCAAAATGGATACATAGCACATTAGAAGATTGACACTTTCTGGTAGAAAACTATAGGCTCGATTTGATGTCGCAGCCAGTAGTTTTTGTGTCCACTTATCCTGAAGGTGAACATTGGCATAACAGACACAGGTCATCCTGGGGGAATTATTGTTTTTATAATAAGAATTAATATTTAACAGTGTCTTAGTTCTCTGGGAAGTGATAATAGCTACCCCAGGATATGGTACATCAAATGGAAATGTCACATAGTTAGAAGACTGTAACAGGCAGTCTTATGAAAGAGCTGGAAGACTCCCAAAAGGAATTTGGGAAAAGTTGAAGGAGGAACTTAAAGTCCATCAGTTATGCTCTTATGTGAAAGAAAAGCCAAATAAGCAGAAGTGAAACCATTTCAAAGTCATTTGAACTTAAGTCTCAAAAAACATAAGAAGTGAGCTTTAATCCCAGAGCTGACCAGACTTCCTTTGCAAACCTGAACAAACGCTTCATTTCTCAGGTTCTAGAATGAGAAAGATTGGACTTTGTTTCCTCAAGTGCCCTTGAAGTGATTCGTTGGCTAATGGTTTCTAAAGACCTTTGAAAACATAAGGACTAAGATTTAACATGTTACAGTGTTTTCCCCCTTGATCATTGCATGTATGTTAATTTCTCTGTAAATCAATTTCCATTCCCCCCCTTTTTTTCTAACTTACTGATTATTTTTCTCGCGATGTGTTTTAGTACAAGAAGGGCTGAAAGAACTGTTCACCAGCACTTTGGATGAGATAAATGGTTTCAGACTTATTTTCAAAATGTGACAACTGACTTCTTTCTCATTTCTTTTTTCTCTTCTTTTTCCTTATTCCTTTTCTTCTCCTTCACTCCTTCCATGACATATTTCAAACATAAAGAAAAATGCAGAGAATAATATAAAAATTTCAGTGCATGCAGCCATGACCCTGATGTCATAAGGAATAACGTTTAATTGGATTTGTTTCAGATGTATTTTTAATAAAAGTAAAATGTCACATATGGGTGAAGCTTTAAGTGCACCTCTTCCTACCTCCACTGCTTCTGTCCTTCATGAGTTAACCAACGTCTTTAAGATTTGTATGTCCCTCCCAATCGTTGTAAAAATCTATGTGATATTTTTTGGGGTGCCCGGGTGGCTCACTTGGTTAAGCATCCAACTCTTGGTTTTGGCCTAGGTCATAATCTTAGGTCATGAACTTGGAGTCCTGGGATCAAGCCCCATGTTGGGCTCCTGGTTCAGTGGGGAGTCTGCTTCTCCTCCTCTGCCCCTCTCCTCACTCAGGCCCTCTCCCTCTCTCTAAAATAAAAAAATGTATCTTTCTAAAAAATCTGTGTGATTTTTTTGGGGATTTTAAAAAATCTATGTAGTATTTTTGGGGGTTTTAAGTGTACATAAATGGTATGGTACAGTATATAACCATCTCACCATTTTTTTTAACTCAACAGTTTTTTGTTTGTTTTTTTTTTGAGGTTAGGAGGCTCATTTAACACTGGTGGGCTCAGAGGAGCATAATCTCCACAGGTCTGAGCAACAATAATATATTTAAAAAGCCAACTTGTTGCAAGTGGATATAGTCTATTTATTTTAACTGATGTATAATGTTCCATTAGATGCAAAATAATTTATTTGTCTTTTTCAACATTGATGGACATTTATGTTATCTTCAAAATTTACTATCAAGAATTATAATGAACATTTATGTACTTATTTTCTTTTGAAAAGGTGTATGGTTTTCTAGACTGTACCCTTGTAGGGAAATTCTTGACTCATAGGTAATCATGTATCCAACTAACCTCAATATTTTCAAATAAGTTTTCTAGATGAGTTATAATGCTTCTGGTAGATTGTAAGGCTCATTCTGTCATCATATCCTCTGTAATTCATGAGGTTTTCAGTCTTCTTAATAATTGTTCATCTGATAAATATTAAGTGGTATCTTATTTCTTATGTATGTGTATACCTCAAAAATATGATTTACATGTAGTAAAATTTTACCCTTTCTAGTGTGCAGTTTTATGAATTTCAGCAAGCATACTCAGTTGCATAACCACCACCACAATCAAGATGTAGAATATTTCCACCACTCTAAAAAGTTTTCATGAGCCAGACCTTCTGTGCAACCCCAGCCCTGGCAGCCACCTATCAATTTTATCCTATTTTTATATACATTTAAAAATTAGTAGAATAAATAGTTGTGCATATTTTCATAGGTGCATATTCCTTCTGCTTTGCGAGTTTTCTGTTCATGTAATATATCAGCTTGGAATCCATTTGGGTATAAATAACTGAAATGCTTATATATCATGACCTAAATAAAAGTTATTTAATTTTGTGATCTAAACAGCCGATGACTGTTAGTGGGTCAAAGATATTAAGAATCCATATTGTTTTTATCTTTTTTTCCTCCATCATCCTTGAACTGTTACATTTTTATTTTTAAAAATATCGCTTCATGGATGCAGAGTGGCTGACACACATCCAGGAAAAATGTCTATATTTAAGCAGAAAGAATGGGTATGGGAATGCCATCTACATCCATTTCTTTTATTAAGAAAGTGATTGTTAAAAAGGCATCAGCAGGTTCCCCTCTTAAGTCTTCTTAGTGAGAATTAGTTGTCTGATTTTGGGCAGGAGACAGGGACCATCTTCTAGAAGTTTGCTTGGAAATGCATTGAATTTACAGATTAATGTGGAAAAATAAATATAACACTCTATGTATTAGGGTCCTTTTATGTATTTTGACTGAATTTTATATTTTTCCTATGTGCAAAACATTATTAGATTTATTCCTATAGACTCTAAATTTATTTTTCAATTACCAGTGAATTTTTATGATTACATTTTATAAATGACATGTAAGTTTGCTGAACTCTTCAATTGATTATACTTATTTTTAATGAATCTTCTGAATTTTTTATTTAGATGAATATTTAATTTATGAATAATGACAATTTGGACTCTTCTTTGGAAATTCAGTTTTCTTTCCTTCCTTCCTACCTACCTATTTTTCCCCTTTTGCACATTTATTCTAATATCTATGATCTATAAATATAACTGTTCTTAATATACTTTTTTGAAGTAGTTTTTTTCTTTTTAAGTAAACTCTGTCCACAATGTGGGGCTCAAACTTCAAACTCCAAGATTGAGAGTTGCATGTTCTACCAAATGAGCCAGCCAGGTGTCCCCTTTTTATCTATCTATCTATCTATCTATCTATCTATCTATCTATCTATCTATCTATCTAACAGAGAGATAGAGAGTACAAGTAGGCAGAGCTGCAGGCAGAGGGAGAGGGAGACGCAGGCTCTCCTCCAAGCAGGGAGTCCCATGAGGGGTCTCAATCTCAGGATGCTGGGATAATGACCTGCTCCAAAGGCAGACACTTAACTGACTGAGCCACTCTGGCACCCCCCAGGTGCCCCTTTTTTGAAGTAGTTTTAACCTCTGTTTCTCTCATGAATTAAAAAAAAAAACCAAACTCTTAAGCATATATTTATTTTCATATTTGTATGACAGTCATGATTTCACTTCCTTTTTTTTTTAACATTTTCATTTAACTGTTTTTACCTTAGAATTTCTGTTGGTGAATTTTTGAATCTGTTTCCCTCTATATTATTTTAGAGTCTTTTTCTCATATTTTTTTTGTTTGGATATTTTTTAAAAAATTTTATTTATTGAGAGAGAGCAAGAGCATGTAGAGGCAGATAGAGAGGGAGAAATAGACTCCCCATGGAGCAAGGGAATGCTGGGCTTGATCCCAGGACCCTGAGATCATGACGTGAGCGGAAGGCAGACACTTAACGGACTAAGCCACCCAGGTGCCTCTGGATTTCTATTATTATTGTATGAAAATATTTCAGATTGTCTTAGTTTTTTTCTAGTTCTTGGAAGTACTTTTTCTTCTGCTTTTTTCATCCCCTGCCTTTCCTCTTGGGAATATGATTCCTGGTATGGTTTGGAATTTTTAATGTGCTACTGCCTTTAGCACAATTTTCTTTTATTATGGAATTTTTAAATGCCATGAGTTCTGGAGGCATCTCTATAGAATAATTTTTGGTTTTGCTAGATCTTGGGCAGTTTTACTGGCTGTGAATAAGTTGTAATGCTAAATTGATGTTCTTACATATGGTGCTGGCTTTGGGTTTCCATTTCGCCTGGGGTATATGTTTTCTTATTGTTTCTCCAATGTATCAACCAAGGTTCATTCTAAGGTACAGGTTTAATAGAATGAGTTAGGTTGGGAGAATTGAAGAAATGATTTCTAGAACTGGCCCCAGATCAGCAGTCATCCTAACTGAAAATCACCATCAGTACAATAGGAGAATCATGAAGCTACTGCCAGTGTTGCTGCTACTTCTGATGGTGCGTCTCTCCTCCTATGAAGCTAAAAAACAGACTAGACTGGTACTACAGGAAATCCATAGTTCTGTGGTTTTGCTTACAAAAGTAGTTAAAAAGTGAGCCCAACTCTTTTCCACCTTCCAATTTCATGTGACTGCAGTGTTGGTAGAATTTGATTCTCCAGATCCCTTGCTGCATGGACATCTGGGAAATATAGCTGATTTCAGTTTTGTTTCTGATTTATTTTGTTTTTATATGCTTTTAACACCTCCAATCAGAACAAGGCTGTAATGGAGCTTGAGTAATTCAGTCAACAGTAACCATACCTAGACCAAAGGGGGGACAGTCCTTTCGGGGAGTTGGTTCTGGTTTCCATTTCTCAAGCACTGATGGTCAGGTATCAGCTG
Source organism: Procyon lotor (assembly GCA_028646535.1). Lineage (NCBI taxonomy): Eukaryota > Metazoa > Chordata > Mammalia > Carnivora > Procyonidae > Procyon > Procyon lotor. Next base: position 26,056,676 of record CM053610.1, read on the forward strand.
AGTCTTTTGGGAAGCAGTTGGTGGGATGGAAGTAGGGGTATAAACGCTTAATTAGGAAGTAATACTTGTGAAACAAACAGGGAGGGAGGTGATTGGGAGAGGAGTCATCTGCCTTCCATACAGATCAAATAAAGTCCTTGCTAATCCAACAGGTACCCCAAGGCAAGGCTGGTCCATTAGAAGACTTCCATGCTGTGTAGACCTGACAAGGCCCTTCAGCAGTGGCTGGCTCGGTCGCAGACTGAGGCTGCCCTAGGCTATAAAGTTGAGGGGAACTTGATGAAATTAACACCTGAAGGCTGTGAGCTAATGATAACCCTTGCAGCTGGGCGATAGGCTTTCTTTTGAAGGGAGATCTTGGCAGGGCCTCACTTGTCTCTTCAGAGATCACTTGCTCTGTCAACTGAGTTTGTGTCAAAACCCCTACTGCCACCCACAGAGGCCTAACTCAGTACCCAAGTGCATTGCCACAGGATCATCCCCTAACGCTCTTCCTTCTTCCTTCTCAGCACAGGAAAATAGTCTTTTCTTTCTTTCAAGCATGAAATTATCAGAATTTCTAAGCATTAACAGTAGGTGGATAGCTGTTTCTTGTCACCTCAGTCTTCTTGCCTGACTCAATTTATCTGCCTCCCAGGACACCACTTCACTGAGACTACAGTCAGCACATTTGGCATAATTATGATTATGTCACTGAGGCAATAAGTAAAAATGATTCTGTAGTTGCCACAAATTCACCTATAAACGGCCCAGGTTGATGTAACTTAACTGATGGTTAAATATTGCCCTGCTTCTAGCTGAACCAACTGACAAATCACTTACTTTTCACTGACAGTATTAATGATCATTATGCTAGCAGATGGAGGCAAACAGAAAATGGAAAGGAAATTAATTCTGTATTCAATAGACTCTATTGAGATGCACTAATCTCAAGGAATGGCAGAGAAAACAGTGAAAACATATGGCTTGAACGCTTTATACTCAAAGTGTGGATTGTGGACTGTAAGTGTTGACTATAGCACAAACAGGTAAGAAATGCAGATTCTCAGGCCACACTCCAAACCTACTGAATCATAATCTGTACTTCAACAGGATCCCCAGTGATTCATAGGTACTTTAAGGCTTGGAAAGCACTACCTTATACAAAAATGCCATAGCTGATAAACTTGGAGAAAGAAACTCAATAGGACAGGAGAGACAGAGGGCCCTTCAGTGGTTGCGTGGTCTGTCACCTTAAAAGGAGAATGAACAGAATTACAAGGGACTTTAGTTTTCTGGAACAAATGTGATGATACAACTTTAAAAAATCTGTTGATGTCTCCAGTATTAATGCAAGAATCCGCTGTGTTATTCTCCTCATGGTGTTTTATGGCACATCTAATAAAAGACAGTTCGATTTGGTATTTTCATTTATGGAGTGCATCTTCTGTGCTTCAGAAGTTATCTTCAAACACGTGAAGTTCTTTAGTAATTCATTAGCTATAACTAGAATGGCTGGGTTGGTAAGGAATTTCACCATATAGTAAATTTTGCTATTCTAAGGCATTTCCTGGTCACAATATGTAGTTTTATTTTTAAAGTGCAGCTTTAGTAAATTCTGTCACATATATTCCTCTATATTACAGAGAGGCTGACAGATTTATAACATGGGTTCCCCTCATAGCATTTTATTTTATTTTTTTTTTAAGATTTTATTTATTTGACAGAGAGAAACACAGCGAGAGAGGGAACACAAGCAGAGGGGATGGTAGCGGGAGGAGCAGGCTTCCTGCTGAGCAGAGAGCCCGATGCGGGGCTCGATCCCAGGACCCTGGGATCATGACCTGAGCCGAAGGCAGACGCTTAACGACTGAGCCACCCAGGCGCCCCTCATAGCATTTTATAAGAGCCTTTTCCCTCCATTCCTCTCTCTTTTCTGTGAAGTAGAATCTATGTAACTTTGCAAAGCAGATCACATGCTCTGAAACAGTGGAAATGGGAGCTTTTGTTATAAATTAAAATGTTCTTTTTGATTTCTGCTCACATTATTAAGACCGGTAAATTATATTTTCATGAAATGTTTTCGTTTTTAAAACCTTCTGCTAATAAATAATGCAATTTCAGAGGGTCTTGAGGCGGATGCCATCCTTTTATTTCTAATTCCAGATCAGAGAGAGGGGATGAGCAAACCTTGAACTGACACGACTGATTCACAACCTTAGCATCGTGGAGAGAAGAATGCCTCCAGCCTCCAGATATGACTTCGAGGTAATTTTTAAAAATTGTCCTTAGGGATTCTAACTCTATAGCTTGAGTTGGAAGTTATGTGAGGTAATAGAGGTACCTGAGAAGGAGTGAGCTAAGAAGAGGAATCTCACAGTTACAGAGTGTATTTTAAAGCTCAGTGTATTAGGAATGAGGACATTTGCTAAATTCCACCTTGTTTATTTAAGTGGTTCTCACCTCCTTTTTTTTAATGCCCTCAGTGCCCTGATTCATAGGTAAGTTTAGATGTATTCAGTGACAATGAAAAAAGATAAACCAATTTAGGCTTTATTTTAACAACTTTGTTGAAATATGATTAATATACCATAAATCCATCCATTTAAAACATGCAGCGCAGGGGTCTTTGGTATAGTTAGCACATTAGTTGTGCAACTCTCACCGCAAAGAATTTTAAAACACTTTAATCACCCCAAAAAGAAGCCCAGTACACTGTAAGCAACTGCTGTGTGTTCCCTGTCACCCAAGCCCTGGCAGATACTTGTCTGCTTTCCCTATGGATTTGGCCTGTTCTGATTTTACATGTAAATAGAACATCACATGACATGTGATCTTTTGTGACTGGCATCTTTCATTTAGCATATCCTCAAGTTTTGTCTTTGTGGTAGTATATATTAGAACATATTCACAAAAGAATATAACTTGTTTTTCTTTAGGAAAAATAATAGATTTTTTTGGTAAATTAAATTCTTCCTTGGGGATTTAAGAAAGCCTTTTTTCAAGTGCTCATTTCATAGAAGGGGTTATCTCCTGGGTGATGGGGTGATGTGTGTGTGTGTGTGTGTATGTGTGTGTATCTATATATGTCTGTGCACACCATCATTGGGAATTACATTTTTAGTGATTCGATTGAGTTTTAATGAACTCTGATACTTTCTCTCTGTTGGGTTCCCTGGTGAACGAATTAATGCCTTGAAAGCTAATATTCGTGTCTGAGGGCTTGGAGTTGTCTGGTTATGTCCACTTGTCATCAGTAGAATTTGGGGCAATAGCAAGATTTGTGGACTGATCCATACAGCTCCAGTCATTCATGAGAAGGAATTAATATTTATATGAAAGAATGAAATACATTGCATTGGTCCTTGCCAGCTTCTTCCTTTTAGTTTTCCTCGCTATTTGCTTTAACTACCATAGCTGTCTGGTGATAAATGTACAGAATGGCTTAGTCTTAGAACATCCTTAGAAAAAAGATTTCAAGCAAACTAGTTAGAACAAGGAAAAGTAATTAAGAGAAAGTAAAATACCTGTGGACTTAGGAACAAGAGTCAGCTACTCAAGGATACTTATAATATTGGCTTTGAAAATGTTTTTGGCTCTTAATATCATAGGAAAAAGGTGAAAAATATTTTTAGAAATCAAAGTTTTTTTTTTTTGAAATCAAAATATTTTAAGGAAGCAGTTGTTTTGTCTGAATTTCAGTTAAGGACATCGAGCTATTTCTAGTTAACTTTCATTGTGAGAATTGAGGCTTAATGTGTTTTTTTTTTTTTAAACTGATCAAAGATGTTTGTATTTCCAAATAATTGTATAAATGAATTTAGCATAGCAGTGGTCTTCACGTGTCTTGTATGATGAACTTACTGCAGCAACCATCTTTGCTTTCTTTTTCTCATTTGCCATCCATTCTCTCAAATGTATTTACATTGTTTACTGCTGAGCTATGTAGATAAATGAACTTTATGAAATAAGAGACACGTGAAAGGAAGGCAGTTTGACCAAAACATGATGAGTGGAGAATTATTCTCCTTAACTGTTTTCCTTGATGCTCTACATTCTGTGGCTCCACAAACCCTTGCATTTACTTACATATTTGGCAACATATTAATATAAATTTGTTATCTTTATCTAATTCTTGTGTCTTCTTCCTTTGTATTTGTCTTGTCTCATTCATTAAGCTGGAATCTCCTTCAGGGGACTCGGTTTTCCCCAGGGTTGAGAGAGCCAGCCCTTTGTGGAGTCACGGGCTGTTTCTCTGTTGTGTGGTGAGTGACAGGCAGAGCACACATGCTGTTGTTATTTTTAACTAGGATGATGAATTCCAGAAGTTATTATCCTATGTGGGATAGCCTCCTATCCACCCTATCATCAAGTTTCCCATCTCTGTTGCTCTCAGTAGGAAGAGCAGTAGGCAGTCTTGCACCAAGCAGCTGGGTTATTCATTTCAGCTAGAGAATGGGACCACAGAAGAGATAACTGCGCAGTTGTATGGAGCACAAAAACGTTTGAGATTAATGAAAATGGGAGGACAGAACTGATGTCAGTCTGAGATCAAGGGTCTAGGTTCTTGTTCTCATCTAAACATTGTATTTCTGCCAAATGTTTGCAAGCACTCAACATAAATGGGTCTTTCTTTACACAACATCAAATCGTGGGGAGAAGGGCTACATTTATGTATTACATTCCCAATCCCATCATTGTTAAGGCAGTGTGAATATGACTCTTACCTAACAAGTGTATTTGGAAAGCATAGAGCAAAAGTAAGTGAGGTAAAAATGGGGAACTTCTTAAAGAAAATTCGAAGCCAGTGGAAGCTATACACTATTCTCCCATCTTTACTCCTGTAAAGTACAGCAGATTTTAAGTTTTAAATTGTGTTTTTATTCTCGGGAATTTTTACCCTCCCTTGGCCAAATCCTCATTTATTTGCTTGCTCTAATCTTTCCTAGAACATCCATATTTTATAGCAAGTAAAATGCCTGGTTAACCAAAGCTGCTAATCCAAGGAGAAGAGTTCCAGCAGGAAGCATTTCTAGACTTGGTCAGAAACAGACAAAATGAGCAAAGAAGCAGACTGGCTGAGCAACTTTTTGGCTAATACTGTTGGATGCAACACTCACAACCAATTTACAGCTTTGCAAAATTTGAGTTTTAAAGCAATCTTCGTCTCCTCATTCATTCATAAGGTTGTAGGGTTAACAACTGGGTGAGCCTTCAGGGTACGTGCATGTCAGTTCCAGAGGCAGAACTTTATATGCTGAGAGTGTCTACCAATAAAACACAAGAAGCAGAATTTTTAACATTTTAAATTGCTTCTCTTTAATTTGTAATAGTGCTAACTGCTGCCTCAGTCAAGGACATTCTGAAAAGAAATGTATAGAGGCTGGAACTGTTGTAATGGACTATTTCTCAAGTTAATAGCAAGACAGTTCTTTGGGAGTGGAGGGAATTGAAATATTCCAAATAAATTAAAAAGATGTAATTTCATTGTCAACTTCACTTTTAAATTTTTAAATTATTTTTTTATTCCTGTAAAATGCATATAACATAAAAATCTACTGTTTTAACCATTTTTTGCTGCTCAGTTCAGTGGCATTAAGGACATTCACGTTGCCGAGCAGCCATCACCACCATCCATCTCCAGAACTCTTTGCATCTTGCAAACTCAAGCTCTGTCCCCATTAAACAGCTAACCCCCACACCTTGCTACCCCCCAGTCCCTGGCAAGCGCCGCTACCTTCTACTCTATGAATTTGAATCCTCTGGGTTACCTCATATGAGCAGAATCATACAGTATTTGTCCTTTCTGACTGGCTTATTTCACTTAGAATAATGTCTTCAAGTTTCATACATGCCATATAGCATGTGTCAGAATCTCCTTCCTTCTCAAAAGGTGAAATAATATTCCTGTATGTGTGTATGCTACATTTTGTTTATCCATTCATCTGTCTGTGGACATTTGGGTTGCTTTCACCTTTTGACTGTTGTGAGTAATGATATATATCCACTTCATTTTGAAAAGATTCTGCATCCAAAAAGGTATGGTTTCACCATAGTGTTTCATGATGGATTTGAGGATAGTGAAATCTGGTGAAAAACTGAGATCCAGATACAATGTATTAAAATCATAGATATTCTTTTTTTTTTTTTTTTTGGTCCATAAAATATTCCTGGAAATGTTTATATGATGCAGAATATCCAGTCTTTCAAGCTCAGAGTTTCTGGACCTACCAACTGTGTCTGTTTACAAGAGAAAGGTGACTATGCTATCTTCCGGAATGGAGTGATACATATTCCATTTGCCAGTGATATTTATGGGGAAGACTCTATTCCAGGGATTGGGGGTTTTATGAGATCTTCCTTGGCGGGATGCCTCTTAATTGTTTGAATTATATTAGTGCTTGAGGTAAGATCCTTTTCTCAAGTGTCCAACCAAGCCCCCCTGATCAGCCCTCCTCAAAGCCACAGTAAAATTGGCATTCTTAAGTAGGGCAGGAATGCTAACATCTCAGATCTGAGAGAGGTAATTTGGTCCAAAATGCACTCCAGTGATGTTTATGTTTCAGATAAAGTGCTTACAACACAGTCGCTGCCCTTTTGACCCCCATTTCCTTGTTCGTGTGCTTCTAGGAGAAAGTGATACTTAAATTCAAATCTTTACTTTTATTAGCTACCACAGTGAACTAGGATTTCAGTCCAGTCTTATCTCTGGTATAAACATCCTGCTACCATTAATATCTTGGGGAGAATGATTAAATACATTCCATCAAGGGAACAAATGGAAGCTCATCAGAATCTCTTCTTTCCTCCCCTCCCTTAGTTTTCTTTCCATCCTTCCTTCTTTCCTTCCTTCCCTCTTCCTTCCCCCCTTCTTCCTTTCTTTCTCTCTTAAAATTCATGAGCGTATGTCTTGCAAACTAAAGACAAAACATTTTCATGGTTTGGAATATGACAGAGCAAAAACTCTGTAGTGGTTTTCATGGGGAGCAGCAGCATATGTGGTGGGAGCGAGGGAAGGGGAGTGAGGATTGGAGTCATAGCCCTCGTGTGGTTATGGCTCAGGCTGGACACTCCTGTGAGGGGAGCATCTTCATCTCAGCAGTATTGAGTACAAAAACACTTTAACTACTGCAAAATGACCCAGAGAAGATGAACTTTCCAGCTATCTTAAAGGCAAAAATCTACATGAGTTTTTTTGAGATTTATGGTTTCAAGTAAGTAGGATCACACTTCCTATTGTTGGCTCTATTCCCCTAACTGCTTAGCATCTCAGGTGTAACAGGTGAAGGGGTGTGAACAGAAGGAAGATAGCTTCAGGTCATTTAGCTGATGTAGCTGATGAGAAATCTTAGGTGGAGGCCAACAGACAGTTAAAGCTTACTGTCTGGGAGAAGGCTCATTCAGGTCAGTTAAGTGGTGAACATTTTATTTATCTGAGGATATTAAAGTAGTTTGGACAAATAGGTTAAACAGCTCAATGAAGTAGAATCCTGCACATAGTTAAATTTCCATCCCACAATAAAACTCATCTGTTTGTTTGACAGAAATCAATGAGCTAATAAATGTGAAAACATGGAGTGAACTGAAACAAAATGCTATAGAATAATTGTCGGCACCTAGCCCTCAATTGGTATTTTTCACATTTGAAGTATGAGATAGGGACCCAGCAGCCTCTCTACAAGTGTGCGTCCTCACAAAACCCTGTCCACCCAAGTGCTTCATAAATCATACCCAATGATATGGAGCCTCATAAACTGAGGACAACCAGGATCTTACCGTGACCTACCGAGGGTCCTTTGATTTTTTTATTACGTAGTAATATTTATTATTTGCTTGGACAAAGGAGGAGTCATATGTTCAGCTTTTGGTAGTGGGGCAGTCTCTTGTACAATCAAGACTATCCTGTTTTTTCCAAGAAATGTGAACATTTCTTGTGTTAACATCCGGACACAATCTCTGCACATTGAAATTGTTTTATTGCTTCTATCTAATAAAAATACCGGGTCAGTGGCATAAACGAAAATGAAATTAAGAATATAAATGAGAATGTAGTAGGGAAAAACAAAGATCATGTAAATCTTATTTTGTAGAACTGCAAGTACTTAAATTAATAGAAGTGAGGTTGCTTTGGACTTTTAGAGTGCAATGCAGCTGAGTGTATCTAACCCAAGAACAATTTGGTTTTTTTTAAAGATTTTATTTATTTATTTGTTTTAGGAGGGAGAAGGAGAGGGAAAGAGAGAATCTCAAGCAGACTCCCTGCTGAGCATAGATCCTGACATGGGGCTCTACCCTGAGATCATGACCTGAGCCGAAACCAAGAGTCAGACATTCAATCAACTGAGCCACCCAGGTGCCCCCCGAGAATACTTTTAAAGCAGTGACTCCATTGATAAGCATGCTATTTACATGAAATCTTCTTTATTATCACAATCACAATATCTCACTTGGATGTTCCTGTGTAAACCACTTGTAGTCTTTCACCTGTTCTTGGCATAATGTCAATTTCTGGAAACTACCGTTTACTCATGTAAAGAACTCTGTTACATTCTGGCTGTGTAAATGTCTTATTTAACTTCCAAATGATGATTAATGTCCAAAACAGAGAAGAACTATTCTGTAATGAATTGTTTATCTGTTTGCATATCTATTTCTGAGTTGAGTTGTTAAAGTGCAAGTTTCTTCCTAGATTATAAATCTTTGCCAAAGAAAATCATAGGAGGTTTGAACATAGAATGTTTGGCATTTCATACCAGAAAACCAGGTACAGCAAACACTGCCTGATAGCGATGGTAAATTCGAAGAAAATAAGCACTCAAAACTTAGTAGTCTAAACGAACTACAGTTATTGAATGTTTCTTACGGTTTTCCTTGGGTCAGGAATTCAGAAATGGTTTGAATGAGTGATTCTGTTTCCACATCTCTCATGAATTTTATGACGGTGAGTCTCATGAGGATGCTGGCCAGGCTGCAGTCATCTGATGGTTTGGCGGGAGCTGGAGGATCAGCCACTTATATGGCTGGCAAGTAGGGGCTAGCTGTTAACAGGAGATTTCAGTTTCTCATAATGAGTGGCCCCTCAAGAGGTTGGACAGTCACAGCATGGTGACTGGTTCTCCCAAAGCAAGTAATCCAAGAAACCGCAATGAAAGTTGTAATGCTTTTTATGACCTAGACTCAGAAGTGATACACTGTCACTTTTATTGATCTTTATTGATCTTCTGGTTAGCCGTTTTAATGTGGGAGAATACTACCCAAGGGCATGAAGACCAAAAACCAGGGATTAGTGGAAAGTATCTTGGAGGGTGGCTACCATCATAGGTATATTTTTTCAATAATTAATATACGTATATGATGCCTGGCCATCTATATATATATATATATATATATATATATATATATATATATATATATATATGCACTGAATGAAAAGCATTGTATGTAATAGGCTCATTGTGAATATATATTGAAAAACTTCAGTGAGATATGTACTTGAACATTTAATCCATGAAGAGTAAAAGTGGGTACTTTATTAGTAGTAGTTATTTGTTATTAGAATCTGAGCCTAACTCTGTATACAAATTAAACCTCTATAAGCATGTTTAAAAAACTGAAGAGCAGCCTCACCAGGAAGCCATTTATTCATGCCTGAGGAAGACTTGAAATCTTATCCCATTAGAGGGATGAGTTTGACCAAGGAAATAAATGAGGAGATTGGGAGACAGTCTTGACACCTAGCTGTGGAATTGATTTCCACCCTGAACTCCACTAGACCTTTTCCTTTTTTATTTTTAATCCCAAGTACAAACAATATGATAGTATCATTTCATTTTGCACTTACTTGACTGCTAAGGGGATTGATCATTTTCTTCATGGATTTATTGGTTATATCTATTTTTTTCTTTTCTGTGAAATTTCCAATTACAGCTTTTTGTCCATTTTTCTAATCAATTATTTGTCTTTCTATATCAGCCTTCCCTGTATATGAGTTTTACAAACTCTTCCTTAAATTTATTACTTATATAAGATTTTAGATGGTTCTAGTTGTTTATATTTTACTAAAAATAATCCGTTTTTAGATTTATTAATGTAAGATCATATATTCTATCCTGTTCTAATCTTAATTATCTCCTTCATTTATCAAGTCTACATCAAGCTTTATATTTTATTAACACTCTTTTGAAATTTATTAATTTTTCTCCCATTTCTTTAAATTTATCTATTTATTCATTTATTATTTTTTGAGGAGATGAGAGAAGGACAGAGGGAAAGGGAGAGAAAGAATATTAAGCAGGCTCCACATCCAGTGCAGAGCCTGTCATGGGGCTTGATTTCACAACCCTGAGATCATACCCTGAGCCCAAATCAAGAGTGGCATGCTTAACCAACTGAACCATCTAGGTACCCTTTTTAAAATTTATTTTATCTTGCTGTCTTAGCCTCTTGAGTGGATTTTTCCTTTTTTATTAGTATTTTTTCTAATGAATGTATTAAGATTCTAAATGTTTCTGAGTGTTCCCGTGATGCCTCTGAAGTTTTAGTATATATTATACTCGCTGGAAATTATTTCTAAATGATACTTAATATCCATTTTTAATTTTCTCCTTGTACCTAAAATTATACATGGAAGAACACCTTTTAAAGTGTTAAGGTAGTGGATAGATTTGAAAATGTTCTTTTAATGACAATTTCCGGTTTTGTAACATTGTAAGGAGAATGTGGCCCCTAAAATTTCTAATATTTGGTGCTAGGAAATATTTTCTCTGGATTAATTAATGGTTGGCCTTTTTTAAATGTCTAACAAATATTTAAATATGATTGTGTCCTCCAGTAGTTTCCCTTCTCTGCATTCTTAGTTTCTTTAGTAGAACTAAAGAGCCTCTTGAAATTTCCCAAATATGTCACACTCTTTGGCAGCTTTGGGGCCTTTGCTTAGGCATTTGCTATTACTGGAGTGTTCTCTTTCTTTACCTTAATTTCGCTAACATCTGTTGTCCTTTATGGTCATTAGAAAACATGGCCTGTGTGATTTCTATAAACAGTAACTTCAAATGCTATTTTCTCTACAAAGGATTCTCTAAACTTCCTCAAGACTGTCCTAAGTGTACCTGTCACACTCTCCCCTACCTGTGGTGCTTCCCCCTAATGCTCTACTCTTCCTCTCCTGAATGTGGTACTTGAATGTCTACTTGACTTTTTGTCATTAGGCTACAGACCACTTTGGAGTAAGAGTTATATCACCACTCCTAGCAGGGTGATTGGAGCCTAGAAGGTGGTAAGTAAATATGTGTTGAATAACTCAGGAAAAAAAGTGTACAGATCATGAAGGAGATCTGATATTACCATATAACAGAGAGCTATTGAACTTTTTCTCCATGCCAGACATTGTGTTAAGCATCATACAAATATAACCTCTAGTCCTCAAAACTCTGAAAGAGCAGGGTGTACAATACAGATAGGAAAATTGAAAGTCAAAGAGGCAAACCATTATTGATGAAAAGTACACATGTCTTGGCATAAAGGGGCAAGATGAGAATAGTGGAGGATAATGAACATCACAAAGGATAAGGATAGTTCAATGGTGGAATGACAGCAAATAAAATGATGGAGAAACACCAAAATACTGAGCAAAAATCAATTTTGTCAGACCTCTGGAAAATTGTCAGAGGCTTATAATGAAAAGAACACTGAACTAAGAAAAAGGCATCCCATGACTAGTTTCAAATCTCAGCATTCTCCAGGGTGACAGACACTGTAACCCAGGATAAAATAGCAGGACCTTGCTATCATGGATTGGCAGAAACCTGGGGAGTGTGTGTGGGAATGGTTTCTGAAGTTGTCAGACCAAAAGGGAAGGAATATAACACTGAAGGTCTGTGGTAAAAAAAATCCTCTTAGGAGGAAAGCATATCTCATGGAGTGTGTTGGTTGTCCACTACATCTGGAGTAAGAGCTGGTGGAAGTGAAGAGCTATACTGATTTATGGGGCGCTTGCTAATGGTTTGGCTGAATGGTTAGAGACTTTGAAGAAATAAAATGGGAAGATTGGTAGCAAATGTCGGGAAGAAGTATGTGGATGGATCTTTCAGAATGGAAACAGAATATGAAGGTATTTCCATCTCATATAAATGCTAGAAAGGTGGACATACCATAGAGGAGATACTTACGTAGACAAAATCAATGCCGTTGTAGATGTCAGTGGGCCTCTTTCATCAGCCAAACCAGTTCCTGTTTAATGGACCCATGAACAGAATGGCCATGGTGGTAGGAATGTAGATTATGTATAGACCCAACATGAGCTTCCTCTTATCAAGGCTGACCTGGCTATCCTTAACCTGTAGCCTAATCTGCCATCATTAGAGATTAACACTGAATTCCCAATATGGCACCATTCCTGGGTACCACCCTGCCACCTAGTGGCAGGTTATTTACATTGGCCTTCTTCCATTATGTAAGCAACAAGGATTTGTCCTGACATAGACAAATATTTTGGATATGGATTTGTCTTTCCTGCCAGTAGTATTTTTTCTAACACTACCACCTGTGGATTCACAGAATGCCTGAGCCACCATCCTAGCATTCTACATAGCATTTTATCAGATCAAGACATGTATTTCACAACCAAGGTAGGGCAACGATGGACTCATGCCTGGAAATCAGCTGGCCTTATCATAAATCTCATCACCTAAAAGTAGTTGGCGTGTTTGAAATATCAAATAGTTTACCAAAGACTGATAGTGTTAGTTGGAAAATAAAACTCTGAAAAGACAAAGTTCTGTTTTACAGTGTGTAGTTTATGCTTTGAATCAGAGACCATTGCATTGTGTGACTTTTTTCCCATAGCAAGAATCAAGCAATGGTAGTGAAAGAAGCTACTCTCAGTCTTACAACCCTTTGCAGAATTTTTGCTTCTTATTCTGGTATCTTTGAGCTCTGCTGAATTACCACCAGGGGGTAATGCTTCCACCAGTGGCTATGATGGCTCAACAACAATGGCTCCTCCAGTTTGGAAAATGAGGATTACACCTGGTCATTCGGGGCTCCCTGTGCACCAAACCAAGAAAAAAAAGTATGAGGCATGTGCTTAAAAGAAACAAACCTATTGTCTAGAGTGACTGATTTTGATTACTAAGGGTAAAGAGTAAACTTGGTTGCTTCTGTACAATAAAGACAAGGAGAACTGTGTCTGAAATTCACAAGCTTCTCTAGGGTGCCACTTAGCACTTCTACATCCAATAGTAAAACCTAATAGAAGACTACATTAAATGAAAATTGGCAAGACTCAGGAATGAAAGTTTGGGTCACTATAAAGTAAAGAACCCAGAACAGCTGAGGTACTGACTGAGGTAAAGGAAGTATGGAAGTATGGGACGGTAGATGAAAGATGCCATGAATATCAACTATGTGACTGGTTACAGAACTGAGGACTGTAGTAGCTTCAAAAATGTTCTTTATGCTTATTATATGCATACATTTATTTGCAAATGGTAATATCCTCCTCTTCTCATCAAAGTTCATATATGAATAATTAGAGGTTAACAAATTTATTGGAAGTAAAAATCAGTGGAATTTTTGTAGGTCACAATTATAGATCAACTTAAAATTAGATAACAATATATTTAAGAACAGTGACTGAATATGAAGAGGGATTGATATAGGTCATGATGGACACAATGACCATTGGGACTATGTGTCTTCCTACTTGGGAAAAAAGTGGGAACTCTTTGTTTGTGAAAAGGATAGCTTAGTCTTGCAGGAGGGTTTGAACATGTGTGGAAGAATACAAGTGATAGCTGAGTAGCCAAAGATGAGAACTGTGTCAGTTTTCAATTATTTGTCTTTATCTCTGAATATACCCTCCAATGATAGACATACTTTGACAGGATGATTTTGCGCATTCCAACAATTTCAAGCTTTTGAAAGTACTTTTAACTCTCACTATGCCTTGGCTAATATCCAGTATATTTTCATTTGTGAATTCCTGCTAACTCTGGTATTCTCAAATAGCAATTGGGTCTTATTTCATATACTTTTTACCATCCCATGTCCAACAAGCTGCTTGTTCCGTTAGTGATACATCTTGAATTCCAAAGCCTTAAATGGGGTGTGTAGTTCTCGGTCAAATTCAGACAGTAACAGTCAACACACAGCCATTTCTTCATTCACAAATAGCATTCTTCATTCCTATATTTTTCTTTTCTTTTTTTCTTTTTTTTTAAGATTTTATTTATTTGTCAGAGAGAGAGAGAGCACAGCAGGGAACGTGGCAGGCAAAGGGAGAAGCAGGCTCCCCATTGAGCAAGGAGCCCGATGTGGGGCTTGATCCCAGGATCCTCGGATCATGACATGAGTCGAAGGCAGATGCTTAACTGACTGAGCCACCCAGGTGTCCCTTTATTTTTCTTTTAAGAAAGATAGGCAGTAGTTCCTTCTTTCTTCTTTCTTTCTTTCTTTTTCTTTTTTTAAGACTTTAATGACCAGAGTCCATCTCCGTAATATCAGTATTCAAAGTTGAATTCCTGAGATAACAAGGGAAGTCATGAACCTTTCAGAGAATGATTTATCTTTTTCCGTATATGACTTTAGTTTCACATTATCATCTTTGATTAAAAGCCACAGTGCTATGAACAAAGAGACAATATATCAGATTGAAATTTTACTGCATGAACAGGTAGCCAAATTTGTCTTCATATTATTCAGTTGTTATTTTTTAAAAATATTTTATTAATGTGAGAGAGAGAGAGAGAGGGAGAGGGAGAGAAGTCATGAGGAGGGGCAAGAGGGAGAAGCAGGTTCCCTCGCTGAGCAGGGAGTCAACACAGGGCTCATTCTCAGGGTCCTGGGATCATGACCTGAGCCAAAGCCAGATGCCCAACCCACTGAGCAACCCATGCACCCCTATTAAGTCATTATTTTAATAAGAATATTTTAACTTATTTCCATTCCAAGGTATGTAAAAATCAACTGCAAAATAATGATTGATGTGAATTCTGTATTTTAATTTTTTTTTATTTATTTTTATTTTAGAAGGAGAGAGAAAGTAAGCACACAAGCAGGGAACAAAGGGAGAAGGAGAGGATCCTCAAGCTGACTCCCTGTTGAATGTGGAGCCTGATGCAGGCTCTATCCCAGGGCCCTGAGATCATGACCTAAGCAGAAATTAAGAGTCAAATGCTTGGGGCGCCTGGGTGACTCAGTGGGTTAAAGCCTTTGCCTTTGGCTCAGGTTACGATTTTAGGGTCCTGGGATCGAGCCCTACATCGGGCTCTCTGCTCAGCAGGGAGCCTGCTTCCCCCCCTCTCTCTGTCTGCCTTTCTGCCTACTTGCAATCTCTCTCTCTGTCAAATAAATAAATAAATAAAATCTTTAAAAAAAAAAAAGACTCAAATGATCAGCAGACTGAGCCACCCAGGCATCCCAGTGATTTCTATGAATTCTACATTTTAATTAGATTCCCTATCAGTTGGTAATCCTGGGGGGAAATCCTAGGGAATTGAATAATTTCTGCTTTATTTAACCTGATTGCTCCTTTTCCTTTCTAAGTTTCTCATAGACAGACTTCCTCGGGGACTTCCCTTAAAGTGAATCCCAACACTCAATTTGTGAGCTTCCCTAAAGCATTCCTTTTTCTTTTTTTTTTTTTTTTAAAGATATTATTTATTTATTTGACAGAGAGAGTCACAGCAAGGGAGGGAACACAAGGGAGAGTCAGGCTTCCCGCTGAGCAGGCAGCCTGATGCCAGGCTTGATCCTCGGACCCTGGGATCATTACCTGAGCCAAAGGCAGCCTCTTAAAGACTGAGCCACCCAAGCGCCCCTCCCTAAAACATTCTAGGAAAACAGTATCTTGTTGACATTTAATCTAGAATTCCCAGAAGTCTAGACTTTTAGTCTAGTGTGATAGTAAGGCATCAGTGCATTCCTTTGTGTGTTTGTATGGGTGTGCACCTGTGTAATGAAGGCTACACTATGACAGAGAATATGAAGAATTTTATAATGATCTCACAACAGTTACAGGTATTAAATATAGAAAAATATTAACTTTTAAAAATGAAGGTAGTATCTTTAAAATGCTGTTGAAACACATTAATAATTAATAATTAATTCGGTATTTTTTAGGATAATATTGTATTGAGGGAATGATAAAATATTGCACTGTAAAATCTTTGCCAACTGGGGTGCCTGGGTGGCTCAGTGGGTTGAGCCTCTGCCTTCAGCTCAGGTCATGATCTCAGGGTCCTGGGATCGAGCCCTGCATCGGGCTCTCTGCTCAGCGGGGAGCCTCTCCCCCCCTCCCCCGCCCCTGCCTGCCTCTCTGCCTACTTGTGATCTCTCTCTTTCAAATTAAAAAAAAAAATCTTTGCCACCTAAGTCTTGAGAAAAGTTTAATAATAGACACATAGGTTGAGTGACGATTAGCAGTCTTCCTCTGACTAGATCAATCCCTCCTTCTGGCATTATGCTGCAAAGAGGTGTTTAGTTCTGGCTTGTCCTCACTTAGAAGTTAAAGTTACAGATAGACCAGACTAGTGATAAGACTAATAATATCTGGAAATAAAATTGATATATGAATTTAAATAGGTTTTGTTGAATATAATAATAAATTATAGCCCTTTGTAACTAGGTTCAAAATTATTAGATACATATGTATTTATTTAATAAGATATTTTTTGACATTTCAAAAGGAACAACTTTTTACTTAAATTATTTGGATTTGAGACAGACAAAGACATTGATCAGATAGGCAGGAGGTGTGGAGACAGAAAGGGATGTGACAGCATTTCTAGCGGGAGAGACATAATAAGAAAGGCAGAAGAAAAAAAAACAAAAGGAGAAGAGACTTAATATGTAATGGATCATTAATTTTGTTTCATGCATTGAGACATATTTGTTTTTTTATTTTTACAAAATCTTTTCACCATAATTAACAACTACTTCTGCATGGGCAGTGATTGATGAAAATGTTGTTTATTAAAAGCAACTTTATCGCTTATACTTTTCTCATCTGCAAAATGACTCAATAATATTTGTCTCCTGGGCAATTTGAGGGTAGAATGAGACCCCGTGTTAATCAAATGAGACAAGAAAGTCATGCTTCAGCTTCATAGTCTAGGAGACTCCAGTGCATGTCTTAGCAAACATACGAATTATCACCCAGTGAGATCACATTGAACACCCACAAGAATGGCTAATGTGGTTCAAAATATGGAGTATTTAGAACTCTCATATATTGCCAGCCAGAGTATAAAAAGGTACAGTCCCTTTTGAAAACTTAGAGTAGCTATACCTACCCTCTGGAACTCCATTCCTGCTCCAGAGAGTTCATGCACCTGCAAAATAACTTGTACAAAAATGTTCATAGCAACCTTAGTTATAGTAGCCAAGTAGTAAACAAATATCCGTCAACAAACAAATACCATTGACAGAAGAATGGAAGGACAAACTGTGATAGGCACCTACAATTGGATGTAACAGAGCAATAAAGAGAACAAACTAGTGATAGATGCAACAACGTGGATAAATTAAGTCTTAAAAAATTAATTTGAAAGACAAGCCAGTCACAAAAGTTGCTATACTAAAAGTTCCAACTATCTGAAATGGAAAAGCAGGACAAATTAATCTACAGTGACAGGAAATAGACTGGTGGTTGCTTGAGTCTTGAGGGTGCTATGGGGATTGACTGGCATGAGGTATGAGGAAACTTTGTTGGGTTCCTAGAAATGAGTGATGGTTATATGGGCATATACAATTTGTCCCTAGTTCTGAAGCTTTACTATTCATAGATTTGTACATTTGTTATATGTAAATTATACTTTAGTAAAGTACTCCTACCTGAATAAATGAATGCATAGATAAATTAATGAACATATGCCATCAATTTAAAAAAATTGCTAATTGTACTACTACTACAACTAATTATTATTATTATTAGTGTTTTTACATACAGGATGCCAAATGTCTATATCATATCCATGAGTGGGGTGGGGGTAGCTTGAGGTAAAAAGAAGATAATAGATAAAAGATAATATTGAGCCTCAGAGAGGCTCAATACAATGAGTTCTAGAGATCCACTGGGATTGAATCCAAGTTCAGTTCTTTGCTGGCTCTGAATTTAGGCAAATCTGCCTAACTTCCCTAAACCTTTGCCCCCATTCTTAATACATGGATAAAAATTATATCTTCTACAGTTTTAGGATTTTAGTTTTAGGATTGAAGCATTTGTAAGATAACCTATCACATATATAACAATACCTGTTAACTATCTTTTTATTTTCATCATTAAAATGCTTGCTTGGAGTGCCTGGGTGGCTCCGTCGGTTAAGCATCCAGCTCTTGATTTCGACTCAGGTCACAGTCTCAGGATCCTAACACTGAGCCCTGCATCGGGCTCCAGGTTCAGTGCAGAGTCTATTTGGAATTCTCTCTCTCCCTCTCTTCTCCTTCTCCCTCCCACTGCTCATACTGTCTCTCTCCCTTACTCTAAAATAATTAAAATCTTATAAACAAAAAAATAAATAAAATAAAATGCTTGCTAGTTTTTGGCAGACTATGTTGAAAATGGAATTTTAACTTAGTTTTTGGTATTATACTCTTAGCCTTGCTGAAGTCCTTTAATTTTTTAAGAGATATAAAAAAAATCACTTTCAAATCAATTCATGTTATCTTCTGATTGCTGTTTATGGTTAATCAGTGTGGTGACTGGTTGGCTTTTCTGAACGTTGGTATAATCAACATGATTAGTATAATCTCAGAAATTCAATGTTTATTTTACTAAAATACTAAATACTAAAATACTAAAAGGAGAAACTTTGCTGTATGCATGGCTATAGCCATCTGTTATGCACGTGGCTCATTGTATAGTACATGTATACTAACAAATGAGTTGATAATTTAATATATTTGGTAAATAAAAACCTGTTCCTTAGCACTATAACATGCCCACACTCTCCCCTTGTGAAAATGAAGAAGGCAGCAATTTCAAAAGACTGCTAGTCTGTATATTTCACGCAATGTATGAGGACTTGCTAAAATGGAAGTCTCAAAATAAGATGGACTTTGCTTTCAGGAAGGTGTTTTATACCTGGCTCAGAAATGATTTTCTTTGGGGGCACCCGGGTGGCTCAGTCGGTTAAGCCTCTGCCTTCAGTCCAGGTCATGATCTCAGGGTCCTGGGATTGAGCCCTGCCTGGGGCTCCCAATCCTCAGGGAAGAAGCAGACTCCCTCTCCTACTGCTCCTCTTCCCAACTCATGTGCTCTCTCTCTCTCTCAAATAAATAAAAGCTTAAAAAAAGAAATTACTTTCTTTGGATGCATGGGACCTTGGATGATCACAAGACAGCAACAACCTTGAGATTGTGTTGGCATGACTCGAGGGGGCTGGAGAGATGAGAGCAAGAGCTAAGTGGAGAGAGAGAGAGAGAGAGAGAGAGAGAGAGAGAGAGAGAGAGAGAGAGAGAGAGAGAAAGAGAGAGACCTCCATTACCAGTGGCAGCAAGCCAGAAAAGGGTGTTGGACCAACTTCTGGGCTCCTACAAATTTCTCTGAAGTTTGTCAGATTATTTTTCCACAAGTATTATAGTTGTTTGAATGGAGCTCAAAGTCAAAACCACTCTGTTGCACTCTGACACCCTTGCTTTTCTTTACTTCTTTCCCTGTTTTGATGTCAGTGGAATTTTATCCAGTGCTTTACTTCCATAGCAGATGACAAAATCCAGACTTAAAATACAGCCACAGATTAATGTGGAAGAGTTCTGGATTAAATATCCTGTCAAAAAGCATAATTGAAATGTTAATTCTATGAAAGTATTTGGACCGATGAGTCACAAGGAAAACAGGCTGAGTTGTGAGATATGTTAAAATAAGAAAATGTTTATTTTCATTGAATGGAAACTAGAATGGAAAGGAAAGGTCATGGAAGGTAGTTTTAAGAAGCAAGTATTTGTGGAATTAATTTTTATACTGTAAATAGTGAGAAATAATTACAAAATCAGATTGTGTCTATACCTATTCACCCACTTGTTCATTCAGGGGAGTAGTACCTGCTCACTTCCAATGGCATTTGAGAATATGTAGGGATGTTTATTATTTCACAAAATGGGGGATACTGCTGGGATTGAAAGTGAGAGAGTATATGTGTATGTGTGAGATATAAATTTTTCTTTCAAAATGCTAATACTATTCTTGGGAAACATGGTATAATGGGAAACAGTGTCCTACATAGCTTTGAAAATAATACTGAATATAATCACAAGAAAACTAGGATATAAGCCTAAACTGAGAGTCATTCTGCAAAATAACTAGCATGTACTCTTCAGTAATATTAGTTTGATAAAAGAAGGAGAAAAGGAGGAACTGATGCAGATTGAAGGAGAATAAGGAGACCTATCAACTACATTAAATGTGTGATCCTATGCTGGATTCTGAACCATTTGGGGGAAAAAAGACAGTATTGGAGCAATTGGCAAAAACCAAATTTGGATTATATATAAGATAATAATATTATAACAATGCCAAATTTCCTAAATTTGATCATTGTATCAAATGGAATATTGGGGGATAAGTGCCCTTGTCCTTAGAAAATATATACTTTTTTATATAAAACGTAAGTATTTAAAGGCATGTAAGTATATGACACATATATTTGAGGCATATGAAATATATGAAGTATTTAAAGACAAAGAGTCATGGCAAATTCAACTTACTCTCAAATGGTTCAACCCATAGAACCTGTGATTGGGTATATGATAAATTGGTATACACATTGGTTCTTATCTCTATCCATACCTATATCTACCAATATATAGAGAGAGTAAAACAAGTTGATAAAATTGTAACAGTTTGCAACTGTAGGTTTAAAGTATATAGTATTTCATTATATTCTTCTTGGATCTTTTCTGTAAGTTTAATGTTTTTTTTTTTTAGTAAAAATGTTTTTTGAAGGAATGGGATTGGGAGATAACAGCTTTGCCTGAGGGCTACACGTATACCTATAGCGTAAATCTGCTTCTGAAACAGGGCAGTTGCAATGTCATATATGACATGCGATGGTTTTAATTAAATAGACTTTTGGAATATACTTTTAACTAGAACAGTGATATTTCTGAGACCCAGGGAAGTGACTCATTACCAATGTTAAAAAAATTTCTTCAAAGACAAGTCTATATGACCCAAAGAAATGTCATTAAAATTCAGTTTTAAAATAATAAAGGTGATTGTCTTCCACCTTAATCAAAATAACAACAGCTTGATTGAATTTTTCAGTTTCTGAAATGCTGTCGAGAATTATGTAGCATTATAAAACCAATCCAGATTACTGAGTCAAGTTGAAATGAACTTGGAATTAAACTAATGCTATTTGCCCGGTATAGACATAACCAGACCTTCTGGATACATTTTGATTCATGGTCAGAGTATTACTGTTTTGTGGTTAAATATAAGAAAAAAGATCCTAAAAACAATTTATTATCACTTTCTCTGTTTCTTGTTCTCTCTCTGTCACTGCATTAGTATCCATATGAGCACATGCTCTTTGTTTTTATATACTGGTAAAAGTATATTTGAAATGTCACTGTCACTTCATGCTTTTTGTTGCTTGGTGGAGTACCTATGCCACTTGTGACCTTTGGCTGTGTCCCTGAAATGTTGTAGCCTTTGCAGTTAAGGGTAATTGGCAGTTAGAATTCACTTTGTTCTGTACAGTGTTAAAAAATGGACCCCTTTGTTTGGCCTACCTTCATGAACTTCCGTTTACTTCAATGGCAAGTGAAACATTTGTGTAAGAAAGAAATATTGTCTTCAATGGAAAATGCATTCCATGTGTGTTATATTTCATATTATGACATATTTTTCTTGATCCTATACTATTTTTATTCACAACGTGAATACATGACTTTTTCAAGGCTCTGTATTTTAAGGCAACCACTATTTGTGGGAATAAATGATAAATGTTAAGTAGTTTTGTAGTTAAATATCATTTTTAACTCAAGTTCTCAATAAAACACTCCCATCCTTTTTACATGAAAAGAACTTGAGCAATTCCTTTTTGAATTAAAAAAAAAAATGCCTGTTTTCATGAGACACAGGGATTGGAGCTTAAGGATGGAAGATGAAGAATCTCATCAATGCCCATGTTTTTTCACTCTCATGAATTTTGCTGGTTAATGTCAGCTTTGTCCTTTCCCTTCAATCTAGCCTTACTCAGCTAGTGATATTATAGGGTCCATTATTCCAGAGAGACATGGCTAGTGGTGTCTCTAAGTGGTCTGACATACTATTTGGAGAATTCCTGAGCCTTAGGACAGAGTCCTGGAGACTGATATTTGCAGTGAGAATATAAGTCTTGTGGTTACATATGTCCCAGGAGAGGGGAGAGCTTTAGGAGTTGAGATGGCATTGATTAGTTGTTAACAGATAGAACCACAGAATTTGTAAAGGAAGAAGAAAAGTGAGAAACAAGAAGCAGACCCACTCTGATACCCTAAGGAGATTTATGGATTCTGTTCTTGGAGATGTATGTGTGAGCACATGCCAACAGGAGAATTTGCAGGAATCTAAGTACCCCATGTTTGCAACCTCAGCAGGTGACAGTGTAGTAGGCTGACAGAGGCCTCTGGCCTTTCTTTCTCCTCTCCTTCCTTTCTTATGAAGTGTCCCTGTCTTCCCAGTCATTTTAAGAAGTCAACCTTTAGCCCTTCGGGACTTTTTTAAGTACAGTAATTCCATTGCCCTAAACATAAACCCTTTGACACATCCCTTGACAGTAATCCATTCCTTGCAGAGCTTAGGGGCCTGAGCAGCCACAGAATGTTTTCATTATAGAGCTCTGGGCTTCCTCTTGTCTGGAGCTTTAAGTACTGATGTTCAGCCACTTAACAAAGACCGCATTGCGATCTTGGCCAAGTTTGCGACAAGGGAGTACAGTGTCCTGGGCTTATGGTCAGGCCGTATCTAAGAAATCTTGGATTTAATGTTTGCCCTTCTTCTTTTCAACTCTCTCACCCCCCACTAAAAGATTCTGAACCTGTTTTCTTAACTGTTTCAATATAAGTCTAGAAAGTTGAACTCTACTTCCAGAGGGAGGCCAGCATTTGTGTATATTCAACCATACATGAGGTGTCTAGTGTTAACAGATTGTGTGTGTATCTCGAAGAGCATCTCCTCTTTTATTTATTTGTGCTTTAATAGTTCTTGTTCTCAAGAGGTTTGCATTCAGAGTGTAGTCCAGATCAGCGGCAGTATCTCCTGGAAGATTGTTATAAATATGAAATTTCAGATGGTACACCAGACCTGCTGAATCCGAATCTGGCCTTTAACAAAATCCACAGATGATTCTCGTGCATTTTAAAGTTTGGGAAGCTCTGATTAGAGAGGATTTGATCAATGCTTCTGAATTACTTAGCTTATGAAGCAGAGATCTAACACATTTTTCTACACATAAATAAGTAGATGGCTCAGCGTAAAAATTACTCTGATAAATGGATTTTTTTTCATTTTTCCCAAATTTATTTTTATAACTTTTTGTGTCAAACTGTTAAAAGAAGTCAGAAAATATATTAGCCAGTAGCCCTAAGTCTTTAAGAAATGAGGCTCTGATACTCTTGACTGACAAGAAAAGTATTCAGCATATAGGATTGTGACAGGTACTTGCACTATGCCTGGTGCTTCATATACTTATTTTAAACAAAAACTCCATGAAGTGATTCTCACTCACCATATTTCCCACGTGAAGACAGGAGGCCTGA
This sequence comes from Procyon lotor, assembly GCA_028646535.1. NCBI lineage: Eukaryota > Metazoa > Chordata > Mammalia > Carnivora > Procyonidae > Procyon > Procyon lotor. The sequence continues at coordinate 26,080,397 of CM053610.1, forward strand.
TGAGGTTATGATCTTAGAGCACAATGCTCAGTGAGTCCACACTCAGAGCTGTCCCACTATGAATCTCCTCCTCTTTCTCCATGGAAGACAATTCAGAAAAATGGGAAGACTTTAATTCTAAGCCATCATCTGAAGCAGGTTTACTAAGTTTTGAGGCTGGATAATTTTTTGTTGTGGGGAACTATTCTGTGCATTGTGGAACGTTTAGTAGCACCCTAGACCTCTATCCATTAGATACCACCTATACCTCTCACTCCAAATCATTTCCCTTCCTCCACCTCTCCCCTTGTCTCCTCCCTTACCACCCCCATCGTGAAAACTAGAAATGCCTCCAGACAGTGCAAAATGTCCCTGGGACAGAATCATGTCTCGGGAACAATTGGCCTGGACACATGAGTAGTTTTATCTATTCCTAGCTTTAATCTGATTTTCTCTATTGTGCAAGTCTTCCTTATAAGACAGCTCCCTTCTGATTAATTAAAAGTTCCAGATAACTGAGGATTTACAACTTCCGCAATTGCTGTCATTTTGTTTTCTCTGTTTTCTTAGAGTTCAGTACTTTTACAAAACAAAAACAAAAACAAAAAACAACAAAAAAAGCATACCATTCATCTTCTGCTTAATTATTCTAACAGGTGAGCTCACAACTTTAGGAGTCTTATTATTCTTCAGTGGTTCCATTTTGATCTTGGCCTATAGGAAGATCAAGAGATGCTCATATCATGGAGATAGTTCTGGTTCAGTAGATGAACAGGAAGGTTCCTGAGCCCACATGCCTCTCCACTACTTCCTAGCTATGTGAATCTGGGTTAGTCCTTTTCACTCTGTTTAACCTGTGTAAAATGCAGTCCTACCTAGTAGGGTTATTGTGAGAATTAAATGAGATTTTCCATTGGTATGGAATGGTATCTAACACAGAAAATATCAGCAATTGTTTATTATTATTCCTTTGGGTATTATCTGTACCTTAGGATCTTGTCAAGGACAGAAGGAGGTCTCAGCTCTCTCTCTCAAACACATGCTCTGTGTTTTTAAAATCGTATTCAGATCAAAGTTGTAACCCATCCTTTACACATTCAAATTGTGTAACATATTCAGCTTCCATAACAGAATTTTCTGTATAGGAGGTGAGAATATCACTGAAACATGTGAACTGATTGTTAAAATTGGCTACTCCTGATTCACTTCATAAAAAAGTTCAAAGGTGAACCAAATTAATCAATGTGAGAGAGAGTTACGTTCGGTGCTTTGGAATGGGGGTAAATTAAAGGGAGGCCAACACATTGCTGGGACATTCGTGTTCCATCTGTTTTGTTGTTTGTTTGTTTTTAATTAATTTATTTTTAAAATTAAGTTTAATGTTCCATTTCTCTTGATCTGGGAGTTGGTTACAGGGAAGTGTTCAGTTTGTGAAAATCCATCGAGCTATTCACTTATGGTTTAAGAGCATTTATCTCTTATATTTTATTGAAAGGTCAAACACATGTGCAGATCAATTATAGAAAAATAAAAAGCTTGTACACCTAACAATATTGTTTATGAGAAAGGTAAAAACTCTCAGAGATCATTCATTTTTGTTACTGTATTATGGTTCCTGCATTATTCCAGTGGTTTTTCTAGGGAGGCCTGATTTCATAAACTCTGTCTGTGCTTGTGTTATAAATATGAGATGGGGCATGAAAAGAAGTTATTATATGGTTGTTTACATTCACGTAGCCAAATACAAACCTGAATTTTTTTTTTAACCCAGACATAATATTGAGAAGTGCTATTTGGATGACTTCAACTGTATTTTTAGTTGCTCGTGCTATTGTTAATGTGAAAAATATAAAACTAAATTATAGGTCCCCCTATTTTCATTATGGGACAATTTTATAGCTGTCAAAAAAGTTGTATTTCACACTTCCCACATTGACAAGGCTGCACTGGTACCAAAGTTTGTAAGTTTTTCTTTGACTTTTCCCTCAATAGCTGGAAAGTTGATATAGCAATAATTTTGTTGCAAAGCTGTCAAAATAAATAGACCCCACAAAGCAAAGACAGGAGACTGAACTCTACAACTCTACTCTTTGCAAGCCAATATTTTCACCCCATTTTCTCCTCCTAGAATTGCTGTAAAGGAGGCAATTTGACTGATAGGGGTTCCATGTCTTTTTATTTCTTCTGCCCTGTATCTCCTATGGAAGTGCCAATGCAGACAGCCAGTAGTAAGACCCAAGGACATATAGAGTAGGTGGAGGAGGGGAGGGGAAAAAGGAGCAGTTACACTCCTGGTTAAGCCATCACATGGTTTAGAATAGATTGCTTGTGAAAGAAAACAGTGAATGTGGTAGTATCTTTAAGTGAATAAAATTCTCTAGGACTATGTCGAAAATATAACATCATTCATAATTCCAGCAAAAAAAACACACTTCCACAGCATAAAAACAATTAGAAAATACCCAATAGTAATACTGAAACATCCTTGGTCCTTTATATTATGCTTGCATTTAACAATGGAAGATTTAAGGATTTATTTACTGAATCCTAAAATGTAATCTTTATTTAAAAGCAACAAATGTTAATTTCACTGATGAAAAGAAATCATTGTAAATTTCAAGGCAGATTTGTGTTGAGGCTCAGATCAGGTTAAGGTATCATCACAGATGTCCTTAAGCCATCTTTGTTTCCCTAAAAAGCATGATGGCTTGGCAGGAGGTTCTCATTGGTCCAATCAAATAATAATGTCTATAACTAACTTTTCTTTCAAAAAAATTTCTTTGCCTTTTTTCCATTCTGTTTGCGGTAGGCCAGGCCTCTTCAAGTCCTTTTCACAAACGAAGGCAAAGTGGTTTGTAAGAAACTGCATATGCATTGACTAGGGTTCAGAGGCTAAGAACTGGCTTCGTCCCTGGGGTTGGAGGTGGAATTCTGGTGACAGCAATGGGCATGTCTTTTGTTTCCTCTGTTCACTCAGAGTCTTTGAAAGGTTCTCATTAAGTGCTATTAACAAGCATTAATACAAAGCATGACTACGAAATTCCAGGGAGAATCAAACAGCAGAATGAGCAGCAAGGAGAATGTGAGACGACCTAAGTAAAGTCAGACATCCTTAGTGAAATAAAACTGCCAATGACAGACATGTCTGGAGGGTAGCAAGATTGTTTCTGAGTCTGACACAGAGACTGTAAAAGCATCAGGACCACCAACTACTGCACATGCATCTGTACCGTAGCGACTCCCACATGTGAGCGATACCTTTGCATATTAGAAACAAATGATGTACACGTAACTATAGGACTAAAGGTAGCAGCTGTAAGGAGAAGCACCAACCACACTAAAGGATAAGACAGTCACATAAGAGAAGGGATTTAGAATGGGGGCTTTTTAAATAACTCAACCCAGTAACACACTGTTCTCTGGTGGAAATTACACCAGTTATGCCATCTGGGAGAAGATTTCAAACACATTCCCCGGATTATCTCTTCTAGATCTCTTGGTTCTGTCAGTTCTTCCACTGCAGTCCAGAGCTTCTTAATTCCTGAATTTAGTGTTGACCCTCTATCGCAAATGTCAACTCACTTTGCATTTTCAATTAACTCTTTAAAAATAAAGATCAACCTAAAAAAGCAAAGTGGACCTGAGACTAACCTTGCTCCCAAAGTCAAGTTGTCCAGAGACTTGCTTAGTTTTAGGATAGCTTAGAGCTGTCAGTCAGCCCCAGGAGCAATCACCGCGAGGCTGAATAACCTCTGTCTTGGCCTGCCACGAGGTTTCTCAGCTTAGTGCTACCCCTGAATGGCACTCTGTCATTATGCTATATTTAGGCCATGAAGGTTGTAATTAGCTTTGTTCTGCTGCAAACTGATCCAGCCTCACATGCAATATAAAAGGTAATAAAATAGGTAGGCAGATATAAAAACCTAAATAAGCATCTTATGTAGAAAAATTTCATGATTCCCAAACTGCTGACAGAGCCAAAGAAAGAGAACTTTCAAGGCTTCAAAAGCAGCAGGAGCCACCTAAGAAGCTGCTTCTAGGTGTGGCCAGCTTGCACCAGGATGTTTAGTCAATGCCCTCATCTCTCCCTCACATCGCCCTCCTACTCCCACCCACGGAGATAACTGTTCTGTAACTTGATAATATTCACCAGAAGCTGCTTTTTTAAGTATGACATCTCACATCTCTTTAATGGGCCAGTTTTGTCTGAAAGTGGACTTTAAGAATTCCATTGTTCAGCATCCCTGCATTACCTGTTCCAGAAATTGTCTGGGATCTGAGCCATCTGTTTGGTTTTTTTGTTTTGTTTTGTTTTTTCAAGATTTATTTGTTTGAGAGGGAGCGCAGACCTGAGCTAGGAGAGGGAGAGGAAGAGTATCTCCAGCAAAGTCCCTGCTGTGCGGGGAGCCCAACTCAGGGCTTGATCCCAGGACGCTGAGATCATGACCTGAGCTGAAGGCAGACACTCAACTGCCTGAGCCACCCAGGGATCTCCTGAGCCATCTGTTTTTATCACACACAGCCATGTGTGCTTACAGGAGTAGGTACTGCTTATGAGAGAAAAGCTGGAAGGAAGGTATCAAAACATGAGGTTCACAGTGCCAAAATTGCCATTATGAGTTGATATAGTCCCTTTCACTCTCCAACTTGGCTATGAGCTCCTTTTTTTTTTTTTAAAGATGTTATTTATTTATTTGACAGAGAGAGAGAGATCACAAGTAGACAAAGAGGCAGGCAGAGAGAGAGGGGGAAGCAGGCTCCCTGCTGAGCAGAGAGCCCAATGTGGGGCTCGATCCCAGGACCCTGAGACCATGACCTGAGCTGAAGACAGAGGCTTTAACCCACTGAGCCACCCAGGTGCCCTGGTTATGAGCTCCTTGAAGGTAAGATCTTCTATTGTCTCTTCTGCAGGTTTTAGTTAACATGGGTTAGCTGTAGATTATCAGTCAGTGTTCATTGAGTCATACAGGTGATGTGCTGGAAAAAAAATATGCTTCCTCAAGACCCAGGGTAAACATTTTCATATAATCTTTATTCAACTATTGACAGTGGCTTGGCTTTGCAACATAGTGGAAGACTTTGGGGAGCCCTCTACATTTGTCGACTTGTTTAATGAATAAAAATCTAAATAAAAGTAATAGGTGCATAAATGTAAGGAAAGATCTTTAAAGAAAGAACAACTATGAATCTTATGTACCTGAGGTATAAAGAGACAGAAGAGTGAAACAAAGAAAGGAAGCCCAAAGGAAAGTAATGAAAATATATTAATGAGTTGGGATATAATATGTAACAGTGAACTTGAAGGCAGAAAAATTATGGTTGCCATGTCTTCAGGAGCAGACTATAGAGTAAGCATTATTTCTGTTGTTTGTGGATTATGAGACATAAAGGGGTGGGGAGGGGCCCTTCCCCCAACTTAAAGGAGGATCCTAAGGGTAAAAAGAGCAAATGGTATCATGCAGAGAATAAGGGACTTGGATACCATGTAGATATAGAAATGGTCCCTCTGTCATCTTCTAATATTGAGTTTGTATGTAGTAAGATGAACCAGACGCAGGTGACCTTCTAAGACAAAAGATTCAAGCAATATTTTATATTCATGGAACTTTTAATAATTTACTTGAATATTTTTGCATTAATATTCAATCTACATAGCTCCTTGAAGAGGGAATGCTCAAGCTCATTTTTAGATGAATGGACTGAGTCTAGAAATCAAGAAACTTGGTTGACTAAGTTCTCAGCTAGGTCAAAGCAGAGGCAAAATTCAAACCTAGATCTGCCTCCTTGTTTAATGCTCTTTAGTTCTTCACTTCCTGTCTTAAAAAGAGCTTAAATAGTCCTGAAGGGAAACCAGATATCAAGGATGTTTACAATTTCCACTAGCACTCTTAAAGAGCACTTGTAATACACAGCCAAAATTTCATCTGCATTTTTATAACCAGAGTGTGCAAAATCCCAGTGCTAGCAGTCTCAGCTTCCATTTCTTGATCAGCTTCAGGAGGCAAAAAATACCTGTGTTCCTCCTTTTGGCCACAAATTAGAAAGCGTGGAGTTTGGGGCTGACAAAGTAGTTATAAAGGGAAATTGAGGACTTTGAGAAGTTGGGAGATAAATAAAGACATTTGGTGATTTCTACTCATTTCTCTGATGACTTGACAATTTTGCCATTGTCTCTAAGGGAAGGTATCCAAAGTTCTAGTGAGAATTTCTTCATGTTAATTGAATGTGTTCATGTTGTTATAATAAATAGGCTTTTGTGGGCCTGGGGAGTAAGAGGCTTGAATCTTATTTTTCTTTTCTGGATATTGCATATTCTCACTTTATACGTTGACTATGGTTCAGTTTGTAAGAAGAAGAGAAGGAAAAAATTTAATTTTTTAAATCACATTTATTTTTTTTAAGGTTTTATTTATTTGTCGAGAGAGTGAGAGAGAGATAAAGAGAGAGAGAGCACACAAGCAGGTGAAGCCCTAGGCAGAGCAAGGATCCTAAGGGTAAAAAGAGCAAATGGTATCATGCAGAGAATAAGGGACTTGGATACCACGTAGATATAGAAATGGTCCTCCTTGCTCCTGCCGAGCAAGGAGCCTGATGTGGGACTTGATCCCAGGACCCTAAGATCGTGACTTGAACTGAAGGCAGATGCTTAACTGACTGAATCACTCAGGTGTCCCTTAATTGCATTTATTCTGTGGAGCTAGTCGAGAATTTTAAGTTTTTGGATTTTTAAAATCAACGTATGCTTTATTTTAAAAACAATTAAAAATTTCTTTGATGCCATATCATTATAATAAAAAGTCCAGTTCTAAGTATTTATACTGTTCATAACAAGTGATATATTTTCATTCACAGAGGGCTTCATTTGCTTCCCCAAAGTTGACTTTTTCATATTCAGAACCAGACATTTGACAGATTTGACATTTTATAGTTGATGACAGAAAATGGAAAAAACACAAGCCTCCCACCTCCTCTTCTGCTTTCATAATTCTATCCTGGCTGGACATCATTTTTTTTTCTCCCCTCAAAATTTCCAAAACTTTTTAGACTGTTGTGATAAGACCAAAGTCAGTGAGTTTAAGACTGGAAAGAATTCCCCGTAGGAAATGTTGAAAATGTGACTGGAAGGAAAATGGGTAGGAGAAGGAACACTTGTGATGCTATTTCTTTGACAAGGTGTCAGCACAGCTTCCTCAGTACCATTCTCAAGAATAGAAAGCCAAACAAGCTATACTTTTTCACTCCAGCTCAGATTTCAATGTTATATGCTTTTTCTTTAAAGAGGTGTGAAGGGTCTCTTTAAGAGGACTCTATCTGTCTGTACACACACATACATGTAACACAGGAACACTTCCGGCCCCAAGTCCAAAGAAAATCAATTTTAAAAATGCGAGAGGTGCTTGGAAAGTCTTGTTATCAGGCTAAAAACAAATAAAATGAACTTTAAGATTAAATCTTGTAATCATTATGAACATTAGCTTTCATTCTCTCTTTCTGACACAGAATTCTCACAGGTGGTTCTAATTAGACATAAGTAGTGACAGTGGCCAGTTTGACTAAATCCAGATCCCAGCCAAGAGTAATGGAAAAAAGTCTCAGCTTGCCTTCTTAAAAAATGGAATCTATATTGAGACGGTGCAAGGAAATGACGCCTACAACAAGATGTAAAAGCCACAGCTTGAGCCCCTTTGTGTTTTCTTCCTTTAGGGAGTCTAAGCAGCCTAAAACACCTAATGCCATGTTTCTTACTGCTCATATTGAATTCCATGCTTCATAGAGAAAGATTATATTCTTCTAAGACAAATTCTGTCCGCTTTGCCATCTCTCAGGAAAAACATAAGCTAAATATGTTATATGTATCATCAGCCAATTCTGTTCTTTTGTTTGACATAGGTGAGTTGCCATTTGATAATCCTTTCAGGTCGTTTCCTAAATAATTCACTGTTTTCATTAAAATTCTTGATCACCTTTAGTTTAGCTGAGCCATACAGAAAAGGACAACATCTTTTTGGACAACGTTTCCAAAAATCAGTAGGTTAATAAAACTTGGATTGCTTAGCCTCCATGTTCTATGATAAGAAAATTTTACCCTAGTCATGTTCTCTTTCTTAGGAATTCAAACTGGTGTTCTAAGAAGCAAATACTCATCCCTGGCTAAGAAATGTCTTTGAAAATCCCTGCAGGTATTTGGTAGACATCCTGAGTGATTTTTATATTTCTTTTTTCCCCAAATATGTTTATTTTTTCAGTGTTACAAGATTCATTGTTCATGCACCACTCCCAGTGCTCCATACAATACGTGCCCTCCTCAATACCCCACCACCAGGCTCACCCAACCTCCTACCCCTTCCACTCCAAAACCCTCAGTTTGAGGCTCATCTTCTACAGCAGAAGGCCTGGAATGTCAGTCCCACCATTTCAGCGAATAGTGACAAAATTGATATTCCCGGTCTTTTGCTTTGGGGCATGCCTTTGATCTTAGCAGGGGATCCACTGGTAATGAGACATGTCCTACAGAGAAATATCTATCTCAAAAGGTAGAACATATTATCCATGTCCATCAAATCACAACCAATCTGAGGAATCCCAAGAGACCTGAAGGAGTTATAAAAGATTTGGCAACTTATTTTCCAAGGCTTTCCCAATCCAGGCTAGGTTTATATATACTTATATATGAACTAATTGTCCTGGGATATTATCAGGATTTAAAGAGTATTTTTTTGAGTGAGGTTCAAGATTGAACACTTTCAGAAAGGAATCCTGTTGTGCAGGCTTGTTTCTTAACTCCAGTCTGCCTCATGATGGATCTAAAGTGCCTCCTGGAAGAAATTCATTTTGCCTCCATCTCATGTGTTCCACTCAAACCTGCCCTTAACAAATAAGAAAATATTTTAAACAGTTGACTTTGGAATGAGAAATCTTGACTAGGAATCTTATGAAGCTGAAGGCACCTTGGTTGGTTTTTTCTTTTTCTTTCTGCTCCCTCACCCTTTTCCCCTCTTTACCTTGATCCTTTTCTCTGGTTGTTGCTTTCTGCTTTATTTGTTTATTTCTTTATTTAGTCTTTCTCTAGTCAGTGGCGACAGCTAGAAAAATTCCTAGACCATGTGGTGTCCTCCTGCATCACCCCACAGAGAGCTTTGGTCAGAGGTCTTCCCTGCTCTTCTCCCAGCCAGCAGGACACCTACTGGTCTTACCCACCAGTCTGGCAAGATAGACTGACCCTTTTCAAATGCCGAGCTTCCCCTAGCCTCAATTTAAATACTCATTCTTTTATCTGTGGAGTTACCTCTTAGAATCTACACTTAATGACTTTAGAATCTTACATTGCAACTTTTAACTTTACCCTGTCAGTTCAGCTTTCTCTTCTGTAGTGCTGAAACTGCCCATCGGGACCTCTGTTTCTTGTTGACTTTCCTATTGTCTCAAGCAAGGAAGTGAGGAGGGGACTTCAACCTTGCACTATAATCCTAGACCTGCTCCTAGTTTTACTTAAATAGTTGTGCTGATTGGCTTTTTCACGGCAAGTTAACCATGGATTATCTCCCACAATTTTGTCGTGAGCTCACCTAAAAAACCACAAACTTCACCTCTTTTTTCAGAACATAAAAAAGGACTCTTCACAGTAAGTTACTATAGGTAATGCAGAAGCCTAGTTAACAAGACGGGATCCCCAAGCACAGCAATTAAATCATCTTTCCATTGGTTTGCTGGGAGATGACAGAGTGAAAAACTCCAGTTGGTACTAGTTCTGAACTCTTCGTAAGTCCCACCTCTGCTCTGCTCTGCTCTTCATGTTTCCCATTTAATCTTCATGTTTCCCATGTAACTATGGTGGGTAATGGTGATTATCTCATAGATCTCTTCCAATTCTAATCTGATACATAATCCTAGATTTTAAATGTGTACATTTCATTTGAGTTTTTTCCCAAACAGGAGATGATATGACTATTTCAACATAAAAAAATTTTGCTGTGGCTCACAGTGGCAGCAACCTTTAAAACTATTGTGTAAGTATTTCTGCTGGTAATAGTGAGGCATAAAATCCATGGAATTAGAAGGGAGCAGCTTGGGGAAATAAGTGTTCTCTCTGTCCTAGGAGTTTTCTTGGCTGAGAAGAGATGAGTTGGGTAGGTCTAGCAATGCCAAATATTAATACACTTAGTAGATCTAACTAGCCAGGTAATGGTAGAAGGGAAATAATTGAATGTATCTTTCATCTGTTACATTTGTAACAGTTCTTTCTCGTCTCATTCTTTCTTCAGGAAAGAATGAGCGAACTACTCACCTGACTTCCAGACTCCATGCCTCGTGCTGGGGGTCCAACCCCCGTCAGAGTTCCCCACTACCAAATGCTGAGGGCTTAGGAGAGCAGGGGCAGGATAATTCCCTGAGGATGGTTGGTTATAAATACCAGGCATACCCACATCCTGGTTACTCTTCTTTTTCCTTTAGTCATAGGCAGGCTTTGTCCTCTGCCTATCGGCTGACCACTAAGTCAGTCACGACCAGAGAAAAGAGAAAGAGGCAAGTGAGTCCTTCTCCTTCTGTTCTCTTTTTTTTCTATTTAGAAATACATTAGGGGTGCCTCGGTGGCTCAGTCAGTTAAGCATCGGGCTCCTGCTTTTGTCTCAGGTCACGATTTCATGGGTCATGAGATTGAGCCCTGTGTTGGGCTGCCCATTCAGTGAGGGGTCTACTTGAAGATTTTCTCCCTCTGCCCTTCCCCACACTCACATATACACATTCTCTCCTCCATCTCTTTAAAATGAATAAATAAATCTATCTTTTTTTTTAAGGATTTTATTTATTTGTTTGACACAGAGAGAGAGAGAGAGAGACAGTGAGAGAGAGGAAACACAAGCAGGTAGAGTGGGAGAGGGAGAAACAGGCTTCCCACTGAGCAGGGAACCCAGCAGGACCCTGGGGTCATGACCTCAGCCAAAGGCAGCCACTTAATGACTGAGCCACCCAGGCACACACCCCCCTTTTAAAAAAGATTTTATTTATTTATTTGCCAGAGAGAGAGAGAGAGAGAGTGCACAAGCAGGGAGAGCAGCAGGCAGAGGGGAAGAAAGCTTCCCACCGAGCAAGGAGCCCAATGTGGGACTCAATCCCAGGACCCTGGGATCATGATCTGAGCCGAAGGCAGATGCTTAAATGACTGAGCCACCCAAGCATCCTGAAAATGAATAAATAAAACCTCTCTTAAAAAAAGAAGTATATTAAAAAGAAAGCTTCTCTTCTTAACAGGTAATAAGAAATTACATAAAATTTTAACATTTAGGGGCCTCAGATATCTGTTACCCCAATATCTGGCCTTACAGTTAACACATAAACCTATTAGGAAGAATGGAAAGGTCATGCTCCTTGGTCCTCAGATAAACTGGTTTTGTAACTCTTGGAAGTTTTGAGGAAAGGGACGTGAAATCAACTCTGAAAGTTTTGGAAGGAGCTCAAGATTCTTGCTCATAGATGTTACATTAAAGCAGAATGCTAAGGGTGCCTGGGTGGTGCAGTTGGTTGTGTCCGACTCTTGGTTTCAGCTGAGGTCGTAATCTCAGAGAGTAGGGACAGGAAGATGTGAAATTGAGGGTCGTGAAATTGAGTCCTGAATTGGGCTCTGTGCTCAGCATGGAGTCTGCATAAGATTCTTTCTTTCTCTCTCTTTCTTTGCCCATCCCCCCTTGCATGTACTTTCTTTCTCTCTCCAAAAATAAATAACTCTTTAAAAAAAATCAAAATAGAATGCTAAAACTCACTACCACCACATGCAATGGTTCTGTGCTTCCTCAAACATTTCAAGTATCTGGAAGGAAGTCCTGGGTCCAGCAGGTTGGTCTTAGTGTGTAAGGCTTGAGGGCAACTTTGTATTTCTGACACCTCAAACACTGCCTAACAAAGAAGATACACTCCGTAATTTCCTGTTGAATAAATGAATGACTAAATTCTTACTGAAAGAATTGATGCCAGATGATCAGCAAACAAATGATAGGTTAAGGACCTTAAAGTATGAGAGAAGTGAACTCAATAATGGTTCGGAAATGATGCAGAAATTTTGTGCATCAAAATAAATGAATCAGAATAAAACACAGAGGCGTCTTTTCTAGTAAACCTTTTTTTAAAAAGATTTGAGAGAGAGAGAGAAAGGGCACACACTAGTGGGTGGAGGGGCAGAGGGAAAGGGACAAGCAGATTTGCTGCTGAGCAAGGAGCCCAACCCAGGGCTTGGTCCCAGGACTACTGGATCATGACCTGAACCAAAAAGCAGATGCTCAACCAACTGAGCCACCCAGACACTCCTCTAGTAAACCATTTTTTTTTCTAAAGATTTTATTTATTTGACAGAGAGAAACACAGAGAGAGAGGGAACACAAGCAGAGGGAATGGTAGAGGGAGAAGCAGGCTTTCTGCTGAGCAGGGAGCCCGGCGGGGCTCAATCCCAGGACTCCGGGATCATGACCTGAGCCAAAGGCAGATGCTTAACGACTGAGCCACCCAGGCGCCCCTAGTAAACCATTTTTTAATGCAAAAATTATCTGCATATGTGTACTAAAAGGCTGGTGACAATGCATCTTCATAAAAAAGTTTGGAAAGCCATTTTTCTCCAGTTTTTTTCCATTAACTTTTTCCCCAGGGTTAACCCATGCCATACATGCTCTGTGAATATAGAAGTCTGTATATTCTTTCTGGACTGTTCTTTTCAATTAGGTCGATGTCTGGAGTGCTGCATGTAATCTTAATAATGCTCAGATTTGATATAAGCTGTTTTAATAGAGAAGGTCTCTTTGAAAGTAAGCAAAAGGGATAATAACTCTTGGCAGTATTGTTGTTCAGGAAATATCAGTTCTTTCATAGGAAACTGAAAATACTTAGAGGATTAAAGTGAATACAATACACAGATGAAAATCCCCATTTGGAAGCTGACTTTTCTCAAACAGTTCTTCTGTGTCGACTGTTGTAACAATTGTCCCACTTAGCCTTAGACTCTTCCTGCTATAGAGTATAGCATTGTTTAAGAGATACTTTAGCCTGATAAATCAAGTGTTGAGATAAAGCATTATGGGTGATATGCTCCCATGTAGTACTCTGTTGAATGCTAACTCCTGGCTAAATATTTTTCAAGTACTGCAGTCTTTTACTAGTATCAGGACCCCAGATTTCCCTGCCACACCTCAGCAGAGAACACCATACACAGGAACAATGACATCCAAAGACTTAACATGTGTGCTATTCACAGCAAGACCGTCTCCACACTGCTGATCCTTCAATCTGTTTGGGCTCAGTATTGAATGGAGGAGTGTATCATCAGTGATTTCTCAAAATTTCAGAATATTTTGATTTCTTTTCTTTGTGTAATATGAGCATTTTTTGTATTCTGCGAGAAATGTAAAACTCAGGAACTGCACATGAAATAGTGCAGTTTCTCTCTGCACTAGTGATAGTGCAGTTCCTGAGTTTGAGTCCTCAGCTTGGGATACTGTAAAGATGATTTAAGACTCTCTTTGTAAAATTCTTAATGTACTTGAGAAATCCCTGGTATTTGATTACAGACACTTGGAGCTCACACCCAAACCTATTTCCATGATATGAACTGTTATTGATCTGAAGAGACTAATTACATTTATTTTATAGTTGTCTCCTGTACTCTGTCTTCTATTCTCTTGAGGCAGTTCATTTGTCCAGTTTTTGTCTCTCTTGTATACTAGTTTCAATTGATTATTCTGGAATATCTGTTTACACTTGCAAATGATGGCTTAATTTATCAATATCAGTAATTGAGATAGATATTTGGGGAAAAATTATACCCTGAAGGTAATTACATGTTCTCTGCCTCTGAAGAGAAACAGATAGGGTGGGAGGGAGGCAGGTTGGGAGCAGATGATATAACAAGGTGGGCTCCTTAAATTTATTCTTTTTATTTTTCTTTTCATATGGGTTTATGGGCAGGAGAAGAGATAAATGTATATGTTAATAGCCACCTTAAATATGAAGCTGTCAACTGACCCTGATATATGGTTATTCCTTTACTCAGAAAAATTTCTTACACTTCCAAGATTTCCTGCTGTGGTCTGCAATTCAATAAAACAGTGCCAATTATATAGTTCAGGCCAAATGCTGGTCTGCTACTTCTGATACAGTAGTCCAATTGCTGTGTTTCACCCCAATGTCTGGGCTCTCAGGTCCACTTGGAACTAACATGCCCAAGCCAAGTTACTTATACTTTCCGGCTACCTCATATTTAAATTTTTTTGTCTGGACTGAAATTGGGGGTGGGTGCTATGGGCTTAGAATTTGCCCAGCAGTAATTGTTATTGAAATGTCTGATGGAGAAAAGTCATATGGTCAGTAGTTGCTGGTGTCATGAAGACTCCAATAAAAGGATGAGATGGGGAAATTTATAATGTTTTGACTTTGACAATGATGTCAAAACAGTTTTACTCTGAATCCTTTTTGGGCATGCCTTTAACATTACAGTGTCTACTGGCTTTCTTGATTGAAAAGAATAAAATAATCTTATAATTTATGTGTCACAAAAGTCTCCTAACTTCTGATGTTTCTCTTTTAAACTCATTCAAAGAGGAAGGAGCAGAGTATAGTAATAGAAATATATTATAGAATATAATAATACAGAGCCAGTGATATAGTATATAGTTATATTCTATAATATACTATAATATATAGTGATATATATAAATCACAAATATACATAGTGATGTAGAATAACAATAATGTAGAATATAGTAATAGAAATATAATATAGAAATGCCAAATCAACATTAGACAATCTTGGCATTTTATTTATTCATTTTTTAAGTAGGCTCCACACCCAGCATGGAGCCCAACATGGGGCTTGAACTCATGACCCCAAGATCAAGACCTGTGCTGAGATCAAGAGTCTGACGTTTAACCAACTAAGCCACCCTGGCATCCCTTGGCATTTTAGAGCTAATTACAACTGCTAATTAATTTTAATGTTTCTAGCCTCAGTTTGTAATCTAGTGCATATGTATTTATTTTTTTCCCTTCCTTATTCTGCACTGTTGAAATAGGGAAAGGGAGCCCCTTTACATGAGTAGTTCTACACATGAATTTTTCACAAGAAGTATGATTCTAATGCACTGTAAATTCTTCTGCTCTTTCTTATAACTTGTAATATTATAGCTTGAAGCATGATGATAGCAGAAGTACTCCAAAAATATGGGATACACATGGTTAAATCCATTTCACAGAGCCAGTTGCTTGCCACTGACTAACATGTGGAGTTGCCATTCTCTGGCACGTGAATTATTTATTTTCTCTCTTTGCACTTAGTTCTATACTGGGAACTCCTTGTTCTTATGTTTTTCAGAAAAACATTGATCTTTTTATAATTTCATTAATAGTAGCATGGAGCTTCCTTTGTAATTCCATGTTCTTTTTTCTCAGCAAGTCTCCATCCTTTTGTCTTTAGACCAAAGGCATTGTTGTCTTGGTGTGTGTGACAAAGTAGAAGTAAGGGGTTAGGCAGTCACCAGGCTCATGCACAGAATCATGGATATCATCATTCAGGAGACATGCTTTGACCCCTGGGCATTTATGAATCAATGCACTGCAATGATAAGCCATTAAAATGGGTCTCACCAACAAGTGTACTAGCTAATCTCCAAAGAGTAAAAAGGAAGCTCAGATTAAAAGGAGATACAGCCCAGGGAAGGCTGCTTGAAAGAAGTTGGAAGTTGACATTTGCAGCTGTGCCTGATGAAGCAGGATGAGGAGGAAGGAGAATTGTATTCTATTCTCATCACCTCTCGCTGACTCGTAAATTGGTTAGATGACCCCAAAATTGCTTTTGAGCGTTAGACGGGAGCTGCAGCTTTCAGTGGAATTTAACATGGGATTTTCCAAGATCTTGCAAATGATGACTCCCTCATAAGATGAGTTAGAGAATTATCCATCTTAATTTTAACTGACTACGTTAGGAAGATAGAATAGATTTGTAACCTCTATGGGAAGTGAGCTCTGAATAAGTGACCTACCTGGTCAAAACAACTTAGAGCATTCCCACTCCCTACTTCAGGAACTTAAGAATAGCTGCTCTAAAGCTTGCCCTCTTGACCCTCTGCCATCAAATGGAAGAGGTAGTTTGGGGTGACTGTGAAATAGTAACTATGTCCTCATTGATAAAGACAGGACTTCAGTCTCAGAAGTTCATCATGATGTCAGTCATTGTCATTATTCCAGCATCTGAGAATTAGTAGAGTATGGGATATGACTAACTCAAGACTGGAAGGACTTCAGTCATTCAGGAAACTCAAGAGAAGTTAAAAATAGTGTCTGTGAATCCAAATGGCCAGGAGGCAAAATCTGAGATATCTTCAACATGGCTCACAACATGGCCATGTAAGAATAAATCTAAATATCATTCTGCCTGAGAAGGTGCTGATATAATTTTCTGGATTACTTCTGTTGGATGTATGAGTATGTTGGCAATGATCTACTAAATCTTTGGATGTTTCAGATGTTTTCAGAGGGTTAAGTGATGAAGGTTTCATCATGCTTTACTGGCAAGCAATTAGACATAATTATAAACCAAAAAAGTGCTATTTACTAACCACAAAGTATGTGTCCTTCCAGCAAACTGATCAGTGGCAGAGGAGACTATCTCATGTTTTTCAGCAACTAAATTTCTTTTTTCATATATATGCTGTTCTGTGCGGGGGCATAAGATGTTCTCAATTTATAGAATTATTTTGTTAGAGTATGGTATATTGCTCAAAATTCTCACTTCTCTCAGTGCCAATATGTTCTTTTTGATGGCTTCTTTTTTGCCATATGCAATGAGACTAAGATGATTTAATACCCAATTTAACTCGACATGAGACATTTGGAGTTTTTCCACCATTGACTCATTTAATAATAGGGGTGGGAGAGATGGCGGAAACTAGAAACAAGGGTCCCAGAAATGGATGATAGGTTACTTATTGATTTCTCTTTGTGGGTTACTTTTGAAATTTTTCCTTTGCTGACAAAATAGAAACCGACAAAGGCAGTGATTCACTTCCTGGGCTGTCGGCTGCCACCCTATCACCTCTGGCGGTCTTCACGCACATATAGACATGTCTTTTCAGTTTCCAGGTGGTTTTCCAAGGGGAGATCCTCAGTTTAGTATCTCTCTGGAATTCTTTAAAAGAAAAGAAATCACAAGAGATATTCCATTTAATGTATATTGGCTCCAAGAAAAAAAACAACCAACCAACCAACCAAACAAAAACAACAAACCAGCGTGAGTAAGTCTGTGCTCCCCTTTCCCCCACCCCAGGGTCAAAGGTAGAAATTGTCTACATTTAAATGAAAATGCATGCGTGTGTGCTTTCCTTTCCTTCCTGTGCTCAATTAGATAAAACTCCCCGAAGTCCTGCCAATCAACAGGACTGTTAGTTTGGAGATGCTACTAGTACTGTGATAGTGGTATTTGCAAGTCTGGCTAGATCTGCTCTGGAGACAGCAGGGCTGTGGGTGGTCAGTCTTCTCTCCTTTTTGAAATCTTATCATTGTCAGCCTGGCTGAGATAAAGTTCCTTCCTAACTTCTTGAAGTTGTGGACACAGAGATTGTTTGTGGGGAAGATTTCTGTAGTCCTTTATTTGTACTGGGCACTCCAGAGCCTGGTGCTCTAACCCGGGTGCCGCTCTTAGTCAAGGAGAAAAAGGAATGACAGATAGTTCTTTAACTTTTTTCATTTAAATGAAAAATACAAATCATAGTCATTTAAGGCTCATGAGCTAAAGTTTGATTATGTAGAATGCTACACAAATTACATTGTTTCTGAGTTTTTATTAAGATGACCTATTTAATTTTCTGTTTCACTTCTAAAAGTACATAGTGTTCAATATATGGGTGTGAAATATTTCTACAGCCAGAGACTTATATAAAAGTTACATGTAAATGTTTACCTATTTTATATGAAGATTAAGACCAAGTTCACTTTTAATAAAAAGTCTGAAATACTACAGTACTCTGAGTGTCAAAATCCAAAACTAAAGGCTATTCATGGATGTGTTCTGCAAACTTCATTGGATTGGACGTAAGGCGTTTGAGATGGTTTTGGAACTGGGCCCTTCAGTAGTTAATAAAAGAATAAAGATAAAGCCATTGTGAACCATTTCTGAAGAATAGCTAATGTAATTTAAAGCCCAGAGATTAGAGGACATATCAGATTTAAGTCATAAGACAATAATTCTCTGAAATTTTTGAAATACCGAATAAAAGAGTAAAATTAACATTTAGAGTTGGTTGGTTAAGTGAAACACCATATCATAGATTAGGAAAAACGGTTACTTTTTGGTAGCATTTGTGAGGCAAATCTGAGGGGCAGAGAGTGAGTGAAATGGTTTAGGAATTAAAATTTTGCCTCCAGGCAGCCATACTTTACAGTGAGCGTTACCTTAGAAATAAGTATGATCAACCTCTTCCACATGAGAGACCCAGTAATGGCTTTCCCTTACACATGGCTATTGGATTGTCAGAAATTCTCCTCGGAAGACATCCAGGATTTTGTCTTCAACTACAGGTAGCAATATCAGAACAAAACATATGGCAACCCTGCTTAAAAGATTGAAGCCAGCTCAGATGGCCTCTCCATTTGATAGGAAGTCAGAAGCAAAGTATGTGACACACTGCCCAAATTGCAATGTTTTCCACGTAAACCCTGATTCTACTTCTTTAGTTTTATTTCAATCTAAAAGAATTTAGAAAGAACTGGGTGTCTATTTTATTTATATTAGTGGAGGTGTATGAATGAATAAATGAATCAAAGAATTAGACTTTTCCTGGAGTGACTGCAGTGTGCCAGGCACTCTGTGAGGTCCCTTTCAAATATAAAGGTTTTATTTCCTCTTCATCATAATTGTCTTTACAGATTATGGAACTGGCATCCAGAGTGGTGGGCCCATGTTTGTATAACCTAATTAGTGGCAAAACTGGAATTCAAATCTAGGCCTCCTCCGTCCTGGGCCTGCTTAATTATTCCTTAGTTGCCAAAAATCCTAAGAGAGCCAAAAGTTTCATTTCAATTTTGTACTATTTCTTTAATCTAAATATGTTTGTTTACCAACCTCCTTGAGATATTATTGGCCATTTGATTTTGAATGGAGAGACGGGAGATTAACTGAAACATAAATTTTTAGTCATTCAACATCTTTTAGGATGCAGCAAAAAAAACCCCACATTAATATTGTATATTTGTGGCTACTGTCGCTGCTGTCATGTCAGTTAGAAAGGCTAGACTTGAGGCTACAGGAAGCTTTGCTTTTAAATCAAAAGCAGATTGGCTACAACTTTTTATATCCTACAAGGCACATGTGAGCATGATTCTGCAAAAGTTTATAGTAAAATAAGGAACTAAGGTATCCTACTGCTGACAGGTAGTGAAGGAACAACAATGTAAAATACATTTAAAATATATACTTTGGATAAGAAAAGGATAAAAACTGCAGTTTTGCAGCGATCCATATAATGTGAAATTTGACATGAATTGATGTATATGCTACATAGCTGTCCAAAGCAAGCATAAAAGCTAGTTGAAATATAAAACATCATTAGATGTTCAATACTTGCATTAAATTCTTATTTTTTAAGAAACATTCCTAAAATGATTTAGACTAGCCAATATCTAAAATGCTGTACACATCAGTTGACTAGTGGAAAACAGTTTATCTGTGTCAGCAGGTGTCTACTAAGTGTTCTTTCGTGTTTGACCTGTAGTTTATCCAAATTCCTGCAATTGTCTTGCCTCCCTGCTCCTCCTTCTGCTGTGTCTCCAGAGGTTTTCTATTTTACTTCTGCTTATCTAGGCTTATTCTTTTCCATGCAATCTTTCCTGTCCTTTATGGACTCTTAATTCCATTGCACACAGACCCATACACCCTGTCTAGGTGCTGACTTTCCATTAATTGTTAATTCTGCCTTTCTCCTTAGATTGCATCTTTCTTAAGTGCTGGAATCATGTTATATACTTGTTCTGTGTTTGCTAATGCTATTCTTAAGGGTCTAGAATGAGGGATTATCTTTATACATTATTTACTAAGAACAAAGGCCAGGAAATATATGCAGAAAGCACTGGAATTAACGTAAGTTAAAATATTCTAATGAATAAAGCTCTCCATTAGGGAGAGAAAAAAAAAATACATGAGGGTGTTCAAGTGGAGACTGAAATGATCATTTAGAAGAGATTGAGGGAAATAGACCTGTAATTGGCAATCAGTGGGGTCTTCTGAGCCTGGCATATGGGAGTAAGTGGTATTATTACCATGGATATTCCAAAGAAAGAAAAGAATGAAGGGGGAAGGGTAAAATCAGTTCCATTTGACTTCTTGTTAAAATGCAACTTCTCCCTGGGACGCCTGGGTGGCTCAGTCTGTTAAGCATCTGCCTTCGGCTCAGGTCATGATCCCAGGGTGCTGAGATCGAGTCCCACATCAGTCTCCTTGCTCAGTGAGGAACCTACTTCTCCCTCTACTTACCAATCCCTCTGCTTGTGCGTGGTCTCTCTCTCAAATAAATAAATCTTTTTAAAAAATGCAACTTCTCCCCAAAGCAATCCCTACTGCAAGCAAGGTCATGGTCTCAGATTAGGAATTGCTTCTTGCTTATTACTATGCATTGTAAAAAAGTGTTTGTGAGTGCAGATGCTTTTATTTCATACTTACAGTTTGTTGCCCCAGATAGTGGGAACCAAATAAAACTTGCCACCAAATTCAGACTTATTTTACTTCAGTCTCCTTCTTCCTTCACTGAAAATATGATTCCTTGATATATCAAGTTTTTCTTTATAAAAAGAATTATTTTAACATTCGGGAAAAAGATGCTGTAGAATTAGTTGGGTTGGTGGCTGTTCCTTCAGTTTTCACAGGATGAATTGACAATAAGCATGGATGCGGGCTCTGGAAATTGTGAAGTCTTTAGCTGTGTTTCTAGGAAATGCATTTTCACTGATCATGCCCTAGGAGGAAGAGAGTTTGTCCAATCTAAAAGTCATGGTTTGTCCCTGAAAAGATCCATAAATTATTCCTCCATTCTGTGGAAGTTTCTGTCCCTGTGACACCATTCCTTCTTATTTTTTTAGGGTGATTAGTTCCGAAGGTTCTGTGTGTTTGTTCTTCACTTAAGTCTATATGTTGTTGACAAGAGTTAATGCAGTTTTAATAAATTGCAATTGTAAATATGGTGTTCAGACTGACTTTGGAAAAACAATTACACTGGCATCATCAATTCATGTCCCCTTGCACAAGAAGTTCACAAAGCCTCTGAGTTTGCAAAGATGTTAGTCATCAAGCCCATCCCGGGACACACCTGGTAACAATGGTGCTGATGATACTGGTACAGAACCTCCATGTCAGGAGGCATATACTGTTTAGGTGTACACCATCTGTCCTTTCTGTGGTGCCAAAGGAATCATATCACCTCCCTGCAGCCTGGAAAAACCAAAATACCTCTTTTGGCATCTAGCCGCAATCTTGTCATATAGATTCTTTTCCTCGAGACACAACTAGCTATAGTTCACGGAAGGGTAAGTTCAGATAGATGTTCCGTAGCTCTGCAAAATACTTTAGGGATAATTTTATTGCCCTTTGCAGCTTTATCCTTTAGAAAAAAAGAATAGAAAACATTAGCTTTTAATTTTTCTTTTTTTCTACGTCCCTTTTTTTTGGTTCCAAGTGTAATAAAGCAAAGAGTTGAAACATTAAAACATAGTCCAAATGAAGCCATGAGTTATTAAAATGTAGCTGTATTTTCTCAAAGGTCAGGGTTGTCATTTTTTATGTTAAATCACTGAAGATCTTTTAGGCAGTTATTAGCTACCCGTTTATGAACTACCAATGGTTCACATCTATGATGTGATATCAGTTATTTTCTTCTTGGATATTTGAGAGCAAATTGTTGCTGACAGGAGATTATATGTATTCCAGGGTTGTGATGTCTAATACAGTAGCCGTTAGCCACATGTGGCTTGTGAACACTTGAAATGTGACTAGTCCAATTGAGATAATTATACATCAAATTTCAAAGTTTTAGTATGAAAAAAAGAATGTAAAATAGGTCAGTAACAATTTTCATGTTGATCACGTGTTGAAAGAACCACCTCAGATATACTGGGTTAAATGTAATATTTTATTAAAATTAACTTCACTTTTTAAAAATTTTTGACGACTAGAAAATGTAAATTTACGTATGTAGTTCACATCATGTTCCTATTAGACAGCACTGTTTTAGAGAGCTTGCCACGTGGTCAGGCAACAAATAAAGCCCCTTGGAAACATCTACCTAGTTCAATAGGTGGCAGAGCACTTTCTCATCCACAGTCTCCTCAGAGATCCAAACTATACATGGATTTCTTTCACACTGTGGGTTCTCATGGCATGTCCTCTGCGCTCAGTGCTGATCAGCTCTACGTGAAGACTGTTTTCCGCTTTCCACAATTTATGATCAGAGTAAACATCATTTTGGTTTTCTTCTTGCTCAACACAATGTCGTTGAAAGGAATGTATTGGGAGATGAAATTGCTTGTATCTTGTGCTGACTGCCAAGCTTTTATTTGAAAATTTTTAACAGCCACATAAATCATGGTCTTTTATTGTCCTAAGAGAACCATACCATTCTTATTTGAAGTATGATGTAAAGGATGTGAAATTTTGTTGAAATACAGACTGGTAAGTGCTAAGGGAAAGATTTGATGAATGCAGTTTTGTTAACTTTTCCTCTGCCAGTGGGTAGAATAGGCAGAATACATTAGGTAGAAAAGAACCAAATAGTGCTTGTCAAACATGAAACCTTTGAATGCTCCTTCCCTTCATGGGACATCCTGCTTATCAACGCAAAGTTACCTATGTTACTAAGAAATTATATCTTGTGTACATTGACTCATATTTTTCTTTGTCCTAGTTCCTGGAGAGGCATTTTTTTCTTGCCTGGACCCCTGTGATACCCTCTTCTTTTTTTCCATTGTGTCCTCTTCATTACTCTCTGGCACAGAAGCCTGAGTAATGTTCCAGAATTCTAAATCATGTCATGCCGTTTTCCACGTTAAAACCTTCTAGTACTTTGTCATGGCTCTTGAAAGTCATGCCATTGTCTAGGCTGACGAGGCGCCATCTGCCCTCGTCCTTGCTTATCTCTGGTCTGATCTCTCCTTCCTCACAAGGCCTCCTAGCACACTTTTCATTCCCAGAAGAGTCCAACCTCATTCTTGCCTTTAGGCCTCCGCACTTGCTGTTTCCTTTGCCTGCTCTCTTACCCCTGTTCTTCACATGGCTTACACTTCCTTGTCATTCATGTCTCAGCTTAGATATCACCTCCCAAGAGAGGCCTTCCATGACCACACATCTGCAGCAGCCATCAAGTCACTTTCTGGCACATGATTTTGTTGCCAATAGTGCACATCACAATATGACTTGATCTTGTTGGCAGATTCATTTTCTTCTTGACTATCTCTTTCCTACCATCCTCACATACACTTTAGCCCACTTGAAGAAAAACCCTCAGTACTTTGTCTGTCTCATTCCCTGGCATATCATCATCAAAGAGAACAGTACCTGGATATATAATACATGGCCAGAGATTGTGAAATAAATGAAAGTATATATTGCAGTTATATCGAGACAGACTTTTTCGTGCTTCCATACCCACAAGTTTCTCTTTTTTCTTCATTTCTTTTTTTTAATCCTTTATTCATTTTTATTTTTTTTAATTTTTATTAACATATAATGTATTATTTGCCCCAGGGTACATGTCTGTGAATCATCAGGCTTACACATTTCACAGCACTTAACATAGCACATACCCTCCCCAGTGTCCACAACCCAGCCACCCTGTCCCTACCCCCCGGCCACCCTTAGCTCATTTCGTGAGTCTAGGAGTCTCTTATGGTTTGTCTCCCTCCCCATCCCTTCCTGTTTCATTTCTCTCCCCCACCCTCCACAACCCCCGCCTTGCCTCTCAAATTCTTCATATCAGAGAGATCATGTGATAATTGTCTTCCACAAGTTTCTCTTAATGATGTGAAGATGACATGCTTCAGAATCTCTCATTTCTTCATCATAAACTGACAAACTTCTTCTTAGAGGAGACCTCTTGCCAGAAAATAACAACGTGTAGAGATTTTGTTCAATGTCTAATGTTCAACAGGAAAAATGGGTAATGCACTGGTCAAAGAAGGAGAGAAACTTCAGCTCACTATTAAATTTTACCCTCCATTTGACATACTCTGGATCTACATCTCTATGGTGTCCCTGACCCTGTGTGCTTGGGATTTACAGCCTCTACAGTGTGAGTCAAGACCAGTGGTTATGCTCTATTTTTTTTTTTTTTAAGTAGGCTTCACACCTAGCATGGAGCTCAGTGCAGGCTTGAACTCGTGACCTTGAGATCAAGACCTAAGCTGAGATCAAGACTCAGATGCTTAACCGACTAAGCCACCCAGACGCCCTTATGTTCCAATATTTTTATCTGACTTTGAATGGTGTCAGGAATACAAACCTGATTCTTGGCTTACCTCACAGACTGAACCATTAGCCCTGCCTCTGTTTGCCATTTATTTATCTATTTAAATTTTATTTTATTTTTTTTCAGTGTTCCAAGATTCATTGTTCATGCACCACACCCAGTGCTCTGTGCAGTACATGCCCTCCTCAATACCCACCACCAGGCTCATCCAACCCCCTTCCCCCCTCCCCCTCCAAAGCCCTAAGTTTGTTTCTCAGAGTCCACAGTCTCTGTTTGCCATTGAAATGGTGAATTGTCAAATACATACTAAACTCAGGGCACCCAGGTGAGGGAGCAATTAATTCAGCTTTATCTTCTCCTCTACTCTGACCACATATGGTTTGTAGTGACTTCCAAGTTGTCTTCATGCCCTCTCCCTCTAGGGGAAAAAAAATTATGAATAGAAATTATAGAAATTAAATTAATAAAATAGAATAGAAATTAAGAAATTAGGTAGGTCTCTGATGATGGGAATGCCTCATTGAACAGGAATACCTTGACTAAGTTGTATATATTAAACTACTTTTCTTAGTCTGCACAATTGCTAATAAATACAGTACACTCATTTTCAGGGATTTTTTTCAGTGTACTTTAAAGAATTTCTCTAGTGAGAATTTTTTTTTTCAGAGCAGAGAATTCTGTCCTTCAAATAGCTGACACATTTTGACATTCTATGAGTTCAGATTTAGAGATGTAGCACCAGCATAGTCTTTACAGGCATGGAGGAACAGAAAACAGGAAATAAATAGTTGGACAAATGTCCTTTTGACATTTGTCAAATGTTGATTGTACCAATCAACAAACTCTATTTGCATGGTCTTATTTGAACTTAGTTCAAATCAAATATCAAATTATATTTATATCAAATACATATCAAATATATTTATATATACAATGTAGCACTTTAATTCTAATTTTGCTTTTATTATTGCTATACTATTTGTGAAAGCATTTATATTTTATTTTTACAGAATTGTTTTGTCCCCAAATTAGTAAAGCTTCTTTTCAGATGTGTGCTGCTTGTCGTGGTTCATGACTTCACAGAGCAGACTTAATTTACAGAGAGCATGGCTGCTCATAATATCTAAGCATAAGACAGAAATGAAGTTGGCAATTTTGAGATTATTGAAAAGATGCCAAGAGGAGAAGCATGTCATCTTATTCCGATTCCTAGATGGAGGCAGTGAATCCGATTTCTAAGAAGAGAAACAAGATTTTTAACTTTGGAATGTAGGCCAATTTTAGCAACATAATTCTTAAAATGTAGGGAATGTAAAAAAGTGTCTTGTTTTAGGCAACCTGTTGATTAGGCACAAAGAAAACTTCTGGCTTATTTATAGACTCCTGAAACGTTCAGTACAGCTGAGGAATTCAACTACCTCTCAATTAAAAGAAAAAACAAAGTCCATAAAAATAAAGATTTGGCTGCAGGAAAAGAGCTGTCCTCTCAGTCTGTCTTCTGAATGTTTTCTAAGGTGTTTTGTTTTGTTTCATTTTTAATGAGCACTAACAGTGGAGCTGGACTCCAGGTTGTGAATAGGTTCATAAAACAAAAGCAAACAAAACAAACCAGTGGGAAAAAAAATCTGTGTATAATATGGAAATGTATTTATAATTATTTGGTATATTGGCTTAATAACGGAGAATGAAATGGAAGCCTCTTTTAAAGATTCTATTTAACTTTTAATCACACCTTGCACTCTGACAAGTCTAGTCTCCCTTCTGGTAAAGAATGCTTTGGCAACCTCAGGCTGAGATGGAGCAGGTTCACTCATTCCCCACAAACCCTAAAAATGTGCATCTGAAAAAAAAATAGTGACAAGGACGAAGTCCCAGAGATATTCCCCAGGAACTCTACCCAATCTGTGGTACAGTATGTGGTCTGATCCAGCTGGGCACCAGGCCGGCCTTGGCCACCATCTCTTCTGGCTGGACTCCTCCCCAAGGTAGGGCTTACCATCACAAAATTGCCAACCAGGGCCCACGTGGGTATAGAACTAATTTAGCCTCCTGCACACTTGATGAATGAAGAATTTCCTCTTGGGACTAAATTATAGGGCTTGTCGGAGTTGCTCTTTCGTGATCTGTTATTTGGAGGTAATTTTCCAAAAGGGCTGGAACATATGGCCATGAGCTAGAATAGGAGTCACCGTGAACAGCTGCCACACGCTGGCCAGCACATCCCACTGGGCTCATCCTCTCCACCGGCCTCCCACGATTCTACCCTTGCTTCTCAAGACGAGGCCCAGCTAAGAAAGCTGGCCTTATGTTAGATCTTTACTTTCCTTCTTAATTAAACCACAAGACTGGCATCTGCCCACCTTCTTCTGCATCTGGGTTTCTAGAAATGTAACATCTTGTCCTAACACGCTTAAAAACAGATGAGCAGGCCCTCCCCTCAACCCCCAATGTGGATGATTACAACCTTCTGTCAAATTCCACCTTCCCTCCCTCCCCTGTTGGCTAGAAGATAAGCTTCTGATCTTCCCTTGGCTTTTTGAACTGTTGGAAGCTGTGTAAACACGAGCTGCAGGTTAGTTAGATTCTGTTTGACCCAGGGCCTGCTGAGTGCAGAGAGATTACATTTGAGAACTCCCTTGTCTAATTAAGCAATGATGACCTATTGCGGGGTGGTTGCTGATGAGGTCAAGTAGCAAGAGGTTCCAGGCCAACCTGTTGCAGCTGGTCATTTGCTGATAAATAAGGAGCAACTAATTTTTAGTGAGCCAGCTTTCCTACAGAGCCCTCATTTCGTAAAACACTTGAATTTGGTTATTTCTCTGAATTTCATATGTGTGTTTCAGCACTTTAGCGAAATCTTCAACAGCCGGAGTGATGAGGGTTTATTCTATGATGGCAACCTTTCTGTCCTTGGTCTTTGCCCAGTAGTGCCCATTCATTATTTCACACACTGATGTGCTGCACCTCGAGCTCTGTTTGGACCACTGACCTCTTCTAGATCCTGAAAGTCAGATGAGGTCCCTTTGAATATTGACATTTGATGGCGTGTAGTGGTGAGAGTGGGAGGGGAAGCTCCAAGAAATAAATCACAAGACCTGGACCAAACTGTGTAGGGTAGTCATTTTTACTTACTGAGGATCCACTACCTAGCAGAACCAGTTGTAGGATCTTCTTATATATCCAATCCTTACCATGATCTTCAGAATAAGTGTTGTCATTCCTGTTTTATTGCTAAGATTTCTAAGGCATACAGAGGTTAGCAACTTTCACAAGGGCACACAGCCACTAAATGAAAGGTGTGGAATATGACCCCACATGGCTTTGGCTTTCGGGGTTGCCCATTCCAGGGAACCGCACTGTTTCCTTATGGAATTGAAAGTGTCTGGAGACCCCTGATGAGGGCCAACATTTGATGAATGCAGATTCCTCTTGTGAGTACTGATAAAAGTGAAGATAAGAGCTTTGGAACCTTGGAAAAGTTATCAAAGAAGCCCTCCCATTCACTAACATACCCCCAGATAAGTCTATCCCTAAATCTCTTATAGTGGGTATCTATTGTTTCTGCCACCAGCATCCATTTCCCAGAGTTCTGGAAAAACATATCCAGAATTTCTTTGGGATACCATCCTTCTTCAAAATTGTGCTCATGTGTTTTGGCAGAGTCAGATCTTTCAGACGCCTTGCTTGCTGTGATTACATTGGACCAGTCAGAATCCATGAAATAAAATACATGTTTTTATGGAACATTGCAGATCAGACAGTTTTCCTTCCCCTCTGTCTTTGAGTCAGGAGGACAGGCTGGAGTTCCTTCTGTCATCCTGCCACCACATGTTGCCCTCTGGATGTATCTGAAAAACAGAAGGAAACTGGGTCTTGGTGATATTGCTAGAATCCTGATACAGCTGTGTGTGATCTCCCCTCTGTGCTTCACTTTAGGAATTTTAGAATGTTTAGATATTTTCAAACTGAAGAGTTCAAGAATATTAATATCTTGCCAGATCCATGCCTGCACCCATCTGATGATGGGACAATATAATGATGTCTGTCTGTCCCCACAGCCACTCCTTCTCCATGGAATCACACTGCTTTCTGAGTTAGAATTTTCACACGTTTCAACCAAGTGCTTTTTCTTTGTGAGCAACAGGAGGATGAAGTGTGACTATTCTAAAATCACATCTCTTGCAAAATCTTTCAACATGTTCCTCAGTTCATTTTTTAGCCTTCTCATAGGTTGAGCATATCAAAAGTTATAAATATTCCTTTTAATCATCCCCAAGAAAACAGGGCAAGTTCTCTGATGAAAACATTATCCGATGCCTTGTAATTTTAGTTTCAGACAATTCCGGACAGTATCACATATACATTTCTCTGGCTGCATTTTTCAGCTCATGCTCTCCCTTCAGCTCATAGGTAAAACAGTTTTTTGTATCCCGCAATTATTCCCCAAATTTTCATCAGTTTTGAGGGATAGTGAAAAGTATCTTGTCCTCTTACTTTTCATTAGAGGGCCTAGTTTCTAAACATCACAGACATTTATTTTTGACAGCTTCTCTGTCATCCATTCTCAATTATGGGATCAAAAACTAGATACAGGACTAACACAAATGCCACATCAATTCTGGGTATAAAAAGAAGATCGCCACTCTTTTGTGCCGTACTCCTCAATGTGCTAAAATTACTAAGCTTCCTTAGAGGCAGCTTATTGTTCATTAAAATAACCCCAGTGTGTGTCTGCTCCATTGGGATATTTGATAGCATCATATACGTCTCAAACCTAATAATAATCTGTTTTGTTGGTCCAGGTTTACAGAGTTTACAGTTTCATAAAATTGATCTCATTTGTTCCTCTTTTCAACTCTATAAGGTTGATATTATTATCCACATTTTACATATTAGTATTAAATGGTTTAAGGATTAAGTGATTTGCTTAAATCTCCCTAATCCCACCAACAGTGAAACTGTATTTTACACTCAGGTGTTCTAATCTAAGTTCAGACTTTTTATGATTCCAGATAGCATATCAGTGTCTGGAAACCTTTGAATAGAGAGGAGGAGTTTGAAGTAAGAATGCCACCATGTTGCTTCTTTTATCTAGGTTTAAGTGAGCCAATTTCTCTAAACATTTGAGAATGGCTTGTAATGTTTTCTGTTCATAGTTATCCCTTCTGGGAACCACAGGAATTTTGATTTTCCTGACCATTTGTCCTCCATTGGACCCAAATGTTTAAAGGACATTATTTTTATGTGCCAATGATTGCAGTATTTGCATGTGCAAATCAAGTAATTACTTAACTACCCAAATTGTGCATGCAACTAAGGTAATTATGAACCTAGAAAATTGCTATAAGAATCTGACCCTGGAAAAATTATGATAGCAGAAAATGAGTGTTGGAGTGGAAATTTCTTGCAAGGCTGATTTTGTTGTTGTCATTGTTGTTTAGTGGAAATCTAAGTTAGGCTGATTAAGTTGCTTTCTTTGCCTCAGCTTTGACATCTGAAGAATGAAAATAATAATGTTTGCACTACCTACTTCCAATGCATAATTTCCATGTGAACAAAATTGGGATAGTGCATACAAATGATTTGAAAAAGAATGACAAGTGTTTAAAAAGGGGATACTAAAAAAAAATAAATAAAAAGGGGATACTATTTTTAACTAGACTTATTAACCTCCACTTTTGAAATAAATAGATATATTTTTATATGAATGTTTGGCTCATGTACCCAAAATGTGTAATATTGTGATGAAATAAATGTAAAAAAGTTAAAATTGTCAAAAAATAAAGTAATTGTTATCTATCTCTAGGGTGCATAACTATCTCTATGTGGCTCTCCTCTAACAATTATATGAGGCATGTGGAGAAAGACTAACCATGGTTACCTATGACGAAATTAGAACTTACTAAATTTGAAGGGCTTGTGTCAGTTACAAGAGCTTCTAAAAGACAGAATTTAGCACCAAAGTTTCTAACTCCAATTATCCTTTTTAATAATTTGGACATGCCCATTAGAGAGATAGGATTGCCTTGACTTTGGTAGGTATAGACATGAATAGATCAAGCTACTAAATGAGTTTAGAAATGATCTGCCACCACTTTCGTTCAACATAGTGCTAGAAGTCCTAGCCTCAGCAGTCAGACAACAACAACAAAATAAAAGGCATCCAAATTGGCAAAGAAGAAGTCAAACTTTCTCTCTCTGCAGATGACATAATTCTTTATGTGGAAAACCCAAAAGACTCCACCCCCAAATTACTGGAACTCATACAACAATTCAGCAATGTGGTAGGATACAAAATCAATGCACAGAAATCAGTTGTATTTCTATACACTAGCAATGTGACTGAAGAAAGGGAAATTAAGGAATTGATTCCATTTGCAATAGCACCAGAAGCCACAAGATACCTAGGAATAAACCTAACCAAAGATGTACAGGATCTATACTGTAGAAGTTACAGAACACTTATGAAAGAAATTGAGGAAGGTGCAAAGGGAGGGAAAAACATTCCATGCCCATGGATTGGAAGAATAAATACTGTGAAAATGTTTATGCTGCCCAGAGCTATCTATACTTTCAGTGCAATTCCTGTCAAAATACTATCAACATTTTTCACAGAGCTGGAATAAACAATCCTAAAATTTGTATGGAACCAGAAAAAAACCTTGAATTGCCAGGGGATTGTTGAAAAAGAAAACCAAAGCTGGGGACATCACAATGCATGGCTTCAAGCTGTATTACAAAGCTGTGATCATCAAGACAGCTTGGTATTGGCACAAAAATAGACCCATAGATCATTGAAACAGAATGGAGACCCCAGAAATGGACCCTCAACCCTATGGTTAAATCAGGAAAGAACATCCAATGGAAAAAAGATAGTCTTTTCAATAAATGGTGCTGAGAAATTTGGACAAGCAAATGCAGAAGAATGAAACCGGACCATTCCCTTATGGATAAAAGACCCAAATATGAGACAGGAATCTATCAAAATCCCAGAGGAGAACATAGGCAGTTATCTCTTTGACATTGGCCACAGTGACCTCTTTCAAAGACATGTCTCTAAGAATAAGGGAAACAAAAGCAAAAATGAACTTTTGGAACTTCATCAAGATAAAAAGCTTTTGCATGGCAAAGGAAACAGTCAACAAAACTAAGCAGCAACCCACGGAATGGGAGAAGATATTTGCAAATGACATTATGGATAAAGGGCTGATATCCAAGATCTAAAAAGAGCTTCTCAAGCTCAACACCCAAAAAAACAAATAATCCTCAAGAAATGGGCAGAAGACATGACACTCTTCAAAGAAGACATACAGATGGCTAACGGACACATGAAAAATTGCTTCACATCATTAGCCATCAGGGAAATACAAGTTAAAACCACAATAAGATACCACCTTACACCAGTTAAAATGACAAGAATTGACAAGACAGGAAACAACAAGTGTTGGTGAGGATGTTGGTGGGAATGCAAGCTGGTACAGCCACTCTGGAAAGCAATATGGATATTCCTCAAGACATTAAAAATAGAGCTACCCTACAACCCAGCAATTGCACTGCTAAGTATTTACCCCAAAGATACAGACATAGTGAAAAGAAGGGGCACATGCATTCCAGTGTTCATAGTGGCAGTGCCCACAATAGCCAAACTGTGGAAGGAGCCAAGATGCCCTTCAACAAATGAATGAATAAAGATGCGGTCCATATATATAATAGGATATTACTCAGCCATGAGAAAGGATGAATACCCAACATTTGCATCAACATGGATAGAACTGAGGGGATTATGCTAAGTGAAATAAGTCAAGCAAAGAAAGACAATTATCATAAGGTTTCACTCATATGTGGAACATAAGGAATAGCTCAGAGGAACACATGGGAAGGGAGGGAAACTGAATGGGAAGAAATCAGAGAGGGAGACAAACCATGAGAGATGCCGGACTCCAGGAACCAAACTGAGGGATACAGAAGGGAGGAGGATAGAGAGATGGTATAACCAGGTGGTGGATAATAAGGAGGGCACGCGTGGTGATGAGCACTGAGTGTTATACACAACTAATGAATCATCATTGAACACTACATCAAAAACAAATGATGTACTCTATGCTGGCTAATTGAAAAAATAAATAAAAATAAACTAAACCATATAAGACTTAAAAAAAAGAAATGGATTCTCTTCCCAATAATTTAGTGAATGTAATAACATGTTGGATTGACATGCAGATTACTGTTGCAGTAGGGGCAAGAAAACACCTGCTGCGAAAACTAATAATGTGCTTAAGAGGTAGAGGCTCTTAAAATTGACTTAAGAAAATAAGTAAATCAGTGGGTGTGGTTGTACTTTGTTGAAATAGGTACAAAGGAATAGATACTAGGTCTTGCTCCTTGAGCAGTTAGCTTGTGTTCCTGTCTCACAAGAAGAAACTCACTTTACTCTAAAAGTTTCATGTAATCCAACTAACCTTTGCCTCCCAAATGTTCATTACAGTGAGGTCATTATTATAATTGTTAGAACGTCTGGTAAAAGCATGCATACTTGATACAATTCTGCAAACCATACTTAGATTCCAAAGCTTTTGAGCTACTTTGTAGGTTAAGAGCATAAATGATGGAAGGAGTTTGAAGTCTCCAGATCCAAATGATGTTTTGAAGGTGATTCTGAGAACATGTGGCAGGAGTGGAGCATCAGTCATTGAGACTGATTCTACATTCTGTTTTCCACCTATGGGGTGTTGCAGACTGTCAGCATCAATGTCTCCAGACAGAAAAGGACCAGAAATATCTTAGACAGTATATTAGGTTGCTTCAAAGAATATATAGGTCACTAAGTCATTCATACCCAATGACTTGGCAGGAAATAGAATCATTACCTCTTTTCAGAGTGACCATATATCTCAAATTGTGTTTATTGTGATGACATAAATAGTCATCAACATCATTCACATTTTTTTCCAACTTTAGGAAATGACAGATATGTTATCTATCATTATCCCACTGTATCTTTTACTCATCTTTTAAAGTTCAAGCATGTTTATGTGAATAACTACCATTTCTTGAACATTTACCAAGGTGCTGGTCCCCTTACTAAGCATCTTATCTAATTTAGGCTCAACAGTAGCCCTGTGAGTTAGGCATTACTGTATTCCTTTCCTAAGTTTACAGATAAGGAAATGGAGGCTTAAACAGCTTAAGTAATTTGTCTAAATTCACACTGATTGGCTTTTATTTGTAAGTACTCCCATGAGGTACTTCTGTAGGGTAAGAACAATACATCTATATAATGAATTGTCTTTTAATTGAAGGGGCACCAAGTTCTACCTCTTCTACTCATATGTATAGATTCTGATTAGCTCAGATCAGTATAACAGACACAGGCACCTATCAAGAGACAGCTATGTGCTGTGTGCTGGGGATGTAATGATGATGGAATAATCCACGAGGAGAGACACAATCACAAAGGATGGATGGAATTTGAAAGCTAGCGCTGAGAAAAGGCTCCCAGGCAAGGTTCTCCAGGTGTGGTCAGGTAAAGGAAAGCCAGCCTAGATCTTTTCTATATAAACACCATAATTCCTCAAATTTTGGGTTTCTCTACTTAATTTCAACATTGCATCTTGTTGATGAAAATTAAGAGGTAAAGTTTCTTCACCGACTCCCTAGGGGATCAGTGGTGAGGGGGAAGATGAGTGTGCTCCATTGTCCTGTTGTGGTAGCACAAGTGTCTTGATTTAGAAACTAGCTCTAAAGTGGTACTAGAACCCTAGCAAACTCATGATTTCTTGCAATCATCTAGACTCATGCTGTCCAATACAAGAGCTAAAGAACACTTGGAGGGTGGCTAGTTTGAGCTGAAATGTGCCATGGATATAAAATACACACTGGATTTCTGACTTAATATGTAAAAATAATGCATAATATCACAATTTTATAATGATTACATGGTGAAATGAGACTATGTTGGATGTACTGGTATAAGTAAAATATACTATTAAAATTAATTTCATCTGTTTATTGTAACTTTTTTTAATGTAACCATTAAACACTTAAAATTACATCTAGGGCTCACACTGTATTTCTATTGGATCATGCTGATAAGGAGCTTACTTACTCTCACTGATACAGGTCCTTTTAAAGATATTTCCTTGGAGGAGAGAATTTATATTTTATATTGAATGGCCTGTCAAATAGCAGAGAAACGTTTTGAATGCACACTATTTTCCTCCTCAGCCACCCAGATTTTAATAAAACATTTTAAATGTGATCTATGAAATGCAAGAAATTGCAGAAATCACAAAAGAAGAATATTTTGAAAAAACAGTGAAATCATATCTTAGAATTTAAAAAATTGGCAAGGGACTTCTCAGTAAAATGCTTTTTCATTTTTAATGTTCTTTGTTTTCTAGTAGAAAATATGAAATTCCTCTTATTTGTAAACCTTTTCTTTTTTTTCCCAAATATGTTTATTTTTTCAGTGTTAAAAGATTAATTGCTCATGCACCACACCCAGTGCTCCATGCAATAGAGAAGCCAAAAGACTTTCTTTTGATATTTGTATAAGACTTTTAAAGTTTAAAAGAAACTCACAAATTAGAACTTCAAGTCATTTTCACCAAAGACTAGAATTTCATGGAGATACCGTAGGGACTGCTTTCAAGGAGTAGAGGGGGAAAAAAAAGAAAGAAAAAAAGGTCAGGAGTTCTGAACATTTTTTCCACTTTATCCAAAATAAATAGGTTTCTTTTTATTAACATTAAAAAAAATTTTTTTAAATTGGCAAGGGACAAAATTAGAAGACAGCATTACAAAAAATCCTTGTTTAGCCACAACTTTCGAAATTGTTCAAAAGTAAATTTTACTTAAAAAAA
The DNA here is from genome assembly GCA_028646535.1 of Procyon lotor. Classification (NCBI taxonomy): domain Eukaryota; kingdom Metazoa; phylum Chordata; class Mammalia; order Carnivora; family Procyonidae; genus Procyon; species Procyon lotor. The sequence goes on from CM053610.1 coordinate 26,115,717, forward strand.
TAACAGAACATGGGGTTTTCCTAATGTTACCATCTCTTTAATTCTGCTGGTTTCGAAGTACATTAAGTGATCAACTTAAGTGATTATGATTTGAGGTTTAGTGTCTGATAAAGACTTCTGTCAGGAGACTCATACCCTGGACCTCTTTTTCTCCAATGTATCATTCACTCTAGTCCCTTAACTATTAAAAGGAGGGAATGGAACAAAATTATCTTTATATTTGCTTTTTCTTTAGACTGGCTGTGTTTCTACATGTACTATGAGCTACATTTATAAAAAATTTATAAATATAAAAACTGGAATGAAATTTCTAGTCTTCATTGGATTAACCTACATGAAAGTTATCTGACTCAGTGTCTCTCTTTTTCTCCAAAAATGTTGCGTTTTTATAATTTTGGTCTGTAGCCAAGGAAAAGTTACATAAGTTTTAGATTACAGTGTTTGAAAGAGTAATTTTATTTCTACACGTTGAATGTTCTCGTCACAAGAAATAGGGGAATAGACTACTCCCAAAAATATTTTTAAAACTTTTTAAAAAGAAGATTTGAAATTGATTAAAAGAAATAAGAGACTATTGATGTGATTAATAAAATGTATAATTACTTAAAATTCTATTAAGGAGAGTGGCTTTTACTATTTTTGTTGCCAATCGAAATCTATCATAATAAAGACAACAAAAATCAAATTTTGCTACTTAAAATTGCTATGAGAATCATAATATAAAATAAGTCAGATGGTAGAACTGTATTTTAAATGTATTTCATATCACTCATTATTAATATTGTTAGTAATAATAATAATAATTTTATAAGATTATATTAATTAGCACCTTTGCATCGACCCACTTTGTGAATTCTTAATACTTCATGATCTCATAGTCCTATAATAACTATTGTATTAGAAATGCTAGTAATTCAGGTCTATAAAGCAAATGAAAGGCTGTTATAGCTGTAATTTTGTTTCTTAAACTTGCCACTTTTTAAATGTAGACATTAAACCTATGACTCAGGTGTCTACAATATTATGCTTTTGTCATTCCTTAAATATTATATGTACATAGAGAAAAAAACATATTAAAATAGTAGTTCCCTGGTAAAAAAAAGATGACTCCTTCTTTTCATAAATATGTACCAATTTACTTTTGAAGATTTATAAACAGCGTGATACATTTTGATAGTTTACAATCATAACAGTTTAATTAAAAAAATTAAGATGGCACCTTCAGTGTTTCTAAAGGGGTTTTCTCTTTAAACATTGATTAATGCCAGAAAGAGTATTGTATTTTGCCTTACTGTACCAACTGTCTGCTTCTGACTTGCTAAAATGAGTAAGAAGACTCATAACAGAGTAAAGAGAAGATGGGCCTGGGGAGGTTGTTGTAAATCTCAGCCACATTTGAACTGTAACCGTTGCATATGATTCCAATCACTATGAAATGCTTCATCCTTCTACCAAAGGGGCATTCATGCCCTGCTTAGCTCAAGACCTCTGTGTTCTGAAGTCACTAAATTGAACTTCTATACCAGAGCTCTGCATTATCTGTACAATTGAGAGGGTTGGCCTAGAATGTTAGCCTGAATTGAGGTAATTTTAACAACTTTTGACCCTTTGGACAATAACCAAGTGATAAAATCAGAATAAAGACTCAGAGTGTTAAGCTGAGTTTATAGTGCTGGTTAAGGCAAGAAAATTTTATCCAGTATATAGGTGTAGCTATGCTGGATGAGCCTTAAATTATCAGATAATATGAAAGAATTGTGAATTGGCTTGTAAATGGGTATATGCACAGTCCCTGAAAATACCATTTCCCCAACCAAGGTTGTCCTTTGCAAAGGCTTTAGATTTCATAAGGGAAAGAGACTGGTTGGTCAAACATGTCTTTAACTTGTCATTTCTGGATTGGGTGGTTGGGTAGTTTGGTGCTGGCCAATTGCTGAACCCCAGATCTGTCTGTGTTTTTCAGGAGCTGGGTTGACCCACAAAGCCCACTGAGGTTAAGTTCAGATAGTTCAGTTGAGTCACAGACCACTAGGCGTAGTCAACCATCAGGCTGCTTTTTTGCTGATTCTCATCCATTTTCTAGAAGGGGCTGCTCTGTTTCTTCTTCTGGAAGCAGTAACACTGTTTTATAATCTTGTTCTTTCCAGGCACAGAGTCAGATAGTGGGTTCATTGGTGGGTACTCAAATCACAGCGAGGATTTTCTGCATCACAGGTGAAATAAGAGCTTCTTATAAGCTTCCTGAGAAATAGCCATATGAAGAGGTGAATGTTAGTGATGGAAAGGAAAGCCACTCAAGGTTAAACCAGTAGAGAAAGAAATGTGGTTAGTTCCTCTTTAAAAATACTACTGTCATTAACACTGTTACTAGAACCCTGTATGTGAATGAGTAGGTCCACTGTTTCAGGTCTCACTTTGGTTCTTGAATTCTCTGATTTTAGTTTTCTATGTGAAATAATGGGACAATAAGCACTTCTGTGCTTTAGTTAGTGTGGTCTGGAAAGATTCTGAACACAGTAATTTTCATCCTGCATTATTAAAACAAAGCAATTTTCTCAACCACCTTGCCAAACTTCAGGGATATATGTCAGTACTTTTATGGGACATTACTAAGTCTTATTTTTGGTCTTTGCTGTTTATTTAAAGATGTATTCATCTATTCAAAATTTCAGGTAATGGTGATTGTTCTATTTAATGTCTTATATAAAACATTGTTCTGTTTATGGGAAGGTGGAAAAGATATGTAAAGTTTAATCTCTGCTCTTAAGGAATTTAAAATCTGAGTGGAAAAGTAACACAAGTCATAATATGGTATTTGATATCATTATGGTGTTAGGTATAAAGAAGATTAGTAATAATTTTACCTGCCACATTAGAAAAGTCCTCACAGAATGAAAAAGCAAAATTTGAACTGTGTCTTAGGGTTGGGCAGGCGGAGACAAGAATGGAACTCTTCTCTGGCAGAAGATACTCTGCAGATATTCCACAGAGATATGGAACTCTACTGTGGCCTGGAAATAGTGAGCAGGAACATGCAGCATAAATAGAGTCAGTGGGAGAGAAAAATCTGGAAAGATAGGAATAGAAGGGGAAAAGATAGAGTTTTAGATACCAGACTAAACATTTTCTTTATTTTGCTATTGTTATCTTTTTGAGTATGTTTCTTTATTTTTGGAATAGGGAACCCCAGATAAATTGAATTGTTCTATCTTGCGGCTCAGGTAGGACCACTATCCTCATCTCATTGCGAAGGATGAGTTATAGAGCATTGAACCTGATTGAAAATGATCACAATAGTCTAGGGAAAAGATCATGAAATTCTAAAGGCTGGTGGGGGATGAGGACCATGGAAAGAGGGCATTGATTTTTGAGGGATCGTGGAAGAAAAAAGATAAATTGATCATCAAATAAATATCCATGTGGAGAAGACAGAAGGGAGAAGGAGAAATCAAAGCAGAATTACTCTTACTAGCAGGGGCCCCTGAGAAGGATTGAAAAACAATTCTTTTGGTTGATGATGATACCACTCAACATAGATTAAGAAAAAATAATATATTGGGGCAAAAAATAATGTGTTGATTCATAACTAAAAAATCCAGGAGTAACATTTGGCTGAGATGTAGGCATCCAAACCATGCCATCATTTCCTGACCTCTCTTTATCTCTTGGCTTTATATCCTCATGGTGGGTATATTCACAGGCTGTAGGTGACAGCCACAGGCTGACAGCAAAACCAGCCTTAGATCTTTCAAGTGGCAAGTCCAGCAGAAAAGGGAGATTTCCTCCCCTTCCCCGAAAAGTTTAATTGGGCATTGCCTCTGAACTCATCACTGTGCCCGTGAACATCTATTCTCTGATTGAACCCTGTGAATGAGAATAATGGAAAGAAGTTCCTGAATGAAAAGTTGGGATCCTGTTTCCAAGAGAAAGGAAAATGGATTTTGACTAGACAAAGCACTGCAAGTCTTGTCTTACAGTTTGTGAAACCATTAAGGTAGTGAATACAGAAGGAAGGAATGTTCAGGTGGGTAGATAAAGAAGGAGGAACAAGATGGTAAGAATGGTTTGCATCTGTTGCTTTTCTTATCATTATAATTATTAATAATTATCAATGAGGACCATAGTCCCCACTCAGAGCCTGATTCCACCAAAATCAGGCAATATGTGGTTTTAGTTATAGGCAGTGTGCAAGATATTATACTATTTTGTATTTTTCCTTTGCAAGTGTTATTCCCCCACCCAAATTTGATGTGCAGAGGGCAGGAACTTCTTTATCAATCCATCATAAATAAGATAATTATTTTCAGATGCATTATAATAACTTAATATGTTTATGAATGTATGCAAGGATGGTCAAACACTTGTATTGTTTCAGCTTTATTAACATGACTTTTTTGTTTAAATGTCTGAAGATTGTGCCACATAATAATTATTTACTTTTTTTCTCTCTTTGTCATTTTTCTGGAAATTTCAATTAAGGATATCATATAGAAATAGACTACATACTGGCACATTTTATGATCAAGATTTTTATAGAAAATTTCCATTACATAAAATATTTGGGAGCATATATTTTAATTGAATATTCAATTTAGCTAATGGATAATTTCTTCATGTACTATGCATGAGTCTAAATGATGGAAGTATGAGTTCAGTCTGCACACATTTTACACTAACGATGTTAAGTATTTATTTAAGAAATCTTGCAATATTAAGTTGCTATCACCATAGATACATTTTGAAATGCTTGCCCCATGATTAAAAATGTAGAAGTTATAAGTCAGTGGGGATTTCTTTATGCTGATCCTGTGTTATAACCTGACAAGCTAATTTTAATTTGATTCTCAATAATATTTATTATATAATTATAATTGTATATTAAATATATATTTATATATAATGTATATTTAATATATATTTATTATAATATATTATATTATTATTTAATACATTATTATATTTAATTATTTAATTGTAATCATATTATTTATTTTTTATTATTTTATTATAAATATATAAATAATTATTTATTATTTATTTTATTATTATAATTATATAAATAATTATATTAACTATTTAATATATAAATTATATTATAATATAAATATTTATTATATAATTATATATTAAATATATTTATATATAATATATATTAAATAAATATTAAATATATAATATTTATTATATAATTATATAAATTATATAATTTATTATATAAATATAATAATATTTATTATATAATATTTATTATATAGACACAACTTTTACACTTCACAATTTTCATAGAAAATTTGCATGTAAAGTTAAACATGGGACTCCTAGCTGGCTCCATTAGTGCTCAGAGCATGCAGCTCTTGATCTCAGGGTTGTGAGTTCAAGCCCCACATTGAGTGTGGAGCCTACTTAACAGAAAAAAATTAAATGAAGTTAAATGTAGTTCTGAAATAGTGGAGCAATGCTAATAGAACTTGAATAGTTGAAGTTTATGGAGATGTCACAAAGGAAAAGCACTGGATTCAGAAGATACAAACTTAAGTTCTAATATTCTTATATTTTTAGTAGTGTAATGTGGGGTGAATGGCTCACTTTCTTAGAACCTTAGTTTCTTTTCAATAAAATGGGGAGAGTAGAACTTACCAGGGAGGATAAATATAAGGTGATACTTCAGTGGGCTGGTTTGGAAAAGGGAGGGTGGTCAGTGGTGAGCCCACTCAACAGCTGCAGATAGAAACTCACAAGCTGTTAAAGTGGAGGAAGGATGAGTCAAGGTCACAGTTATGGAATTGGGTATGGCAACGCCTAGTCCCTCCAATTTTCTTTCGTATAGCTTGTCCCAAGCTCGCTTTTAAGAATGGGACATTAAGCTGTGTGTGAGTGTACTTGGCAAATGGTAAAGCACTTTGTGAATGTATTATATTGTTATTATTTTACAACTCATCTGAGATAAATGACATTCTTTTGTATAAGATAAACTGACACACTTTCTTTTTTTCATTTACATAAATCTAAAAAAAAACTAGCCTTTACTTTGTTTTTTTTTTTTTTTTAAGATTTTATTTATTTATTTGACAGAGAGAGAGATCACAAGTAGGCAGAGAGGCAGGCAGAGAGAGAGGAGGAAGCAGGCTTCCTGCTGAGCAGAGAGCCCGATGTGGGGCTCCATCCCAGGACCCTGAGATCATGACCTGAGCTGAAGGCAGAGGCTTTAACCCACTGAGCCACCAAGGGTGCCCCTACTTTGTTCTTATTAGATACTCTTAATGTATAGAAAAAAGGAATATAATGTAAGGAATACATTAATGTAAGGAATAAACTAGTTTGAACCAATGGATGATGCCTAGTAAGTACATGAAAAAGACACAGGTCCCTAAGGGAAAATAGAATTTACAGAATAGGGAGAAATATATTTTGTGGGGAGAGAGATAGACTAACAGACACACAGAAAGGGAAATATATATATATATTTTTATATATATTTTTCTTTTTTTTTAATTTTTATTAACATATAATGTATTATTTGCCCCAGGGTACATGTCTGTGAATCGTCGGGCTTACACATTTCACAGCACTTAACAGCACATACCCTCCCCAATGTCCACAACTCAGTCACCCTGTCTCTACCCACCCACACCTCCCCACCCCCCGGCCACCCTTAGTTCGTTTCTTGAGTCTAGTAGTCTACTTATGGTTTGTCTCCCTCCCCATCCCTTCCTGTTTCATTTCTCTCCCCCAACCCCCCAAACTCCCGTCTTGACTCTCAAATTCTTCATATCAGAGAGATTATGTGATACTTGTCTTTCTCTGACTGACTTATTTCGCTTAGCATAATACCCTCCAGTTCCATCCACATCGTTGCAAATGGCTAGATTTCATTTCTCTTGATGGCTACATAGTATTCCATTGTATATATATACCACATCTTCTTTATCCATTCATCTGTTGATGGGCATCTAGGGTCTTTCCATAGTTTGGCTATTGTGGACATTGCTGCTATAAACATTCGGGTGCACGTGCCTGTTTGGATCACATTTGTATCTTTAGGGTAAATACCCAGTAGTGCGATTGCTGGATCGTAGGGTAGCTCTATTTTCAACTTTTTGAGGAACCTCCATACTGTTCTCCA
>CM053610.1:26122939-26160744 GCA_028646535.1 Procyon lotor
AGCTGAGCCAGCTAGGAGTCCCATGTTTAACTTTACATGCAGATTTTCTATGAGAATAGCGAAGTGTAAAAGTGTGTGTGTGTGTGTGTGTGTGTGTGTGTGTATAAAATATATGTATGTATGTAATATATACAAATATATGTGTATATGTAAAATATACATATAATAAATATATGTATAATATACACATAAAATATATGTATAATATACACATATATTCTCTGTCAGTATTCTGGATAGGATTCTAGACAGCATTCCTGATGGGTTTGTTAGGAATCAAAGCTAGCCATAAGGATGGAACATTTAGTTAAAATTAGGACATATGTTCAGGGAAAAAAATCAACCTGTTGATCTAATTATTTTAGTCAGTTTAGTGAAAAGATTGGGCAGACTGATTGGCTTTAGGTTGACACAAATATCTATGTAGGGTGTGATGAAATGTGGAGGTGATTGGGAGAATTACAGTTTGTGGATTCTCAAGAGTTTTGGAATCTTATTCTCTCTGTGTAGCATGGAACTAACTAAGAATGGTTTGTGTGACTAGTATAAAGTGATAGAAAGGGAAAAATAATTTCTTCTCTGTGGAAAACGAAAATTTCCTAAATAATAGTTGGTGGTTGTGGATGAATAAATAAAGCAATTAGTTAACAGTCTCTTGAAAAAAAAATGATGGCGAATTTTGACAACATATTTTATTTCTTAAAGATTTATTCATTTATTTTAGAGAAAGAGAGCATGAGTGGGAGAAGAGGCAGAGAAGGAAGAGAATCTCAAGGAGACTCCCCACTGAGAAAAAACCCCTTGCAGGGCTTGATCTCACAACCCAGAAATCATGATCTGAACTGAAACCAAGAGTTGGACATTCAACTGAGTCATCCAGGGGCTCTTGAATTTTGATAACATATTTTTAAAAATACTTAGAGATGTGCCTGGGAACCATACGTCAGTTACGTAGCTGACTTTTGGTTTTGGCTCAGGGTGTGATCACAGGATCCTGGGATCAGGCCCTGAGTTGGGATCTGCAGTCAGCACAGAATCTGCCTCAGATTCTCTCTCCCTCTGCCCTTCCCACTCATGCTCTCTCTCTAAAATAAATAAATAAATAAATTAATTAATCTTTAAAAAAAAATACTTCAATATGTATCAGAATTAAGAAGCTTCCTGGCAAAATTCATGGACACATTATTTAAAATAATTTTGTTGAAAATTTAGATGATAATAAATTTAGGTTTAAATTTCTTTTACTTATCAGTTTAGCTGAGATATCTAGAAAGAATAATGTCTAGTGCTGGATGAGGACATTTTGAAATAAAACTCATGTTGCTATTATGTAGTATGATGTGGCAGTGAACATTGAAAGTTTAAAACGTGTTCTATTCTTATAAATTTGCCCCATAAAATGATGTTTAAAGATGTAGGTACTTACAGACACCTGGGTGTCCGCTTGCTTAAGCATCTGATTCTTGATCTTGGCTCAGGTCTTGATCTAACAATCATGAGTTCAAGCCCCACATTGGGCTCCAATGTAGGTGCTTATAAGAATAAATCAAAATTTAATAATCACCATAGGGGAATGTTTTGGTAAGTTAGTAATAGTCACTCGACAAAACAATATACAACATTAAAAATCACATTCTGGAACAATTAGTGAAGATAATAGAAAATGTTGACTTTATGCTGAATTTTCTAAATAAAAAAGCAAGTAACAAAACAGCACATCAAGTATAACAGTATAGAATGTAGAATGAACAGAAACACTGAAATATTGGGAAAAAAGTGGTTATATCTGGGTAGGGATAAAAAGAGGAATTTTTATTTTGTGAATGTTTTACTGCAACTTCTAAATTTTGAAAGTGCATGATGTTACTCTTGTGATTAGGAAATGAATATTATAAAATTTTATTCTGGACCATTCAGTCTTTTGTTAAATGTCTGACCTCTAGCTGTCTACCTTTAGCCTTGAACTCCCCCTTCTCTCAGTGTACCTTATTTACACAGAATTTTATATTCCAAAGGATTTTCCTTACAAATACACCCACAAGAAAAAAAAGGGCTGAGGCAGGTAATAATCAGACATCACCATAGCTTAATCTACTAGTTTTCTACTCTCCTTTTTCTTAACTATTTTCAGCAGTCTGAAATTTTCTGTCAGCTTCTGCCTCTCATTGGTCAAATACCATGCTCACATTTCATTCTAAGACCTAAATCCTCACAGATTGCCAAGATCTGAAAGGCAGTCCACTGAGACAAGGGGACTTATTTCACAGGATTAAAAGAGGAAAATCATTCTGAATAAATGCCTAAGCATGCTCTGCTCATCCTCCTTTTTCCCCTTTCCACCCTACAGTTTACTAACATTCTAGATCTTTAGAGACTGTAAACATTTTTCTAGTTTTCTAACCAGCTCCACCTGCTGGTGCTAACCTGTGTTTCTTCATAATCTGTACCCTTGTCTCAGATAATGTAGGAGTTTTCCTCAAAATATGACCTCCTTTTCATATTTTCTTCTTTCTGTATCACTTAGTTCCTAGCATGAGAAGAAAGGCGGTTAGATATGTTTTAGAATATTTTCTTTTGGTCTTATACTAGTATATGTTTCATTTGAGTCACATTTAATTGCATTTAGGTAAAGGGATGAACAATCCTAGAAAATACACCTTGGAAGAGTACTCTGAGGTTAGGCTTTGGAGGGACAAACTGCCAATTACGTTCCTCTTGGGCCTCCCTTAGGATAATTTTGTAGGACTCTACTGTTGGGAGAGCAGAATATTTTATTTGGGAATTCAGCAGACAGTGACTCAGATTTTGAATTTCTTGGATCTTTTATGATGCTTGACAAGCAGGTATGAGGCCCATACCTGCTTTGAAAAGGGTAACTAGAGGTCAGCTGATTATTTTTCAGAAGCTTCTTGTTCTCTCTTGAGTTCAAGTGGATGGTTCTAGCATATTTCAGATAATTGCTTATGTAGGCATCTGCCAGGGGTCTTTATAAACTGACCACCCTCCACTGTCATCTTTGAAAATCGGTGTTAAAATACTTACTGGAAATTCCTTTGGAAACCAAGAAAAAGGGAGAAAGAAAGCAGAGTGAGTGTTTTGAAGAAGTTGATATTGGGCACACTGGCTGTTGCTTCTTTTACGGGCCCATTGATAATAATCACTCATTTGCTTTTAGCATCATTTTGCCCCATGCACGGTTGACAGTAGTTGGCTTTAGGCTTGATGCTGTTGGCTGAATTAGTGTGTGCCTGGTGAGATAGCAAAGGGAAGATGCCAAGAAGCTGAGAGAGAGGTTGTGTTTCCCAGTGTTTACTCTTTGATCTTACTCTTCATGTTCTCAACTCTTTACTTGAAGGGGAAAAAGTTTGTTGTAGTCAATCCAAAGCTTCCTTCCTGGTTATTTTCCCAGAGTCTTGGCCTCAAAAATTTGCTCTAGACATATTTATTTGGCATATGGTATATTTGCTCAGTGCCCTTTAGCAAAGATTTGTAGGCATACACACACACACACACACACACACACACAAGATTCGACTCTTGGTTCGTTATGGATTTCAAGATCATAAATCATGTCAAGTTAGATCTACTAACAATTAATTGTGGGCCTTTTCTTCACATTCCCTCTGCCTAGGGTTATCCTAGAATTTTAATTAGAATCTCTGTAATTATTGATGCATAGAACATAAGAGGACCCAAGTGAGAAGGACTGAAGATGTTAATACTTGGTTCTGACATGACTTTTGGTCACTTTTCGACTATTTACTATTATTTTATATTTAAGCTTAGTGTAATAGATTCTGAATTTATTATCACTATAGTATTTCTAAACCTGGGCAGACCTTACAGTTCTTGAAAGACAGAAAGTGTTTATGTTCTGTTCTCCAAATTTTTGAAGTCATTTTTGCTTATGTGAAGGTAATCAAGTAAAGAGAGAAACCAAAACCAAACTATTTCTGAATCCTTCCTAACACATGTGCACATTTCCCCCAGTCTTCCTCTATTCATTAATGAAAAAAAGGGGCAGCTGCTGGTGGTGGACAAATTCATTTCAGATATCTTTGAGTGCTTACTAGGAATGATACCAACAAAGTTAACCAATTCCAGATATCTTCAGGTCTATGCATGTTGTAAGTATAAGGATAGTAGGATATTGGTTTATGTCTTAGTTTGACATGGCAAATCCCTGAAGGCTTCTTAATATCTTCATAACATTTTCTCTTTGTTTTCTCTAATCATTTGGCACAATAGGTCCTCTCACACTGTCCTTCTGGATTCAACTTTTTTCCTACTGCTGCCTCGTTTTCTGCTTAAATAAATATTCCCTTTAACTTCTCTTACTTTCTAAATTCCAGTGTGCTTGACTCTACCATTTGTCTTTAAATAGTTTTACCTGCAGATATATTCATGTTCTGAGTTTCTCCAATTAAATTACTTTAGGGTTATCATTTTCAAAGTGAATATAATTACAGATGTTATACATTTATAGGGTTTATTCTGTATTCACTGGAGTGTATACTTACCTCTCTCCTTAATCTGGGGAGTTATTTTAATACCATTTAATAATGATACTTTTATTTTATTTCAAAAAACCGCACAACTCTATTTCAAGTGAAAAATGTATTTGAATAACTGAGAGATTGTATAAAAGTTCAGGGTTAAAACCAGCAACATTAGCTTCATATCCCAACTTTACCAGCTATGACCTCTATACAGGGATGTGCTGGGAAATGTTTAACAATCACTTCTGGAGGAAAAACAGGCCCTGATTTATGGGGCTTGCCAGTTTCCATGTAGTGTTTTCAAATCTACTGTGACTAATTTGAAGCTACAGACCAGAAGTTGGTAAACACGAGTTGGGAAGCATTATGTACAATTGGCTCTCTCCCGTCTGTGTGAGCCTGGTCTAACACATGACCCGTAGGCCTTGGATGTGACACTTAATTTCCCCGAGTTCTAGTTCTGTGTTATAGAATGAACTATGTTAGGACATAATGAAGTGGTCTATGAGAAAAACCTGAAATATGGTAGCACCAATAAATATTTTTCCTGAAATTGTCCTTTAATGTAGCTACTATATTACAGGGATATATTATATATATGAAATATGTTGTTTTCTATAAGCCTTTGTTGTAAAATGTAATTTTTTACCTCAATGCCAAACTTTATTTATCTTAGTAATATTTAGGCTTTAGTGTTTTATCCTGAAGTCAACTATACCTAAAAAGTTTAAAAAGCAGAATTCTCCAATTATGAAGCCCATTCTATTCCTTAAGCAGTTTTATTCTGTAGCAGTACTTTGTGGTTCTGCATTAATAACTGGATATTGCAACTGAGTTTGTAACCTTCCTCCTAAATTATAGAGAGGGAAAAAGACATGAGAATCAAAAATAGGTCTGTTTTTTGCCCATTGACAACTCTAGATACCAAAGATTTGGGAAAAGGGTAACATTTCTGAACTATACTACCAAGGAGATTTATTTCATTGAGTCATAAAATGTTAGCCACAATCTCTAATAAGTGTTAAGTTTTACTTAACATGGGCTGTTAATTTTTAAGAAATATCTGTTCTTTCCTTATTTTAACCCCTGAAAATTAAGGGTTATTTGCCACATTGAATCATTTTCCCTTGCTCTTTTCTGTTCAGCACTGCCAATTATATGAATACTTTCTAGCTCTCATACAACCTCTCTCCTCAACTTGACTGCTGACTTTGTTTCAGTTATCTGTCTCTTCCTTCCCAAGGAAAATGCTGGAAGGATAAAAAGGAAGGTAACAGAAGAGTGGGTTAAGCTGGTCAAAAATTAATCAAGTACTTATCTAACACCTTCTAAGTCACATAGTCTGTGGTATAAGCTCCTAAAATCCTCAGAGGAAGAGGAAAAGAAAGAAGCCAAGTAAGGAAATATGGAAGGAAGATATTTAAGGAGAGGTCCACAGATATAAGATGCAAGAATCAACAGTCAGAGGTCCATTTGTTTACATATAGTCTATGGCTGCTCTTGTGCAGTGGTGGGAGAGTTGAATATTTGCAACATGGACCTCAAAGCTGCAAATTTTTATTATTTGGTCCTTTTCCAGAAATTTTGTTGACTCCCTTATTGCATTTATTTATTACTGCATCCTATTATAAATTCTTTTCCTACTTCTTTTAATCTGTTAGTCACTTCTTCTTGGATATTTACATGATATTCTATCATGGCTTTGATTGACTTTGCCTTGCTAGTTCTTAGGTCATGACAATGATATATACAGTTATTTGTGGGGTTCTTTTAAAAATAATATTATGTTGTACTGTGTGAAAACTTGCCCCTGCCTCCCTACCTCCCTCTCTCCCCCACTCAATGTATCATTGACTGTTTTCCAAGTTGGTACATTCTTTTAGTTTTAACAGTCGAGTAATACTCAGTCTTATAGAGAGCCCATGAATTTAACCAGTCTGTAGTTTAGTTGTTTCTATTTCTTAGCAGTTGTAAGTGACTAAACGGGAATATCTTTATAGGTATATTTTAGTGCCACTATTCTTATAAGAAAAAAATTCTAAGATGTGAAATTGCTGGCCTCAAGAATATCTATTTAAAAATATCCAAAGTGGGGGTGCCTGGGTGGCTCAGTCGTTAAATGTCTGCCTTCAGCTCAGGTCATGGTCCCAGTGTCCTGGGATCGAGCCCCGCATCAGGCTCCCTGCTCGGCAGGAAGCCTGCTTCTCCTGCTACCATTCCCTCTGCTTGTGTTCCCTCTCTCGCTGTGTTTCTCTCTATCAAATAAATAAAATCTTTAAAAAAAAAATATCCAAAGTGATTGCTAAAATGATCCCCATGTTCTGCCTGTGGACATTCCAATGTCTTCCAGCCCTCTGCTACCAGGAAAAAAAAAAAATCAACATTAAGAATAAAGAAAGGAACAAAACAGATAAAAGAGCTTTATTAAAAAAAAAAAGCTTACATATTTGTTTCAGATTGAGTAAAATAAATGCAATATTCACAGTACCCTAAAGTGGATATAGTATACAGTTAGCAACTGTATTTTTGTATTTCACAAGGTAGTATTTCCTCTTAGAAAGCTAATTAAGAATCTTACCTGTCTGCTTTTTCTTTATTCAGGTCTGGGAGCTTCCTATCGATTCAAAGTTCCATTTAGTGAAGTTCCATGAAATTCTAATGAAATAAATATAATGGCAGCAGACATATTCCCCTACTGTAATTCTCTTCCATTCTGACATACTAAAAGATGACTTCATGGATATTTATTTGATGTTAGGGCTGTGGGATTTGGATTTTGAAAGTTTATATTTTTTCTTTTCACTGAAAGTGAAAATTAGAGGAGGCAGATGACACAACAGTTAGGAATCAAACAGCTCAATGTAGGTAGGCATCTTTTACATTTCAGCAAATTACTCTGTCCTGCAAAGCCACAAATAGTGTTGTTTCAATGTCAAGTTTCGAGAAGATCACTTGACCTCTTAAACTCCACAAAAGGAGCATTTTTTTTTAAAGTAGGCTCCATGCCCAGCAAGGAGCTCAACCAGGGGCTTGAACTCATGACCCTGAGATCAAAACCTGAGCTGAGATCAGAAGTTGGATGCCTAACTGACTGAGCCACTCAGGTGCCCCCACAAAAGGAGCACTTTCATATTTACGTAGTACTCAAATGCACATTTCTTGTTTTCTGCTAAAAATTTCAGTCTTCTTTTTATACAAAGATGTTGGTTTTCATAAGTTGGGGAATTGATTAGTAATACAGTTGTATGCCTGGAAAATCAGTTGTATGCCTGGAAAACCAATCATTCAGTTGGTTTCTGAAAGGTATTATCTATCTCTTTTTTTTTTTAATTTTTTTTTATTTATTTGACAGAGAGAGAGAGATCACAAGTAGGTGAGAGGCAGGCAGAGAGAGAGGGGGAAGCAAGCAGGCTCCCTGCTGAGCAGAGAGCCCGATGTGGGGCTCGATCCCATGACCCTGAGATCATGACCTGAGCCAAAGGCAGAGGGTTTAACCCACTGAGCCACCCAGGAGCCCCTATTATCTATCTCTTAAGGTAACAATCATCTTTCCCTAATAGATTCAATTTGATTCATGCAGCATTAAACCTAGGTAATTAAATTCATTTATTATAAATTACATATTATTGATGCTTCACAAAATCTGAAACTAATTATTAGCATAATTTGAATGTTTTCTTATCTCTCTCTCATGATATAGAGGCTCTACTTCCCTAATCTTCTGATTCAAGCTAACTCAAAGAAAAGAAAGGTATTAAAATGCCTAGCTTTGAGGGTTTAATCAGTATCTTGCCAATTTGTGTGGACAGTGTACATAGATAGTATGATACTTGAGTCAGACAAGTCTTGGTCCAAACTAGTAAATATTCTATTTACTAGTGTATAACTTGATAAAATTACCAAACTCCCTGGACTTTGGTTGACTTATCAACAGAATGTGATTAGTAATTTCATGTTTGCATGATTGTTCTGGGAATAAAGATGATCAACAAATAGGAATGATTCTAAGTTTTTTCCCTGTTAGTTCCTGAATTTCCTGTACAGAAACTTATTCTTGACATTGTTTTCTTATTTGAGGGAGAGAGAGAGATCACACAAGAAAGGGAGGGCAGAAGGAGAGGGAGAGAATCTCAAGAAGGTTCTGGCTCCCTGCTGAGCATGGATCCTGATGTGGGGCTAAATCTCACTAGCCTGAGATCATGCCATGAGATGAAAGCAAGAGTCAGATGTTGAACTGACTGAGCCCCCTAGGCATCCTGACTCTTCTTTTCCATCAAGAAAAATGAATAGGAGAAAAGGTCTTCATGAGTGTGGTTGGTAGAAGGCCATGTGGGTGTTGTTATTTCTGTCTTGAGTATCTTCCAATTGAGACTCTGAGAGCCAGCAGCAAAGTTCAGATAAAAACAGCTGCTTCTGTGTACCTTCAGACACGATATGGCTGTTTGCATCAACTTCTTTTTATAGTGAACAGAGCTCATCAGGAAATGGCATAGGTTTGGCTTTAAGATAAGGGCTGAAAGGCACAAGAATACTCATGTATTCCATGTAACATTTATAGACTAAAAGTTGCAAGCCTATGGTAAATGGCTCCAAGTACAAGATTAAGAAAATATTTCCATTGCCAACAGAGGTAATGTAACAATAAGGAAGATCTACAAGAGATGATCTTGTGATTTTCATCTTATTAAACTTCAGGTCCATGTTCCATCAGTACTCTGTATGATGAAAAGGATTTGATGATTGATAAATGTGTATAGAGCTTAAGAATGCCAAAAGCCTGCAGTGAATCTTATGGGGGCATGAAACATCAATTTATTATGTGCATGTTCTGTTATTGTAAGGCACTTTATACCCACTGAAGTGTACATAACATTTTTAATGGGGATATTGAGGCTCATAAAGATTGGATAACTGGACTAATAGATTTGGGCTGACTAACCTCAGAGGCCAGGATCCTTTCTTTTATGTATAGGTATAATAGTGCAACGGGTGAATGCTTTAGGATCTTTACAATTAAATAAGCATATGAATAAACAGTACATAAAGAAATCACGTAGAATGTTGTCTTAAGTTGGGTTCTCTAGAAGCAGAACTTGAGACAGGGGTTGGTATGCATGATTTACTGAAGGAATACTCTCAGGTGAATGATGTAAGGCAGTGAAGAAAGCAGAAGGTGGGAAAACATATTAAGCAAGCATACGGGTTCATGGCCTTCTATATGAGGAGCCCTCAAGCCTATATGGCACCACAGAGATGGTCTCAATTTGAGGCAAGGGGGCCAGATTCTGTATCTCCTGTATCAGTCACTGGCTCTCGGTTAGCCCCAGGGGGTGAGAACAGAGGCGGGCCTCTAGTCAGGGTGGCTCCCATTTGGTCAAGGGTAAATCTATGAAAAAAGGGAGTAGCAGTGAGTTGGCAGCTGGAGCCTGGGTACACCAAGAGTGACTACTGCATATTATAGGTGTTGCATACCTGTACCAAATCAAAAAATTAAATGCTGTTTAACACAATCTCTACAACATAGAGCTACTAATGAAGCTGGTTTCAACCTAAGTCTCCAAGTCACATGTCTAAATATTTATTTATCTAAAGGCCACAATGGTAAAAATCAAGAAGTTGAATGGCCACTAATAACACCTACAAAGCTATTTTCTAGAGTTTAACCGACTTAAATCTCACAGCATTCTCCCAGAGAGGTGTAATTCTGCCCTTCTTTAAGTGTGAAACCATTAAAAAAATTATTTGGTGGTAAAATCTGACCTGTATCAATATAGATTCATTTATTTTATAGATTTTATTGCTTTGAATTCATTGAAATATTTACATGTTTTAATGAAGGATTATTGAGTTTTATTAGCACATACATCCTTAGGTCCTACCAGTAGTGTTATATGATATACACAAAGTGTACTTTTTGCCATTACATTATCTGGAAAATTCTGAATTCCAAACCATGTGACTCTGAGGGTCTTAAAGAAGAAATTATGGCCCTGCCCTATTATTCCCCCAAATGGGTGAAGAATGGAAGCTCAGAAACTTTAAGTATCTTGTCCAAGACCAAATAGCCAATACGAGATCCTCCAGTTAAATTACCTCTGTGTGAAAACACAATTCCCTATCTTGTATCTTCCTATGTTGGAGCCCAGAGATACTAAACCAAGATCCACTTCAGAAAAATATGCCAGTTTTCCTAACTAGAAGACAAACTATAAAAGTGCAGAATCTTGAATTTGGACAGGACCTCTTAGAATTTATTAAGTAGTATGACTAGCTTAATATAGGAATTTGTGTCACAACATCTAGCCAGATTATCTGGCAGATATTTTGTACATTGCTTTTTAAGGCAGGTCATTTTAGGAGACTCCAATGTTTAGAAAGTCCTATATTGAATCAGAATACATTTCTTGTACACTCTACCCGTATGCCCTGGTCTTGGTCTTGAGAAGACTCTAGATCACGAAGTGTTTCTTCTCCCACATTTTACCCTGCAAATATGTGAATAAATTTCAAATTCTACCTCATTAGGATTTTTATTCTTTAAATACAGTGTCTTCATGCCTTTTGCCATTCTATTCAATCCTTTCTGGAAGATTCTTTTCACAAAGAGTTGCTTTTTGGCCTTAGGTTTTCAAGGAATTTAGCATATAATGAGGAGAAGGGAGAACGCATGTGGAAGGAAGCCTGGAAGAAAGGACATATTCTTAGATCCTTGTCCCTACTGAGAAACAACTTTTCTCCTGCATGGAATCCAAAGGCAAATTCAGCCACCACAACTTAAGTGAGTGAATATCAGAAGATTTGGCCCATGTGATGTGCACAGAAGGAGGAGAAACTACATAATGGTGGTTTTATGGTTCCATGGAGTTATTCTGTTCACTGTGGAACCTCTTTCTAGTGACTGGAAAAATACTGGGATTAGGATCCAGTCCCCCCCCCCACAAAAAAAAGAATCCAGTCCCCCAGTATCCCCAGTAGAAGCTAATAGAACTTAAGAATCCCATCAGGGTATTTTAGCACAATTTCTTCCTAGTGATTCTTGATTGGATTTCAGTCTTTCAAAGTATGTAGAGCTTTTTCTGGCACTGAGCACCATGTAAGTTTTCAACATACATTTGCTGAATAAGTAAATGAATGAATAATTGAATATTAGATAAATTGATTTTTTTTCAGATGTTATTTTAAAGTGTATCCATTTAGGATATGCCTCTCTTCTCTTTTTCAATGCCTGTACATTTTCCTATCTTCCATTTCCCATTATTCCTAACATATAAAGGGTACTATTTGTGGATCTGAGACTCTAAATATTGCCAGAAATGTAAATTTTATCTGAGACCAGTGATGTGGACAAATACAATCAGCCTTTCTAATTTTTCAGAGGACAGTCTTGTTTGGTTCTACTGTTTTGTCATCAAAACCTACCCTAGGACATTTTTTTTTTTAAAGATTTTATTTATTTGTTTGACAGAGAGATCACAAGTAGGCAGAGAGACGGGGCGGGGGGGGTGGGGGGGTGCTGATGGGAAGCAGGCCCCCTGCTGAACAGAGAGCCCCATGCCTATGCCAGGATTGATTCCAGGAGTCTGAGCTCATGACCTGAGCTGAAGGCAGAGGTTTTAACCCACTGAGCCATCCAGGTGCCCCTACCGTAGAACATTTTAAGACAAAGCAATAAAAGCAAAGGGAAGTAGTGATTATCACTTAGCAGTCACATGGTAATTCTAGGATTTGTCTTAAACTGATAACACAGAGAACCCTAAAAATAAAACAGAGTCATGAGAAATAAAACTTACAAACTTGATTTCTTATACCTCTGAAAAAATAAATTCTGTAGCCCAAATCCTTCTCACTAGAAATTTACCCAAAAGCACATGGGAGATACATACTGTCTTCTTCAGCTTCTCTTCCCCTCATCAAAGATAATATTTTATCTTTAATATTCTTTAAGTCTCATCTTTGAGCTATTTAGAAAGTTTTTCAAAGTGTTTCCAATTAAGTATTTTGTAAAATAGACGCTTAAGATCAGTTGTTTTTTTTTTTAAGATTTTATTTATTTATTTGAGAGAGAGAGCACAAACACGAGCAGGGGGAGGGGCAGAGCAAGAGGGAGAAGCAAGACTGGATCACTGATCAGGGAGCTCCATGCGGGGCTGGGATCATGACCTGAGCCAAAGGAAGAGACGCTTAACTGATTGAACCACCCAGGCATCTGCTTAAGATCAGTTTTATGCAAATATTTCCAATAGGAAAGAGAAAGTTGGCACACTAGATTATAAACCGATCACATTTGTGTAAAAAGTGAGAGCTGCTTTTTAATTCCAGTCTTTTACATATTGAAAACTTGTGTAAGACTTTTTAACCTACTCTGACCATGTTATGCATTATCATCTTTTAAAATGTCTCTTCTGTGATAAATATGCATATAATAGCTTAATAACATTTTGTCTTAGATATTGTCATTTGTGCTCCAAAAGTCATTATGTCCCCAACAACTTTCTTAGTGCTCATTAATGAGAGAGTTCATTAGGAAGACTATAAGCTGGGAACACTGAGAGAGAAGCTTTGTAATCCTAGAATTCATTTCAGATAACTCTTTTAATCTGATATCTGCTACGTATTTGTTGTAAAATTCAGGAGGACAGTCACACTTTCTTGGATGTAATTGTGACTATGTCCTTTTGGTTTAGAAGTCTGGAATTTTGGTGCCAAAGCATGTTAGCTTAGGCTAGCATCTTCCGTATATCATAGGCAATTTGTATATCATTTTCTTCACTCTTTGAGATTAATAATAAAAAATAATAATAGAAAATGGATTTATTTTTATAATAAAATAGTAACTGTTCCCATAGAAAAATTGAGAAATGCAAAGTAAAAAAAAATCACTATTTATTTAAAAAAATCTCTTTAACCACCACCTATACAACCCAAACATAACTACTATGAATAAGTGTATTCCCAGCCTTTTTACTATCTTTTAAAAATATATTCAGTCTTTAAAGGATCAAAATACAAATATATGAGCAAAAATAGGACAATATAGAATGTTGTAAAGTGAAATATTAAAATTCCCTTCTCCACCCTGCTCCAACCTTCAGTTTACCTCCGTACTTCTAGTCTGAGTTTTGTCTGGTGCTATCTCTTTGCAAACATGAAATCATATATGTCTTGATTTGTCTTCTTTAGCCTGTATGTTATAATTTTCTGCTAAGAAAGATAAAGAGTTTGTTAATTTTTCATCACACATGTTCCCTCTTTTCTTTGCAGCTTTTGACCTTTACCTCTACATTTAGGCTTCTCGTGGGATCAAGGAATTAGATTAACTCTCTAAGTTTTTGAATCTGAAATTCATGAATGATTTTTCATTTTATTTTAGGATTTTATTTTTTTTAATTATTGATGATGATGGTTCAAGCACTCATGCAAACTAGATTTGTATTTCTACTAGTTGACGCATAATTAATAATGGGGGAGTCTTGGAAGATCATTTATATTCTCTGGTTCTTAGATTGTTTACTTATGAAATGATAGATTAAATTAAAAGTCCCTTGTGACTCTGAAATTTTACCATCCATGGGTTGTTGGGAGGAGAACCACTCCTACTCAGTGCATTCAGTTATAACAGTCATGGATACTGAAGGTTTATCTCTAACACCTAAGGTTTCTAACTTATTTTCTCTCTTTTATTTTAACTTCAGTTAACTATATATACACATATATAGCCCAATGATTGATGAAGAGTTTATTGGAGGCACATACTCTTAGGAATTATGTCATAATGGTATTTCCCTCGGTGTGTTGGAGACAGTTTATACTGGCTTGTGAGAAGAGAATTGTTTGAATCTCTTCCCAACTCTACATTCAGTGTCATCATGTTAATAGGTTGAAAATGTCCCTGAGAGGAGTATTTACACCATGAAAATTAGCAAATAATATGAATTAGTTTCTTTTTCTCCTCTTCCTAAGAGTCAGTGTCCAAAAGAGTCAACATAGCAGGCCTATCACTACTATTTTTACCTGGTGTCTGAGAAGCTGGATTTGGAGGGAGGGGTTCTCACCATTTCTTAACTAATAAGAGCTCACATAGTGCCTAAACTGTGCAGATGATGTAGATTATGCAGAACACCTGCTTTCCTTCCGAGAATCTGGATTCTTGATACATGCTAGGCAGAGGGTATCTACATGACCATTTTCAAATAAAAATCTTGGGAAGAGAGTCTCTAATAAGCTTTGCAAGTAGACAATATTTCACATGTATTGTCAGAATTCAATATTGAAGGAATTAAGTGTGTTGTCTGTGACTTTACTGAGAGAGGAGTTTTAGAAGCTGACTCCTGGTTTCATCTGGACCTTGCTCCATGTGCCTTTCTCCTTTACTGATTTGGTTTTGTATACTTTTGCTGTAATAAATCACAAGTCTAAGTTCAACTTCATACTGAGTCTTGTAAGTCTTCCTAGCAGATCACCAAACTCGAAGGTGATCTTGTGGACTCTCAACACAACCAGTTTATTAGCACATCAGTGGTCATATCATTAAATTCTTTTTAGTCATTACTATGAAATACTACCATATATAATACCCTGGAAAGAGGCTGATGGCACATTTTTAAAGAGGAAACACACAAAGAGGTAATTCTTTAAGTATAGAATGTACATGTGTATGTGTGTTTTTGAAGCTATAGAAAATTATATGAAAGATTACATGTCAAACCATTAGTATCCATTGGGTTACTTTTGGATGATGATATTGAGTACACAGAATAGAATATTTCCTCTTCATGCTTTATATAATAATAATAAATAAAATAGTGGAATTTATAAATAACTCACTTTATTTTCCAATAATATTGAAATAAAAATACAGATTAGGCAAGAATATATTGGTGAATGACACTATCAGTAATACATTTTTTAAGAGTTCTGTATCATGGAAACTACAAATTTTAGCCAGATATAACAAAATTTGGTATGTTAAGGAGCCTCTAATGATAAATGACTAATAACATTGCTAATGAACATTTTGGGTGTTGGTCCTTGTTGGTTCTGTGCCAAACATCAAGGGAATTTTCATGTGTTGTGTTTAATTTTCATATACAATTCACCAAATTTGTCTTCTCAAATACTCTTGGTCCAAATTTGTCAAGTCTGCTCCATTTGGCTTCTGGTTGTTCAGCAATTTTTCTCTGGTATAGATTTATGAATAGAGATGGATAATCACAGGTCACTTCAGTATTGGGATGACAGGTATCTGAATAATTGACAGAGGCATATTGAAAACATGAACTAGAAATATGATATATACAGTACTGAAGCTTAGATTAAACCTAATGGTACTATTAGGAATAATGACCTAGAGTTTTTTCTAGATTTTCTTCAATTCACTAATAAATAATTCAAAAGGTATTATTTTCTCTATTTAACTCAAATACCTATTGGTAAAATCACCCCCACACTTCTCTTCTTGGCCCTCACCTATAGCTCCTAAAGGAGCTATTGTGTTCTAAGTAAATATTAGGTCATTACAGTTGCATTCATGCATATTTGCACAGTAGACAGTTAAATCAGCTCCGTTACTGTGTTCTATAAAACTACATAATTACAGACCTTTCAGAATGCATCTTATTAACTTGGTGCATGACTACTTCAAAGCAGACATATTGCCGATCAGTTGAGTCAGTATTCACATGGTATTTTTCAGCTTTTAGTCTTGGAAGGAAGTAAAAATACTGAGGCTTCTACATGTGTTTTAATGAAGAATTGGGCATTGAACTAAAAATTTCACACAATCATCCAGGATTTTTAAATACCAGGATAGTGGGTACTCTATTTTATAGCATTATATGTAACCAAAATATCCAATGATTTCCTGAATATATCATTCTTATATGAAATTTGAATCAATTACTAATATAATGTAGCTAGGTTGAAGATAAGCCAGTTGACAAATCAGAATGTAGGTTTATTTTATTAAAATGAAGAATATGCATTTTCAGTGTATCCACACCTAGATATATGATATTCACACCTAAAACTCTCAATGGTCCCCAGTTTTTGGCATCTGAGTTTCTAGAAAGCTGAATTAGCCTGCAGAGTGTTCTTTGGACATTGTGGAATAAGAACAAGAGATATGGGGGCACCTAGGTGACTCAGTTGGTTAAGGATCTACCTTTGGTTCAGGTCATGGTCCTAGTGTCCTAGGATAGAGTCCCATGGTGGGCTTCCTGCTCAGCAGGGAGTCTGCTTCTCCATCTCCCTTTGCCCTTCAACCCCGCTCATGTTCTTTCTCTTGCTTGATCTCTCTCTCTCAAGTAAATAAATAAAATCTTTTTTTAAAAAAAAGTTATATGAATAAGATTAGAGACTTAAGCACAGATTCAGGTAAACCTGAGGAAACAGGTTCATCCTTATCAGGGAACACCTTTCTCAGTCTCAAATTCATTCCATCCCTGTAACTGGGACTGTTCAAGAAACACAAGAGGCATACATGCATGTTGGATTTTTTTAATTCTTGTTTCCAGGTTGATCACATTTCTTCAGTTCGATGCATACTTCCTTTAGCAGTTTTAGCAGTTAGATTGTGTTTTTTTGATGGCAGTAATCTCTTTAGTTAAATATGCCTCTCATCACAAAAGACAGAGATAGGTTGGTTATCCCCCTACTTAACATGTCCAGATCAGGACTATACCACTGGACATCCGGCTCTATTGTTGCTGTTCCCTTCTAATTCCAGTTGTTATTCTTTCCTTCTTTCATTGAAGAATAGGTGTGTTTTCTCCTCCACACCAAGTCCTGCCATCATCCTTAGGGACTTCAACATTCACATGTATAGCTCATCCAACCTCCTGACCTAAATCTGTGACCTGATTTTCAATAACTTGCCCCCACCCTAACTCAGCCACACTGTTTCATGGCTGAACAGGCCATTAGCATTGCCTACTCTGTTTCTGAACTGTTGCATTAAAATGTTCATTCTGTGTGACCATATGCCACCATTCCATCTTCAACCTCCTGCTTCATTGATGTCATTAACGCCATCTGAGAAAGGTGTAAGGCTAGGCCAGTCCAGACATTTGCTGTCTTTATGTCCACAGTTGGACACCTGATTGTTTCTGGAAACATACCACCCACGCTCAAGTACACAAAGACATGCACCTCTAAATGAGTCATCTTAAAACTCGTTTGGGTCCTCAGCTCTTATGTGATTTCATGTGCAACTCTTTCTTCCCTTCTCTAGTAGAGCCATTTCAAATATTCTTAAGCACTTCTCTCTGAACTTGGTACTCATCCCTTCACAGATATTTTTATTTCTTACTTCAAAGATAAGATGAATTCTGTCAGTTGGGAATGACCTCTATTTCCAACTACTGTTTTATATTCACAGTTACCTCTGTAACTAACTTTGTTGACTATTTCCCTCTGCCTTGTTTTCCTTGCCTTCTCTCTCTTATTTCCTGTCCAACAGTATTTCACCAAGTTCAAGTCACTCCTAGATGAGTAATTAAAAAGGAAATCACAACTTATTTCAGGCACCAATTACCCCACAATAAATGCTGTATTTCTCTCTTCACTGAAGTCAGGCTTCTTTTCCTCCCTACTTTTTTTTATTGAGGTGAAATTCACATAGCAAAAGTTAACCATCTTAATGTGAACAATTCAGTGGCTTTTAGTACATTAACAAAATTGAGGAGCCACATCTCTACCTAGTTCTCAATTATTTTCATCATATGAAAAGAATCCTCTATATCCTATTACTCCTTATTCCCCCCTTTTCCAAGCCTCAGACAACCAACAATCTGTTTTCTGTCTGTAACAATTTATCTGTTCTGAGTATTTCAGGTAAATTCGCATAATTCACACAATGTGTGACCTTTTGTGTCTTGATGATTCTACTTTTCACAATGTTTTTAAGGTTCATCCATGTTATAGCGTCTATTAGTACATGATTACTTTTCGTGGCTAGAGAATATTTTGTTGTATGTACATACCACAATTTGTTACCATTCATCCCAAACAACCATTTGGGCTGTTTCTATCTCTTGAATATTGCAAATATTGCTACTATGAACACGAATGCATGTGGATTTGTTTGAGCATCAATTTTCAGTTTTTGGGGGATATATGCCTTGGGTTGAATTGCTAGATCATATGGTAATTCTATGTTTAACTTTTTGAAAAAATTGTCAAACTGTTTTCCAGAGCACCTGAGCCATTTTACATTCCCATTAACAATGTATCAGGTTTCCAAATTTCTCCAAATCCCACTGATACTCCTTATTTTCAATAATTTGTTGTAGCTGTCATAGATGGTGTAAAGTAGTTCCATACTACAGTGTGGAGCTCAGGAGGTCAGATTCTCCTCCTTCCTCAGTTTGCGGTTGTTGATATTTGATTGGCTGTAGATGTACATTTGTTAGCGATTTATCCAAACAATTTTTGCAAGACTGTATATCCCTTGCTACAGGTGGTCACGAAAGTGATTTTTCTGTTACCTCAGTGATCAGCCAGTGGCTTGACATAGATTTCGTCAGATGATTTCCTTCAAGTCTGCCTATGATTGTGCAGTGGAGTCATACCCACTGCTTGCACAGTCTGTAAGACCCACCAGAGGTGGAAGCCTAAGGTCCTCAGAGTCTTTTTTTGCACGTGTGTTGTGTACTGAACATTTTTCACTCTATCTTGTGAATTGATGCAATATCAGTGACCCTCTCACAGAAGCCAACCTATCCTTCATTCAACAGTCTCCAGCTGCCTAAAGATTTCTCATTAGAGTCCAGAGTTCCAAAAAAGTCGATTCTATTAATCTTCGTCAGTGTATGATTGTTTCAGTGGAGGAACCAGTTTTTTAAGGCCTTATTCCACCATTTTCTGTGATGTTAATGTGAAACCAAATTTCTTTTATATGTTGTCTATTACGGTGCTAATCAAAGTGTGATCTGTGGACCAGTTCCAGTTTGTAAAATATTAGAAACATTGTGAGTAATATAATATTATGACAGTGTTCAAGCAGCAATCAGTAGACTTGTCTTCTTAAAAACAATGTAAATAGTGCTGCACAATAGAAGTGTACTACAATCCCCATATTCTAGTAGCCTTGTAAAGAAAAAAGCAAGTATCATTTTGAAATTTGTGAAATCAAGTGAAAGTGTTATTTTACTTTATTTTTTATGCTAAACCTTTGAAACACAAAGTCAGATAAATAAATCTGTGTGTCTGCACACACACACACACACACACACACACACATACACACATCTATATATATATATGTATACACAGAGGAACATCTCAATTTGCAAAGTCACATCTCCCGTGCTCAATACTAGCGGCTACTGCATTGGATAGTGAGCTATATAGATCACCTGGAATATTGTCCAATTTGTGAATTGAGTTCTGTGTAGTGTGAGCTGCATATTGATAGAAGTCCAAAAATTGTGTGAGAAGCATTGGATTAATGAGCTGTCTCTAGTTTCTTACGTCCTATTCACTTCTTAACTCATTGCATTCTGGCTTCTAACTCCACAACTCACTCAAATAGCTCTTCTCAAGATCTTCATGTATAATAGTATGCTATTTATATCTCTTCCTGCATAGATAATATAAAGTCTCTTCCTTTGCTTGACTGCTCTACTACATTTAATTATATTGAATAATTTCTCCTCCTTGAAACTTCCTGTTCACCTGGGGTTTATTAATTAATTAATATTCTTGTTCATTAAACCATGGTTTGTTAAAGAGCTGTTATAGACCCAGGAATTTGCAAGGTGCTGAGGTAAAGTGGTGGTAAACAGAGACCAACAGAGCTTTTATCTAATGGTGGAGGCTGCCATCATCAGAAAATAACAAAAAAAAAATGTAAAATTGAAACTGGCAAGTGCTACAAAAGTGAGATACGTGGTATAAATGGCAAGAAAAAATTTTGGTAGCTAATATTCATATAGTACTTATAATGTGCCAGACATTTTTCTAAACATTTTATATTTATGGGCTTATTTAATCTTTGTAACAAGCCTATGAAATAGATACTATTATTAGCCACACTTTATAGGTAAGGAAGCTTAAGAAGATTATAGAATATACCGAAGGTCACATAGTACCAAGTGTGGTATAAGAGTTTGAACCTAGGCAATTTGGTGCTGTAAGCCATGCCCATGACCATATCACTAAAGGGGTTAGTTGGAACAGAGAGGGAAGTTTTTATCTTCTAGGAGTGATGATTAAATCATACAGCACCCTGTAGGCATGATTAGAAGCATGTTTTTCATCCTATAAGAGAAATTATTAAAATGCCTTATGAACAAGTATAATGTATAGGGCAGTAGTGGGTGGACCACTATGAGGATAATGTTTTATAAAAGGTTGAGGATAGTTGGAGGAAGACCAACTAAAAGCCAATGCAGTTGTCCCAGAAACAGAGGTAGCTTGAAAGAAAGATAGTTCTTAAAAGAGATGGAGAGAAATGGACATACTTCAGAAATGTGTAGGCTGTAAAATGTCATTAGCACTTAGTGATTACTTGGGTATATTCATGAAATTCATGAAAAAGAAGTGTCAGTGATTACTTCTAACCACATGATTTGCATTACTAGTGAGAAGTTGAGATGAAGAACTCTTGGAAAGAAACAGATGGTGGGATGGGAGTTTGGTTTTAGGCATGATGCATTTGAGGGACCTTTAGGACTTGCAGGTGGAGTCCAGAGGAGAGATCTGATATGGATAAAATACGTGATCATCTCTTATAGGCAGTTGCAACCATGAGCATTCAGTTACCAGCAAAAGAAAATACAGAAAGAGTAGACAAGAGGGTCTAAGGTCAAGGAGCTCCAACATTTAGTGGCAAGA
Organism: Procyon lotor; assembly: GCA_028646535.1. Classification (NCBI taxonomy): domain Eukaryota; kingdom Metazoa; phylum Chordata; class Mammalia; order Carnivora; family Procyonidae; genus Procyon; species Procyon lotor. The sequence goes on from CM053610.1 coordinate 26,144,272, forward strand.
CAAAGGAGGTTGTTCAAGTGAAGGAGAGAGGGAATAAGAAGCATAAAGAGCAAGAAGAAAACTGGAATCATGTGCCACGAGAGCTAAGGAAAGAAAATGTTTCAACAAGGCAGTGATCATCACTATCTAATGCTGCTGAGAGGCCATTGAGGATAAAGACTGAAAACTGTCCACTAGACAGAAGGACACCAGGTTCACTGGAGTTTTTACTCAGATTTTCCATGAAACTTCCATGAAACAGAGTTCCTAAGTTGGGAACCTCTTTCAGTAGCCTTTGCCATAGTTGTAACTTAAATTTGTTCCTGTGATCTTTGATTGGTGTGTCTCCACCATTAGACTTTAAATTCCAAGAGTGCACGCACTGTGTTTGCTTTTTAGTAGCTTGTGTGTTTATTTGCCACATAGCACTGACCCTACTATCTGGTTCACTGTGGGAAGGGTGTAAGTGTGTGTCAAATGAGTGACTTGGAAAATAAGAATTAACTGTTAAAACAGCAGCTCAAAACCCTATTCTATTTTGCTTTCTCTTTTATTAGATTAAGTTCATCTGATCACTACTAAAAGTTACTAAAAGGCCTCCATCATCCCATGTGATGGTACAAATCATTGCTATGTGGGTAGGTTTTCCTTAGTTTAGTGAAAACTTTCTAATCTCATAGTGAACAAAAAATATATTATTTATCTGTTTATGTTAAATGCTGTTTTATACATGATGTAGTCTTCCTAATTTTATACATGATGTAGTCTTCCTAATTTTCTAGAAGTTCCTTTCTGAACATGGATACTATGGTGTCCATAGTATGGATGACTGAACTTTGATTGGACTTCTACAGACTTTTCAATATTTTATTTTCCCAAGAAAGTTGTATTCTAAATAGCTTTCCCAAAGAACTGAGTTTACAAGAATTCTATTAGACCCCTCATACCTATTGATTTCTTACCCCCATTTATTCTCTCTTCCTCATTCTCATGATCAAACCCTGTCATTACCTCTACCAATTACTGCCATTCACCAAGATGCTAGATGGAAGGCAGTCAAACCATGGATTTTGGAAGTTTTTTCCTGGCACATATTGACATTTATATTTCTTTCTTTCTGGCTTCTAATGCCTAGATTTTTTTTTTCTCTGTTTTGCCTTGAGAGTATATTGGGAATAGGACATTGTGTAAGTTCTGTTCTACTTGACTCATAAAAGAAGAACAATGTGCTCAGTGGTCTAACTCTGTAAATCATTCTCATTGTGCAAACCATCAATGTGTCAACAGAAAAAGAAGATAAATATTGCAAAAGAGAGAAGGTTCATCATGGATTGAGTAAAAGCTTAGGGACATGATTACAGAGTGAGGAAGTACCATAAGGAAAATTACACCCTAAAAACCAGGTTACTAAACCTTGCCCATTGCTTTTTCCACAGAAGTAAGGGGCTTTGCTTATAACTCTCAGTGATGTGCTTTGCTCTGCATACTGTCCATCCTTTACCATGCTGATAACTTGGACTCTGTAAGCCTTCTGATTCTCACACACTCATTTTCTGCCCACTTTGTTTACCCAGTCCTGTGCCTTTGTAGTAGTCTCCCTTCCCTCTGTTCTTTTTCTCATCACTCTAATATTTAACATGAACATTAGAGAGGCTTGATTTCAGGTTTGTTCAGTGTTGGCACACTGGGAAAGTCTCATTTTCATGGCAAGCAGTTTGGATTGCTCTAAGACAGAATTTATTTTTAAAGTTCCACATTGCACATTGTTGGCTCTCCAATATCTTCTGGCAATAAGGCGCCAACAAGACAGAACACATAAAAAAGAAGAAAAACACCCAAACATTTTCTTTCCCCTTTTCCATATTCTCCCCAAGCCAAGTTTGGAATGGTTTAAGGGAGGGGTTTTTCTTTCCCTTTTTTCTTTGCCTAGAACTGGCCGCTATTAAGCACCTTTTTGGATTCAGACACTTTCCTGTTGGCCTTTCCTGAGGGAATCTACCATTGAGTTCTAGCACATTTTACTTATCCAAGAAACACTGCTTAAGGGGGAAACAGGCCTTTGGTTGAAGAACAACAGGCTCTACATCTTAAGGATTCTCTCCGTTATATGGGACTCAACCACATTCCTTTAGATTTAAGCTCTGAGAAGTCTTTAACCCATTCTAACCCATCTGTAAGACCACAAAAAAATAAAAATATCAAATGTGGATGTAATAGTTTGTCACTGTGTAATGTGAATCACCACTAGTGGAAGGCAAGTGTTTGGTCTTTGGGGATGGTTATGAGCAACAAACCCAGTTTCTGCTAAAGGTCTTGAGTCTTTCATTGAAAAGAACTGTTCCCTTGGAGAAGGAGTCTCTATACACAATTAATCAGAGTTACCACTGAATCACTTCTTTGTTTCCCCTTTCTTTTCATCATGGCAGACATCCGCAGTAGTAAGTACATGAACATTTGTGATGTGTCGTTCCCTACCCCAACCATTCCAGGTCATCATCACAAAGGATGTTTTGTAGATAGAATTTTTCCCAGTGAGTAGTGCACAAGTCATTTCACTCCATAGTTTTTGCTCATCTCAGAGCATCTGTGGGCTATAGACTGAAAGTATATAGAATACTATTTACCCATTTTCTTCCTAATAAAGAAAGAGAAGAAATAAGTATATTCTGTTTACTAAGAGAAATGAGCCAGTCAGGAACAGATATCAAAGGTAGTAGTGTTTTTATTAGAGCTTAGCTGAGACTTTGAATTAGAAAGTAAGTTGGCAGAGGCAGAGAGAAGTGAAATTAAAGTTAGGACTCTACCACTGGGAGAACATCCTTTTTGTGTTTCCAATAGATTCTAGGAATCTAAGAACACGTGAAACCCCTAGTTATTTTTTTGAAAGATTTTATTTATTTATTTGACAGAGAGAGAGAGATCACAAGTAGGAAGACAGGCAGGCAGGGAGAGGAAGCAGGCTGCTTGCTGAGCAGAGAGCCCGATGTGGGGCTTGATCCCAGGACCCCGAGATCATGAGCTGAGCCAGAGGCAGAGGCTTAACCCACTGTACCTCCTCCCCAATTATTTTTTAAAGCATCAAAGACAAAACAACAACAAACAAATAAACTTATATCCACAAACACAAACACAGTAAGAAAAATAGATACATACTACCTGAGCATTACTGAACGGTTGTATCTATTAATAATGATGAAAAAGCTCTTCTCTGATTTATTAGCGATTAGAATATAGAGATGTTGGGATCAGTGTTAGTGATCCCCTTTACAGCCAGTCTGATGTAAGCAGATCATAAGCCAGCATTCACTGGCTACACAAAGGAAAGATTTATTAAGCAGCCAGAAATCCAGACAGCTAGCAGGTTTGGCATTATTCTGCTCACCACAGTAGAAATCACCCCAGACTTCGTTAATGCCTTTTGGTTGCAAATGTCTCACTGCTGCTTCTACAGTGCTCCTTGGGCAATAATCCTCATTTGGAAGAGCTGTTGGCAACACACATTTTTTTAAAAAAAAATAAACTGCCAAGCACCAAATACGCTCATCACCAAGTAACAATGATGACAAGAAAAGCAAAACAAAGGGATCAGAAGCATCTCATAGTCACTTTCTTTTTGGCCAACAGAGTTCTTTCTGTACACATTTATAGTTAGGGTCTTTATGTATTTCCCACGACAATCTTTTAATTATTTTATCCTAGAAGGCACCATTTCTTCTGTCTTAAATAATACTTCCTACTCCCCAGTTGTTGTAGAATTGTGTTTTCTTGACTAAGGCTTGCCAGAAAAATAAGATTGATGAGAGCACCAGCCCCATTGTCATGCCCTTGAAGACACTGGATACACTTCTAAGAATTCAGCTCAAGTGCTAAGAATAATGATCCATATCCTTATCAGCATCAAGCTCAGTTTCTATTTCATACTCTCATTTATTGTATAGGACCAAGCTCCACATTGCAAGGTGTACACTGAGAAGGCACAATTTAGGATTCATTTAATCAAGTGAACATCTCTTGCTTTTGGCTGTCGAAGAAACATTTACCCTTTTTCTTGGACACAGCACCCAGTTTTCCTTTGTGAGCACCATCCCTCCTCCACTCTCAAGAGATGTGGTTTGGATGAGGCTAACACAATAATTTCTGCATCCTCTCCACAGGAGCTGGGGACAGACTCTGTTGGTGGTCTACCCATATTCCTTCACATCCCCTCTGCATTTCCATGCCTATAATTCTGGCTTCCAATAGCCAACAGAAAGCATGATTATTGGAGAATGGACTTCATGCTGATGAAACCTACCTTGCCCACACACAAGACCCATGCACAGGCAGGTGGGAAGTACCTACAGGGAAAAAAGTTATGCAAGTAGCCCTTACCTAGTAACTAGTGGACATGGGGGTATAAATACCCCAAATATACTCCAAATACCTCACTCCTTGGCAAGGGTAATTCTTACATATTTGTTTTGCCAGGGACTTTTCCTGCAAAATTAAGCTCTGATTTTTCGCTGATAATGATTTTACATGCCTGTGTTGGTTGACTTCCCTGTCACCCACCTATGTTCCTTGCAACTTCCAATAAGCTGTTTTCCCTGAAATCCTTGGCTCTGGATCTACTTCTGGGGGAACCGGAACTAAGACAAAACCAAAGCCTGGCACCTAAGAACATTCCATCCCCTGGCTTCAGTGACTGATTATACAGATGCGAACCTGACCCAAGCCAGAGCAATGACAGACCCAGGCCTTTTCCTGGAACTATTAGATAAGAAGTACTTTCTTTCTGATGGGATTTCTTAGTGTATGAAATCTAAGCTGGTCCTATTCCTCATCTTTTCAATGACAAAAGGAGAGCCCTTTTGAGAACAAAGTCAGTACTTAAGAGAACAGTGCCTGCAAGTACAGTACAGGAAGATTTCCTTGATGGATTCAGCCATGCCTGAAACTCTGATCTACTTCATTGCCTATTTTCCCCTCTTACCATTTTGAAAGTCAGGTTAAGTTTCTACTTCTTGAAACTGAAAGAGTTCTGATTAATTCAGGTATGGAATTAAAGATCCAGTTTCCACTTGCTTTCAATGTAGTGCTAGCCGGCAAGTTGGGGGTCAGAGATGATAGTCTCTCAATTTATGATATATATGGTGGTCAGCTGTTAGCTGTGAATGGAAAGCATGGGCTCTGGAATCTAAATACAGAGGAGCTTGTATTTTTCTGTTTTTAACACAAAAGTTAAAACAGACCTTACTCCAGTTTTGGTTGGGGAAAAGGAAAAAAAAGTTTTAAATATTTCATCGACTTTCTTCTTATGTGAAATTTTTGTAAGATATCAGCGAATGGTCTTTGAGGACAAAGTGTTATATACTCAAGAACTTTGTCCACATGGTGTAAATAATTGTCTTAAATTTTTCTGTGTAAATTGCAGGCTAAATTTTTTGTTTTAATTAAGCTATGGCAAAAATGGTTTTGTAGCATTTTCCTTTTAGGATTGGGAACCTACATACATCAGCTTTGTGCATGAGAACCAGAAATTAAAACTGACCACAGCTAATGGGAACCTGCTCAGGCCCATTTTATAGGCTCTGCTGAAGGAAGTGCAAAGAGAAAACAGGCTAAGCAAAGAAGGAAAAACCCAGTTGTGCCTTTTCAATAAGTTTTAATAATGTACAATCTCTCAGAAAGTAACATATGATCAGAATTACAAATTCTGGGTTTGTTGCTTTTCTTACCATTAAGGATTTGTTAAGTACCCAAAAGGATCTGTTGGTCCTTTATATGTTTAATTCAACTCCAATGTCTTCAATTAGAGCATGCTGTCAGAGTAAATAGCACACTGAAAATACGTGGTTGAGAAGGGCTGATGCCAGATCTTGAGGTGTACCCACCCAAGTGGAAATTCAAGGGTAGGTTGTTAACTGCACTGTTGTTTCCTCACTTGTCAAATGGAAGTTAGTATTCGTGGAGATATGGCAACAATTTTTTAACAATAGAAATTTATCCCTGCTATGGTATTTCTCTTATGGGTAGATTGCATACATTGTTCTGTGTGATGCCTGTCCCTAGAACAATTCATTAAGCAACAAAGAAGGACCTGACTCAAGTTCTAGGATTGTACCATATGAAGTTACCCACAACTGATTCATTGAAAAAGTCAGATTCTGGCAATATCACAAGGTTTGGACAGAATTGATCAAATACTTATTCAGCTTAGTAGGTTCCTTAAAAATAGCCATAAATACCCAAATGGGTCTCTTCAGCACATATGTTCCATTTCTAGTTATGTCCTGAACAGGTCTTTGCAAAGTGTGAATTACATTAAACTTTCTTCTTCATTTCCCTGTGTGTATTCCTCTGGACCTGTGACTCACCATCCCCTTCTTGATTAAAACTTTGGCTTTGCCACTTTTTTGGAAGCAAAGGCATAGGTGCTCTGACCTTCCAGTTCTGCCTTCAGAGATGCAAACAGCTGCCAGAGACGCCAGCCAACTCTTTTTGTTCATGCAACAAATATATATGCTTCTATTTTTTCAGCATGTTTTTATGGCCACCTTGTGGTTCTTGGGTGTCACTGAGTACATGCATTTTGGCTTCTCGCTTGATGCATTGGCTAAAGACACAGTTGTGTGCATATAAAGTCAATCAACTCTGGAAACTGCTCACGTTCCTGAGCCTCCAGGAGAACTATGAGAATTAAGACACTCCACAAGAAGGGAGTATGCCTGTTTATCTATCTACTTCCTCTGATAGAGGGTGGGGGTCAGTCATGAGAGATTACAATTTCAACTCTAGACTATTGGGACTGTGTTTGAAAGGATATCATCTGGAAAGCAGTTTTAAAAAGGTTCAGTTATCTCTTTGCCATGAGCTGATCCAAGACCTAAGCCAGGTGGTCTATTTTGGTCAATGACCTGATGAGCACAAGGGGCTGGTCAAACCAGCCCAGTTATGTTTTTAGTTCAAGGCCTTTCCTAAAGCAGAGAATTAGCCTACACTTCTATGGGGGAAGGATTCCTCTACCCCTACTCAAGGAAGAAGTCCAGACCAAACTACATTCCTTCTCTTATCTTGAGGTATATATCAACCACCCATAGTTTGGGTATTTGGGCCCTGCTTCTATATCCTATTGATAATAGACTCTAACAAAACAGGTACACTGATAGCTGACTAGAAAACCTAGTTGTTTATATTTATTTTCATGTTGTCACAATTCGTCTTCATGTGCCCATGACCCTACCACAGGTGTCCAAATGGAGAACTATGCACAGAGTGTTGATGTTTAAGATACCTGACTTGAGGTCCATGAACTGGAGGACTTTTCTGTGAATAGAAGACTACTTTGGCCAACTGTCCCTAGCTTAGATAATTGGCTGCCTGGGAAACTATCTAGCTCCCCACTCAAGTAGTTTGCATATCCTTTAAGCACATGGCCTGCCATGGGGCTTATAGAGCAAACTGAAAAAGAATTACATTTAATTACACTAAGACTATGACTGTGATTTTATGTTGGGATTGGAATTCTTCAAAAGTACAAACTTGATCTTAGAGCCAGAGGCCTGAGCTACAGGAAATTCATCCATAAAGCTTGCAATGTGATACTATTCAACAGACACTTATCTCTCTCCTTTGAAACTAAAGTTCTGTAAGTATCCTTATTGCTGTAAAAGTCTAAAGGAGTGTCAGGTGTTCACAAGAAATGAATTTCCAGGACCTCAAAAAGGAGATGAAAGTTCATTGTCAAGTCAAATTCATCTCATCCTTGTTTTTGTAATTTTATTTTGCCTGTGCAGTATCCCCACAGTATTGTAACCTGTCATGAATCACATCTTCTAATATCCTTAGGTTAAGAGATAATTAATGATTTCAAAGGTAAGTTGAATTAGTTTTCCCTAAGCCCATGGATCTGGGATGTCCTAGCTTAGCTACATGGCAGGTGTTGGGATGATCTGTGATTAGAACCAGGATTGGGTTAAGCCGGTACCATGGCCTTGCAGGTCTGGCTTTGGTCAAGAACTCATAGCCTTGATATTTACAAATTAGTAAGGAGTCCTCCTGAATTGGGAACTGGAAGTTACAGTGTGGTGAAAACCAGATGCTCACAGAAGGAAGGCTAAGTTTTGAATTTAAGTAAGAATGGGAAAAGTCACTGGATGTTATATGCAAATAATAATCATGGAATACTACATCAAAAACTAATGAGGTACTGTATGGTGATTAACATAACATTTATAAAAAAGAGTGGGAAAAGTCAGTTGGGTTAGGGATAGAAACCTTTGGTTTAGTCATAGAAAACCATGAAAGAGGGATGCCTGGGTGGCTCAGTGGGTTAAAGCCTCTGCCTTCGGCTTAGGTCATGATCCCAGGGTCCTGGGATTGAGCCCCGCATTGGGCTCTCTTCTCAGAAGGAAGCCTGCTTCCCCCTCTCTCTCTGCCTGCCTCTTTGCCTACTTGTGATCTCTGTGTGTCAAATAAATAAATAAAATCTTAAAAAAAAAAAAAAAGAAAAGAAAAGAAAAGAAAACCCTGAAAGAGACTAGTTATTCTGGAAACTTGCCATGGGTTAAGGGATGGGACACACGGTCTTGCTGCAACCATTTAATAGGGTCTTTCTCCAAGGGAGGTGTGTAGGATCTGGCACTTGAAATGAAGATGGTGTGTTTATAGATGAATTCTTCATTTTGAGTAAAAGCATGGGGCTATTCATTCTCAGTAAAGGCATGAATTGACTCAGATGGCCAAGGAGAGTACTAAATAAGCAATTTTGGATTCTACGATGGAGAGTAAGGAATGCCACATCAGGAGGAAAACAGCCATGACAATTACAGTTTATTTCTCTTCAGTAATTCTTAAATCTACATAAATATTTCAAGTGTGAAGGGTATATAAAACAAGAGAAAATGTACCAGTGATGAATGGTGGTCTCTCTCGGTGACTCTTGTCATATAGAACTGGTTGTTTCAGCTGTTCTCTTTAGTTTGGTCTATTGCTTCCCAACTGAGTTTCGTGGAGCTTTATACTTTGTTTAGAACATGTAAAGCTACTATAGAGAACAAGAAGGATGTCATATGCACAAGGCATTTGTGATGTGATCTCAACTGTGTTTCCAAAATATTAACTCCTCTATTACCTTCTTTATATATTAAGGTTACACTTTGGGGGGAAAAGTTATGTTATTAAAAGTAACCATTAGCTAAGTTATTACTACCTGAAAAACTTGCATGCTTTAACTTTCCCAGCAGGTATGAATATTACAACCTGTCTTCCTGTCTTTTTTTTTTTTTTAAATTTTGGTCCTGTCCCCAGTTAGTACCTTTAAAGAATGTCAGTTATCCCCCAACTAACAAAGTCTTGTGGTTTGAAGAAGGCTTTATTTTTCATACGACCTAACTACAAGTAAGACCCAGGTAGATAAATTTGCTTGCTTATATCAATAGAATCAGTTGATTAGATGATGAGGAGGTAATTAAATGAGTTAAAGACAAGCTATAAATAGAAGGCTATCATTGGTAACCAGGTCCTAGAGACCTCTGCCTTTCCCTTTCAGCATTTCTCTGACACTGCTCCTCTTGATACAATTAGTCATGTAGAGAGCAGAATGACGTCTTTACGTTAAGAAATAAGCATAGAGTGCAAACAGTATGCTATCTAGGTAAGACCTGGCATGTTATTTTTGGCTATATAACAAGGATAGATCCCACAGAAGAACTAGGATCATCATATACTTGTGTTCACTTAAAAAAAAGTTGTTAAATGATTCAGGAACCAAAGAGGCTGATGTTTAAACTAAAAGTGTTTCCCCTCTCCATCCCCCACCAAAATGTAAGGCCCTTTGAAAATCACAGTAATCTTAAGGAAAGGGGGCTGTTGATTCCCAGAGGACATGAATTGGGAGCTCAAATGATTATCATCTAAATGTTAAGGTGTTTGCAGACCCTAACAGGGTCTGGGCCTAAATAATCTGGGCCTAAAACTTAGAATTTTAAATAATTGTGTATTATATGATTGAAATGTACTTACTTGCAGCTGTTTTTACAGAGATATCATTTCAGTAGTTTCTGATGGAGCTACCAAACAAATATGCTACTCTGTATTTCATGCTGATCCTCACCACTCATTACACTGTATTATTGTTCTCCACATTCAATGCATCGAAAAGATAAACTTTGAATTCCTAATTTTTCCTACTGCCATTCATAGTTTTATTTTTGGGAGGTTGGGTCAGGTAGGAGATTAGCATATAATTTAGATTTACCAAACTTCTAGTTCTCAAACTTCGTATAGAGTAATTTAATGAAATAATTAAAGAAAGCAAAACAAAAACAAACACAAACACCTTTCTACTTTTTTAGCTTATTCTGAATTTAGATCAATCTGTACTCAAGCTGAATGTGAAGTGGCCTTAATATTATTCCCATAAATATTCAATAATAAATATAATCATACCAATTATAGCTATTTCTGAATATTGAGCAGGATTCTGTTTATTTATATGTCTTTACATTAGAACCAACTTTTTAAGCAAGGGGAGCTTCTTGTATTTAAAATAACTTTATGTCAGGGTGCCTGGGTGGCTCAGTGGGTTAAAGCCTCTGCCTTCAGCTCAGGTCATGATGTCAGGGTCCTGGGATCAAGCCCCGCATAGGGTTTTCTGCTCAGCAGGGAGCCCGCTTCCCCCTCTCTTTCTGCCTGCCTCTCTACCTACCTGTGATCTCTCTCTCTCTCTGTCAAATAAATAAATAAATAAATAAATAAATAAATAAATAAAATCTTTAATAAAAATAAAATAACTTTATGTCGCTGTATTTCGACTGGCTAATTTCTAGCAAAAATAAATAAATAAATTGCCTGATTGTCTAATCAAGGAGATTAGACTATATCTCTCAAATAGTAGATGCCTGGAGGGGTCCTTATCCCAACCCTGAGCAAGACAGGAATAAGAAATGATCAAACATAAGTAGCTGGAAATGGATTTACTTTTGACAATCAGCTACCTTCCTCCTTCAAATATGGCAGTCTTTCCTACTCTTCATTCTACAGAGACATGTTCTTTTTAGCCTGAGTTTAAATGTTTTTATAGGATAGGGATCCAGAAGGGGCATAAATTAGAACCTGTTACATGAACAGGACCAAGACCTTAGGGCATTACTCCCTTTAAATTGTAGTATTGAGAGGAAAAGACTAATTGTGAGGAACATTCAAGGCTCAGCAGCCTTTCATTTAGCAGATCTTGTGGCTCCTCACATTAGAAGAGGGTGAGATGAGGTCCTGTTTGAAGCAGTGCCCATAGCAGGGGGTGGAAATGACTCAGTGGTCGTGGCTACACAGTAGTAAAACTCTTGTAGCAAGAGGAGCCATGCTTGAACTTGGCAGCCTAAGCAAAATATCCACATGATTCAGGCTTGGAAAGTCAATCTAACTTTTACTGGTTGACTAATTATACTCCATGGAGCTCTTCCAACCTAAGACTGAGGATTGGATATTGAGATAGTGAAACTTTCCCTGAGACACATATGAAAACAGGGAACATGGCGTGTATGAGACCTGCTTGTGACATAGAATTTGAGAACGCAGGCATTTCACTATTTGTGCTAAATTCCTTCTATGCCCTTGGACAGAACACCTCTATGCTTTATTTATTTATTTTTAAAGATACTTATGAAATTTAAGTAAAATTTATTCACAATAAATTCTTATTTTCTTTCTTAACTTTAAAAAAATTGAGAAAGTTTTTATTTTTTATTATTAGCCCTTAAAATCAGTCAATACTCTTGGCAAAATAAAGCAGTACCCAAATTCTATTTGTGATAGTTCGGAAGCCCAACTTTATTAATAAAGCACATTATAGCAGTACAGAACCTTCAATTATTTGCAAGTTCTCTACTCATCCAGCAAGTTTCTCTGAAGATTTACTACGTGCCTAGCATGTTTTAAGGGTCAAGAGTATGAAGCAGACACACCGACACAACGTGACCTTTGCATTTAAGAAGTTTACTGTCCTGTGGGGTGAATCACTGTGATTAATTGAGGCAGAAAGAAGAAAAAATAAGGGGCACAGGTGGAGGGTTGGGGACAGCAAGGTCGTATGACAAATCTGAAAACAGCAGAAAGTGAGTAGGGAAGACTGAGTAGAAATGATCAGGAACACAGATAATAAAACAAGCAGTACAAAACTTTGAGATAATAGAGAATGTGGCACATCAGAGGAAACTCAAGTGTTCCAGTTTGCCTGGAGCAAAAAAATGAGACTGGAGGGGTAGGATGGGGTCTCTTTATGAATCCCGAAATCCTGTGGAAATTCTTGGCAAGGAACATCACAAGAGGAGGCAGATAAGAAGTAATTAGCTTCTTTCATGAGAACAAGCTATTAAATTGATTCAACAGAGATTCCAAACCATGTTTTCTGCCCATAAAATTATTTTATGAAATTAATGTTTCTTTCTTTAGCATTACCGATAAAAATCTATCGAGAAAGAAAACTAAAATTTTGTCAATGGAGATTACATACGAATCTCTGAGGCTATATACCTTCGTGTTTTTGCGTCATTCTTTCATTAAAATCATACATGAAATATTCATGGCTATGTCTATCTTACATAACTCCAAGTCATATCCAGATGAGAGCATGTGATCTTGAAGAAGAAAAGGAAAAAGTTTTCATATGACCCACAGAGACTGAAAATGAGGGACATGCCTAGGTCAAATGTTACACTCCAGGAATTAAGGTTGTTTCGATGTCTTAAAGACTTCTTATTCCATTCCATTCTATTCCATTTCATGTTCACCAATCTGTGCAACCTATGAATTGTCACTCCCAAGAACCTAGATTTGAATATGGTCTGGTACATCCTAAGTAATTGTCCTTCCTCCTATAATGTTCTTATTTTGTATTATGCACTTCATTTTTCTTTGACTTCTAAGTCTTCTGAAGTTTTGAAAAGACAAAAAGTAGCATGAACCAGTGGGAGTAGTGTCATATTTTATCATTGGACACTTACCTCACAACTTCAAGAAGAGTTCGTAAGATCACCCTTCTGTTCTTTTGATTCTCATAATGATGCAATGTTGTGGTTATAATTTTTCTAGCAGTTTTATTCTGAACAATGGAAGCACATAAGGGCTTTGCCTCTTTGAATTATAGATGCATGAAAAAATAGGATTTTTGAAGAAAAGAAGGCTCTCTACAGCCAAGTTATGGAGGACTTTGTTTATCAGCGGTGAAACTTAACTAAATCCATTTCTTAGTTTGGAAGTGTATGTATGGAAAGGACATGGTGAGTAGGGAGAGATAGGATATGAGATTTGAAATCAGAAAGACATCATTTCAAATCTAATTTAGCCGTTGACTGGTTATAGTGTAAATGTAAGGTGACAATTATATTTTTATAGGACTGTTTATTTATAAGTATTAATAATTATACATGCATATATGGTCTGACATATATTAGGAATCTTAAATAGTAGTTATTGATCAAGTTATCCTCAAGACTGCAACCTAAGAACATAAAGTTTGAATATTATAAATTGTAAGACTGACTCAGCTTTGCTTTCTCCTGTGCCTCTTACACATGGGAAGGATCAGTCATATGAATTATCAAGTGAAATAAAGCAGTGATGTTGTCTGGGTACTGTTTAGGAGAGTGAGCAAGCTAGTGCTGGTCTAGGCTCAGAGGATGCAGGACAGAAAAAACAGGCAAGAGGGGAACTTGTGGACTGAGGGACTTTTGAAATGTATATAGTTGTTTGCCTTTATGCTAAATGGTCCTATGTGGCTATTTGAATTATTAAAATCAACTTTTTATAAGTACTCTGCTGCTTCTCCACCATTCCTTCTTGCTGTCTCAGTAGTTCCTCCTATCTTCATGGTGACTTAAAGTAGAAATGCAGTTAGGAAACTTAGGTTTCAATAACATTGTTATGCTGACTAATTCTGCTCTATATTCATGCTAATATGCAGCCCAATGTTTATACAAATGCAACTAAACCATATGCATTTGAAATAAAGTAAAATTACTAACATTAAACCATAAAATTGACAGATTTTATCTAATAATTTATTTTTATTTTTTCCTTTTTTTAAAGAGTTATTTATTTTAGAGAGAGAAAGCATGGGTGGGGAGCGCAGAGGGAAAGAATCTTCAAGCAGACTCAGTGCTGAGCACTGACCCCAATGCGGGGCTCAGTCTCATGACCCATGAGATCATGACCTGAGCTAAAACCAAGAGTCAGCTCTTTTGACTTAGCCATCCAGGTACCCCTTAATTTATTCCTTGTAAGATGTTGGGTGCCCAATGAGTGGCTGAGAGATTCTGATGAAATCATAAGCATTGCTGTAGAGGTTTTTGAGAACATGTTGTGATTGCTCTGATGATTTCTTTCCTCTGAATTTATAATTTTCTCTAGGGAATTGACTTCCTATTTCAGAATAAGGTAGGAATTTCTACATAGCTTTTAAAACTATGAGGGGAGAGGTCATTGTAAGATAGAACCCTCAAAATTATCTATAAACTTACCAAATTATCAGCTCAGATATATCATTTGTCCAAGAGTAAGAATATCCATGAGAATGAGAGTCTAAAATTTTAGAGGGATCACTATGCTCATGTTTTAGAATGGCAGACTTCTACAGGAAAGAAATCTGAGGTTCATATTAATTGAATGTTTCTTTGATCTATTATTGTTTAGACATGGATTCATTACAGGAAGTAGAGGGTAGCTTAGACCAAGAGGGCTAGAACTGTTCTAGCCACTGCTCTTTATTAGATAGATATTGGCCCTTCTGTTGTTGACACAGCCTAGAGATAGGAGATGAGCCTGCATATGTCATTGTGGTACTTAACAATATCTGAATATTCTTCTATCACAGGAGTTCTTAACACTGAAGAATAATTAGTAGAAAAAGATAGAATTTCATCACCGGCCTTTGAATCTTATAACTATTACTCTCTCCTCACTAGAACACTGGCAGATCCATTAGGGTTTTTTGTTTGTTTTGGTTTTGGTTTTGGTGGTGGTGGTGGTAAGGAGGTGATTCTATGGAAATATCTCGCCATGATCTAACTTTCTGTCTTCCACTTCTAGTTTTCATTTTTTCCATGTTTCAAAACTGATATAACTTGTTTTTTTCAGAGTGTCTATATCTTGAACTCCTCGATCTATTAGAAGGTTGGGGTTACTTAACCACTTGGTGCCTTTTTTCTATGATCTCAGTACAATGAGATGTGTTTTAAAAATATTTAGTCTTGGGGCACCTGGGTGGCTCAGTCAGTTGAGCATCTGACTCTTGGTTTTGGCTCAGGTCATGATCTCTAGGTTGTGGGATGGAGCCCCTCAGTGAGGCTCCCTGCTCAGCAGGGAGTCTGCTTGAAGATTTTCTCCCTCTGCCCTTCCCTTTGCTTGTGTGCATGTAATCTCTCTCTCTAATAAACAGAAAAACAAATAAAAATTTAGTCTTCACATAGCATGAGTTTAATGTTGAATGTATAAATCAATGACTGTCACAAGACTTGAGAGGGAATTTATTAAGAATATATGGAAATTATTACATTGGCAGAGGAAAAAAATCCACTAACATGATGTTTTAGAGAATGATACAAAAATATAGGATTCATTTTTTTTGAGTCAAAATGTGCTGTTAAACTCTATATGATAGCCCCTCCAATTCTTTATTGCATTTATATTTTTACAAGTCTTTCCTCCTTACCGCAGGGCATTTTCTTGTGTTCCACTCACTTTGTACTTTTGCCACCCAGCACAGAACCTGGCTGAAATAGGATATGTTTAATAAATGAGTGGACCTCAAGTAGAAGAGTAACAGGTCAATGGATTGAATAAACATGATCTGGGTTTTGAAAGATGTTGAAGAATTTGATGTGATGAAGATGAATTGAGAGAGCATACTCACATGAAGGTGAGTATGTTCAAGTATATTCAGATCATGTTGAACTGAGTATCAGCACTTCAATATATTTTTAATTTTTTTTTAATTTTTCCCATAGATTGATTCTAAAATATGTTCAAAAGACTCTTTTTCCTACCCCGAGGATAGTGCAAGGTTTTTCTCTATCAGTCTACCATCAAGGTTATAATTAAGTCATTGAGTCTGTGGCCTATATTTATGATTACAATATATGATCAAGGATTATAAACACCAGGAAAAATGTATTATCACACCATCTAATTATCATGTTAAGAGAATGACAGCAGACAAACGTTTCATCTCTTACTAGAAAGAAGAAATCTGACAGAACCTGGGAGTTCACTTTGATGTTGGATTTGTATATGAAAGTATCAAAGATTGAACTATTTTCAAACAGAACTTATAATGTTGTTTTCATCCAGGCGGTTAGTTTTCTGCTCCACCACCATATTTTACTTTGAAGTAGCATAGCCTAGAGATTGTTATTGGGTATATTTATTGCAGGCAAAGCAATGAAATTCAAGAAGGTGAAAGAAAAATCAGAAGACCTCAAAGCCATCAACAGGTGTTATAAGTTGATCTGTGGAATGTGC
>CM053610.1:26161244-26241389 GCA_028646535.1 Procyon lotor
AGGTGGCTGAGTTTTTGCTCTTACCTTCCAGGGACAAGTCAGTATGTCAGCCCTCTTTTCCCAGGTGTCAACTAGACTTATCAGGGGAGTAAAAGTCACCAGCACCTCTGTCAGGAATCAAAACAGAAGTTTGAATTAGTGCCCTACTTTTTCTGGCATGGTTCTGCAGGACCTAGTAGAAAGTAAAGGTCTTCATCATGGGACTCCAACATCCTTTCATTCTAATTCTCTGGTTCTCACAGTGCAGCCCCCAGACCTGCAGGATCATCATCACTTGGAAACTTGTTAGAAACTTAATTTCTCAGGTCCCACTCCAAGCTCACCCCATCAACAGGTAGACTCTCTGCTAAAAAAGAAGATTGGATAGGATCCAGATTCTTATAAAATACTATCCAAAATGTCCAGGACATGATTAAAAAAATCACTCATAATACCATGCACCAAGAAAATCACAACTACAATGAAATAAATCATTCAATAGAGATGACTTAAAAGTTGTCATTCTCCTACAAGAATTTTAAAGCAGCCATCATAGAAATGATTCAGCAACTAAGTACAAGTTCTTTTGAAGCAAATGAAAAATTAGAAAAATATCAGCAAAGAATTAAAAATAATGAATGGAACCAGATGCAAATTTAAGACTGAAAAATAAAATAATTGAAATAAAAAACTCACTGGATGAGCTTAACTGTAGAGTGGAGGTGACAGAGAATGGAATTAGTGAACTCGAAGACAGAGCAATAGAATTTACCCAAACTGAACAACAGAGAGAAAACACTCTACCAAAGGATTAACAGTCTCAGAGATTTGTGGGACAACAACAAAAACACTAACATTCACATTGTTAGAGTCGCAGAAGGAAAGAAGTAAGTGCAATTGAAAAGGTATTTGAAGAAATAATGTTTGAAAACTTCCCAAATTTGGCAAAAGATGTAAACCTACAGATTCAAGAGGCTGAATAAATCCCAGTAGGAGAAACCCTAAGAAATCTATGGTATGACACATCATAATGAAAACTTCTGAGAACTAAAGACAAAGAAAATATCTTGAAAGTAGTCAGAGAGTAACAGCACATTATTTGTAGGGGAATACTACCTACAATGAATGACAGCATTTTTTCTCTCTGATAATCATGAAGACCAGAAGAAAGTGGCACATTTTTTCAAGTGCTGAAAGACCTATCAGTTATAAAAAAAAGTCTATTAGTCAGTGAAAATACCCTTCAGGAATGAAGGGGGAAATTAAGACATTCTCAGATTAAGGAATACTAGGAGAATTTGTTCCTGGCAAGCCAACTCATAAAGGATGGCTAAAGGAATTTTTCTAAACAGAAAGTAAATTTGGCAGAGACTGGCTAACTGATCTTCAGTACCTATATGGACTTCATTGCTAAGCCTCAGCTAGAACACATTTCCAGCATCCCTTACTCTTAAGTGTGATCGTGAAATTGAGTTCAAGCTAATGAGATATCACCCTCATTTGTTTAAAGACTATTTTATAAAAATCTTCCATGTTTGGCTTTTTCATCTCTTTTTTATTGGCTTGAGTTGAAGATGTTGGAAGAACAATATGAAAGGAGCTTGAATGCCTCATCTGCCACTTGGAATAGAGCTGTCTACTTTCAGGACGAGCTGATTTGGACAGCCAGATACACTTCTGTCACTGGCTGTCAGCCATTACACATGTTCCATTTATTGTTAGAGCTGTTGGCATTACCCTGAGTAACAGAGCAAACTATCACCTAAGAGGTGAAGAGGACTAAATCAAGTGTACCAGTACTATTTTATCATTCACTGTTTATTCCTTCATCTATTATAACTACAGATAATCTTTAAACAATCAGGAAAGTAGATTTCTTAGTAAGAGAGATTAAAATAAAGTTGTTCTTTTTTTTTTTTTTTTAAAGATTTTATTTATTTGACAGAGAGAAACACAGCGAGAGAGGGAACACAAGCAGAGGGAATGGTAGCGGGAGAAGCAGGCTTCCCGCAGAGCAGGGAGCCCGATGCGGGGCTCGATCCCAGGTCCCTGGGATCTGACTTGGGCCGAAGGCAGACGCTTAACGACTGAGCCACCCAGGCACCCTAAAATAAAGTTGTTCTTATAACATGTAATTGTGATTAATTTCACTTGAAAAAAAAAGTTAGGTTCGGATTGAAGGGATAAATAATTTCACTTTCAGGGAAGTTGGATGAGAGTCTAGTTCAGAATAAAGAGGTTTGCAGTCATTGAGCTTCTGTAGCACAGTGGAATGGGGTGGCAGAAAGAGAGAAGAGAAACCTGAAATTGGTTTGCTTAGGTTGTAACTCTGGTTGGTCTTACCTCCAGTAGAAGTAGTGAGAAAAATTCTATAGTGGGAAATATCAAGAAGCTATAGGTTGCAGAGGTGGGGAGTGAATGGGAATGAGAATAAATAAAGGAGAAAATTCACAAGTAGTCCAAATGCATTATCTTAATAAATTAATACTGCACAATAAATGAAAATTATATCTGTGTGCACTGATGCATAGAATTGATGGAAAAATCACTAGAGTTTTTCCCTGTTTTTGATATTTTTGGAAGAGATTTGAGAAGATTTGTTTCTTTTGTTTGTTTGTTTGTTTGCTTTTAATATACAGCTTCCTGCAAATGTATGGGTGCATCTGTTGCATGTTTATGTGTTTGAGACAGAGAGAAAGAAAGATGGAAAGAGAAAAAGAGAGAGAGAGATTATTAGGATTCCTTTCTCTTCTTCCTTTCAAACCTAGGAAGCCCTAGGAATATAAGGATTGAAGGAGAACAGAGGGACTCTTTCCTGAACATCCCACAAACAAAAGGACTTCTAACCATCAAATGAAGTTCATGATTCCTGTCCTTTCTGCAGTAAGCCAAGAGATCAGCAGTAATGCTGGGAAATATTTTCTCTGACCTTGAATGCATTTGCTAAGCCATTGCTGGGTTGAATTTCCTTGAGATGCTAAGTGGAACTCTGCCAAGTTGTGCCAGAATGAGCAACAGCAATGTGCTTCCCTGCAGGACTTGTCCGTTGAATCTGAGAAGATGTTTCTGTGAGGTCTTGAGAACTATGGTTTTGTATCAACAGGGGGAAATCCACAGAGCTTCTGTTTTAAGACGTTGTGTTCAATGGTTAAGCATTTCTTTCAAGCCTCACCATACTGCTTTCATTTAGGCATCCCTATTCTTCTGGAAGGCACAGTGATGCGCAGACAATATGCGGAAGCCACATCAAAGATGATAGTGATCATGGCCAGGGGGCATTTCAGATTATGTGAATGAATAAAAGCTGCTTTTCAAAAACAAGCTTTTTCTTCTCCAGTTGATGTACTGCCATAGATCGAGAGAGTGGCAACATTCTGTTTCCTGTTGCTGAAATTGTGGGATTCTGGTGGGGCAGAAGTGGAATTGTGTGTATGAAGGAATGGCTTGGCAATTTGTTTTTTGACCAGCTCTGTTCAAATTAAAGACTTGGTTTCTGAGAAATTCCTAGTTGTTCAGAGGTAATGCCTTGCTCTGGGATTTGAAACACGTTCCATAATAATTTAATTTGTCCTAGGAACAAGAGCCTTGTTGGAAAGGAGAGTGGGTGGTCACCATGAGCACAGCAGCAGCCAAATATGGCAGAAGAGAAGAGCCCGGGACCTCAGCATTGGGATACCATTATTCACAAGGAGCAAATAGCTACTCTTCAGGCCAAGTTAAAAATGAAACACACTCTTTGAATATCTTAATCATCTATGTGTGCAATTCAGACTGTGGAACCCGTTGCCTCTCCTACTTCTTGGGGTTTGGTAGTCCTTGCACCCTTTAAAAGAGATTTAGTGATGTAGCAGTTAATAATCAGTTAGACCTTTACATATAGAATATCCACATTCACTTCAGGTAACCATTCTTTATTCACTGAAACATTTCACACCCACACAGAAATGAATAGGTCACAGTGTGGTAAATGCTCAGATACCTATCACTCAACTGAACATTAAAATGCTACAGATACACTTGATGCCCTTGTGTGACCTTTCATATTTGCATTCCCCTCTTCTCTTTCTTCTCCTCGGAAGTAAAACTGTTATCCAGTCTCAGTGATCAACTCTATAAGTTCCGTTATCCTAGTCCCCACCAACACTAGAAAAGTTTAGGTGAACTTTTGTAGGTAATGTAAGTAAACTAAAATTGTTGAAGTGGAACTTCAGTACCTACCTTAGGAGTCCAGAGTCTCCTATCCCTTTTCTTATAACATGACCTTGTCTCTTTAGTTGCTAGAGCACTTCATTACTTGGGGGATCCTAGTACGGCTCAACAACGTGGACACGGTATAAAAAGATGAGAGACCACTAAGAATTACTGTGAAAATCTTTTTTGAACTTCAAGGTCTATTAAAACCATAACCCTTCAAAAGTTCCATTTGATGGAGCAAAAAACAAGTTAATTTATTATGTATTAGGACAAGAAGGTGGGGGAATAAGAGTATTCTGTCATCTACCAAATAATAATAACAGTAATAGTTAAAGAAGATTGAGTGCAAATTCTGTACCAGTTACTGTACAAGCACTTTATAAGGATATCTCACTTTAATAGCTGTGTCACTTTTTTTGAAATAATAATAATAATGAAAAAATAATAACAACTATTATTATTCCCATTTTACAGATTAATAACCTGAGGCAAAAGATAAATTACTTACAAATAACATGTTACAATTCTGTTACAACACAGAGATCAACAATTAAACTTTCCAAATGAAAGAGGTCTATGGGTCTTTCTTTGATGACAGCAATGAAGTAGGAACTTAAGACCCTCTCAGCAGCCCATCTGTTTGGAAAATGCTTTTAAACATAGAATGGGTAGTGGCAGCCTTAAAGGGAGAAAAATAGGGATATACAGGATAGGGCCCTCCCAAAGGAAGAAGAGGATACACCAACCAGCAAACCGGCCCACAATATTGGTGCAGATTATTGGCCTAAGGACACAAAGTTTGAGAGACATTTGAGATTCTCTCCACAGTTTGTGTTATGAAAAGAGCACCAAACTTAGTAGGACAACGTGGGTGTACAAGCAAGTTGCTGTGTGAGCACTTCCTAACAGAAGTTAGGAACAGTGTTTCTAACAGACAACATTAATAGTAGCACCTACCCTACAGAGTTATTATTAAAAGATAATGTCTTGGGGCGCCTGGGTGGCTCAGTCAGTTAAGCATCTGCCTTTTGCCCAAGTCATCATCTCAGGGTCCTGGGATCAAGCCCTGCATTAGGCTCTCTGCTCAGCAGGGAGCCTGCTTCCCCCTCTCTCTCTGCCTGCCTCTCTACCTATTTGTGATCTCTCTCCTCTCTGTCAAATAAATAAATAAAATCTTAAAAAAAAAAAAGAACCCATTTTGCATATGTCGTTTCAAACTTTCAGAAGCTACATAAAGAGCAAAAGAGAAACTGGGCAGATTAATAATGTATTTTATGTAACTCAGTGGCTCAAAATTAGTATCATTTCAACCTATATGTGATATTTTATATTCCTTTTTCTTATGGGTCTTTGAAATCTAGAGTGCATTTTATACTCAATGAACATCTTAACTCAAAGTTATAACATTTCAAGTGCTCAGTAGCCACAAGCGTTTAGTGGCTACCTTACTGGACAACATGTGGCTAATGATTTGGGATACAACACTGAGTAACACAAAAATTTCTTGCCATTGTGAAATATAAGTTCAATGTATTAAGGAAGGAATACACCTGTTTCATTGAAGGAACAGCCTTAAAGGTAACTATAAGGACTGAATTTTACTGAGTGTTATAGGCAGTCTTTGGAGAGTGTTACTTAAAGGAGCGACATGGTATGACTTAAACAGGATCTCTCTGGGTGCATATTGAATGGGTTGTAATGAGGAATTGGAGGGAGAGTGGAAGCCTGCAGGCCAGTTAAGAGATAACTGCAATAATTCAAGTGAAGTATAATAGTTTGGAACATAGTGTTAATAGTAGAGGTGGTTAGATGTAGTTGGATTCTGGAGATATATATATTATATATGTCATATATAATATATATATGATATATTATTTTTTTAAAAAATTTATTGGAATGTAGTCTACATACAATGCTATATTAGTTTCAGGTGATTTAGATTTATATGTTTTATCTGATAGTTAAAATACAAGTTTAAAATGAGTGATAGATCCTTGTTTATGAATGTTAAGAAGAACAACTCTAAACCCATAAATAAGACTAAGAAGATAGCTGCGTTTTTTAAGGATTAATTTGTTTTCTAGGAGAATATACCATTGATTGATGTCACATTCTGTGAATTGAAGGCACACACTTTAAGTTACATGATAATTTGTCGATCTATGAGTGGTAGACATACAAATGAGTTCTTTTTCATTGAAAAAAAAAACACTTAAGAATATGATATGTTGTCGTGAACTAGTCTTTCACCTAAAATAGCAGTCTTATTCTAACACTTCTCTACAAAATTACTTATAAATATTCATCTCCCCAAACATTTTTTGAATCAGTCATACGATCTTCATGGTTTCCTCATTTTTAAATATGTTCAACAATATCTTTGACAAATGATTTTTGTAATTTAAGTAATGCTTTCAAGAATAATTTTTTTGAAAATTATTCTTTGACACTAATGACACTGACAATAGATTCCAGTGGAATTTTGTGTGTTGTCCATATCAGTGATCAACACTTTCATTTCCTTTCAAACTCCAGGTTTGTTCTGAGAGAAAACACTTAACCTTTCTCTCTTCTTCCCTCCTTCCTGCTACTTTTACTCTCTGACCTTATCTTGTTTTAGATCAAGCCAGTTTCTTCTGTGTCCACTTTCTTTGCTACCTCATGAATCCCTATAGTATTAGTAATAATGTATTGATAATCCTCATTATTGCCCCTTTACTGTGTGCTTTCTGTAAGCCCCTAGTAACCAGATTGTTCAAATATCTGCATCTTCTTCTCTAAAACCAAGGTCACAGAATCTGCTGAATTAGTGCAGTAGCTTATTCCTTCTCCCCTTCCTATCTCTGTTGTGGGACCAACTTCCATTACTGATAGTGTGTCCTCTCTAATTTGAGAATTTTTCCTTCTCGAAATCCTTCAATGGTTGTAATGATTTTTGGTTGCAAATCTAATGCCTCTGAAGGGCAGACGAAGGTTTTTTTTATGATCTGGTTACCACCAGATTTAAATTCTGCCATCCCCTTTATTGCACAAGGTACCACACAGCACGAAGCTATGTGAAGTTCTTCTAATAAGCCTTCCTTTCTTTGGCTTTTTGGCTTTGATTGTGTTGCCTCCTTAGCCTCGTATGCTCACCCAACTTCCCACTGATCCCCTATAACCCATTTCCTGGCAAAAGTACCTATGCTTCAAATTTCATCTTAAAGGTTTTATTGTTAAGCTAAAATGTTTTTTGGAAGGGGTGAGGGTTGTTTTTGTATTTTTCAAGATTTATTTATTTGAGAGAGGGGAGATGGGAGAGGGGGATAGGGGCAAAGGAGAGAGAAAATCCCAAGCAGACTCACCACTGAGTGAGAAGCCTGAAACTGGGATTGATCTGACAACCCTGAGATCATGACCTGAGCTAAAATCAAGAGTTTGGCACTTAACTGACTGAGCCACCCAGGTGCAATGTAAAGCTTAAGTTTAATCTTAAATGTTTCACCAATAAGGGAAGACCTTTTTGATGCCGCTCAGCAGTTATAGGTATTCTGCTGGTGTATTCCTATGTTTGGTTTATAAATCCCTTGTAGCAATTATTATACTGTATTTTTTTACATGTAGGCATATATGTGTCCCTCTAGACTTCATGAAGTTATTTGTTTTAATGTCTTCTATTTTTAACACCTTAACTTTTTAATGAATCTTCATCTCTCTTACCCACTGTTCATTTTCAGCAGGAATTAACATGCAGTTTGTTGTCAGAAAAATGTGTCTTTGTGGGGAGGCTTAACATTTGCTTTCACCTGGTACCCCAGGTATCACTGCGAAATACCTTTATGTTCATTTCTTGGCTTGGAGTTTATAAATTAGCCCATGAGTAGGTAAATATTCTTAGGTCAATTTTTTATTTCTTCATTGGGAATTAATTCCAACTCCAATCCCTGTAAGAGCAAAATTGAAGGTAACAGTTCTCAGAGGAGGTTTTTTTTCCCACCCAGATCATAAGCCAGGAGAGAAAAGGTTATTTGTTTATTTTTTTTCCTACTGTTTAATGGATTTTCTTCAACTCATCCATTCACTAATCCCCAGATTATATAATCTCAGCTATTTTGCTGATACCATCAGACTCCTGCATTTTTGTCCCTGCACTGCATGTTTTCTCCAAGCCCTGATAACCAGACCACTCAAATGTCTGCAGCAGGCCCATGTACTCGAAGTGCTCAAAAAAAAAAAAAAAAAAGTCAATCATGAATCTAATATCCAGCAAAAATTATCCTTCAAATGTGAGGGAGAAGTTAAATATTCCCAGGTTTGCTAATTCCTCTACCAGTTAGTCTACTATTGGTCTCCAGTGAATTTTTTTGGAAGGTTTTTATTTAAATTCCAGCTAGTTAACATACAGTGTAATATCAATTTCAGGTGTACAATATAGTGATTCAGCATTTCCGTACAACATCCAGTGTTCGTCATGCCAAGTGCACTGCTTAATCCCCATCACCTACTTAACCCACCCCCCCACCTCCCCTTTGGTAACCATCTATTTGTTCTCTATAATTAAGAGTCTGTTCCTTGGTTTTCCTCCTTTTTTCCCCCTTATGATTATTTGTTTTGTTTCTTAAATTCCATCTATGAGTGAAATCATATGGAATTTTTCTTTCTCTGAGTGACTTCATTTAGCATACTACACTCTAACTCCATCCACATCATTTTAAATGGCAGATTTCATTCTTTTTATGGCTGAGTAATATTCCATTGTATGTATATATTCCACATCTTTATCCATTCATCAGTCAATGGGCATGTGGGCTTTTTCCATAATTTAGCTATTGTTGATAATGCTGCTATAAACGTTAGGGTGCATGTATAGCTTTGAGTTGGTATTTTTGTGTTCTTTGGATAAATACCTAATAGTGCAACTGCTAGATTATAGGGTACTTCTATTTTTAACTTTATGAGGAACCTCCATACTGTTCTCCAGAGTGGCGGCACCAGTTTATATTCCCACCAACAGTGTGAGGAGTTTCCCCTCTCTCTGCATCCTTGCCAACATCTGTTGTTTCCTGTGTTATTAATTTCAGCCATTCTTCAGTAAAATTGTGACTGGAGTTATATTTTCCAACTCTAGAACTTCCATTTGTTTCTTTTTTATAATTTTTATCTCTTATTGTTATTCTCTATTTGATGCAACATTGTCATCATACCTCCTTTTATTTCTATAATTATGGGTTCTTTAAACATATTTATAATGACTACCTTGAACACTTTGTTAAATCTGACATCTGTTTGCTCTCACTTTCATTTACTTTCAGTTGTCTACTTTTTGAGAGAATAGGTCCTACTTTCCCATTTCTTTGCATGTCTCATAATATTTTTTTGGAAACTGGAAATTTTAGATAATGTTACATAGCAACATTGGTTACTAATTCCCCACTCCAGGGCTTGTTACTACTATTTGCTTGTTTATTTGATTAGTGACCGACTAGATTATTTTAATGAAGTCCATTCCATCCTTCCCCTTCCCTCACAGTGTAATGCCTTGTTTCTCCTGAGGCCCTGCAGTCTAGGGAATGCCAGTCACCATAGGTGAGAATGGCCTTGGTAGGGCTCCCCAATTGTCTTTTTCTTTGACCACACCCAGCTTTCAAGATCTACTAACTGCCTACTGATTGCTTTCTTGTTTTCAATAAAGCTTTAGGAGTATTACTTGCTCCAGGGACTTATTCAATCGAATTTTGGTTCTTTTGGAGGAATAGTTCCTGAAGTTACTGTTCAAGATTTGTTCTTATCACAGGAAGGCTCCTTTCAGCTGTTTCTTTCTCTAGTTCTCTTTGGCAAACTAACCAGCCTACAATTTAGCCTGTATCTCCAGTGAATCTCCCAATCTCCTCACAATTTCTGTGTCTGAGAGCTTTTTTAGGCTTGAACTTCTCCATACTCTGTTTCAGTTGGAGTCAGTTCCTTTGGGAAGAGATTCAGAGCAATCAGGGCAGTACATTTGCAATCTTCAAAGGCCAATAGGATGTTAGTGGTCTTTTCCTTTCATGATTAATAAAAACATGCACCCACTATGTGCTATGATAAACCTTTCCCCTTTTGTGTTTATCTTATTTCTTTAAACATACATTTCAAGAAAGGTTTTAAGTCCTAGGCACGTTTTCAAGTCCTAGACTTTAAAAATATTAACTTGCTTAACCTTCGTATAACAGGTGAGATGTACACAGTGAATGGTAGAGTTGGAGTTGAACACAGGAAGTCAGACTTCAAAGACCCAGCTTCTAATCACTACATTATGCTACATGTATGCCTATGGTGATCCAAAATGTACATATTTTGTGATATAGTGATGCAAAAGTGATAACTACTTTTTCAGAGAAAAAAGTTGAATTCAGATACACACAAATCTGGCCAGTACTTACCTCTGTGTTCTCATGTGTGAGAAAGCAAGAATAACTATGTAATCATATTATTGACATGATCAAAGGAGATCATGTGTATGAAGTTTCTGAGAAGATACTTGGGTTAGTAAGTATTATCTTACTTTACCTGTAAGAGGGTACTTTGCCATTCATTTTTATTTATTTTTTTATGGACATCCCTATAATTTGTCCTTACATATTTGCCACAAATTAAAGGGGATCATTCCCTGAGAAAAGACTCAGAAGCTAAAGAAAAGACGTCTCCTAAAAATATCAAAATCAGTGCACATCAGAATCTAATTTTGGTGCAGAAAATGAAGAAATTGAATATCAAGAAATTGAAATTCTTCAATGAAGAAACAAAGAATAAGGACTATAGAGGAATTGCATAATACTCCAATATTGTGAAGGGAAAAGGAAATCTATGGTATTGCTGGATAAGGACTAAAATAGAAGACCCCTACTCTCTAGGTTTCTCTCCTTCACAGGATCTCTGTTTTTCTAGATTGTTGGCTATAGTATCCTGTTACTTCCTATTGACTTGTTTCCTCATCTCTAAAATGCTTGGTGATCTAGTTTGGTATTTCTAGACTTATAGTTCTTAAAGAGTGGTCTATGGACCAGAAGCGTTAGCATCACTTGAGAACTTGTTAGAAATACAAACATACTAAGGCAGAAATATCAGTGGGCAGAACCTGGTAATCTCCTTTAACAAATCCTTCAGATAATTATGATGTCTACAGTTTGAGAACCACTGCTTTAGACAATTAGCACTACTGCCACTGGGCAGAGCTCTTTATACTTAGATTCTTCACCAGGAGGTCCTAAGTGGGGCTATTTTTGAATCAAGTGCTCACTTGTGGTCATAAGAATTGTCTAGTGTGGCATTGGTTAATAGTACGCTAACTCAGTATTGCCAAAATCCTGCCAGAAGGAAATCAGATAATTTTTCTTCTATTCCAAACAAGAGCACATATTATCGTAGAGCATTTAGGAGGTGACCATCATCCTTCACTCTCTAAATTTCTGACTAATACAGTTTTTTGGGTTCCTTAAAGTAGACTTGTTTGTTATTGCCCTTGGCCTTTGCCCAGCCTGTTCCCTGTGCCTGAAATTCTTCTCTCTCTCTTTACCTAATTAGCACTGACTTTCTTCGCAAATTTCAACTTACACTTCAGTTCCTTGTGTGTGGCATTTTCTGAGCCCCTTCCTTCCTCCCACCCTTCCTTCCTTCCTCCCTCCCTCCCTTCCTTCTTTCCTTTCCATTCTTCCTTCCTTCTCTCCCTCCCTCTCTATCTCATAGACATATTTCAGCTTGCAATCATCATACTCCATCATCCTTTTATCTATAGGGTATTTGGATTCCTATATCTGTCTCTTGGGAGACTGTAATCTCCATGGGAACTAAGAGTGAACCTATTTTCCTTCACAGATGCATTCTTAGTTGGAGCACTCAACAAATATACACAGATAAATAAATGAAAAACAAAGTTCTAGTTTACCAACATTTCTATTTTCTATTACCAACAGTTAATTTATGCTCATGTGAAGAAATGCCATTTAGTTTCTGATTTTTTAATTTTGGCAGTTTATGTGGCAGACATTCTTTTAGTGCTAAAGATGAAGCAGTAAATAAAACAGACAAAATACCAGCTCTCTTGGAGCTTACATTCTAATTTTTTTCTTCTTTAAGACTTTCTTTCTTTCTTTCTTTCTTTCTTTCTTTCTTTCTTTCTTTCTTTCTTTCTTTCTTTCTTTCTTTCTTTCTTTCTTTCTTCCTTCCTTCCTTCCTTCCTTCCTTCCTTCCTTCCTTCCTTCCTTCCTTCCTTCTTTCTTTCTTTCTTTCTTTCTTTCTTTTTTTTCTTTCTTTCCTTATTGTTTTTAATTTTATTATGTTATGTTAGTCACCATACAGTACATCATTAGTTTTTAATGTAGTATTCCGTGATTCATTGATTGCATATAATACTCAGTGCCCCATACAATCTGTGTCTTCCTTAATACTCATCACTGGGCTAAACCCCATCCCCTCTGAAACCCTGTTTGTTTCCCGGAGTTCATAGTCTCTCATGGTTTGTCTCCCCCTCTGATTTCTTCCCCTTCATTTTTCTCTTCCTTCTCCTAACATCCTCTGTGCTATTACTAATGTTCCACATGTAAGTGAAACCATGTAATTGTCTTTCTCTGCTTGACTTATTTCACTTAGCATAATCCCCTCCAGTTCCATTCATGTCAATGCAAATGTTGTGTATTCATCCTTTCTGATGGCTGAGTAATATT
Organism: Procyon lotor; assembly: GCA_028646535.1. Taxonomy (NCBI): domain Eukaryota; kingdom Metazoa; phylum Chordata; class Mammalia; order Carnivora; family Procyonidae; genus Procyon; species Procyon lotor. The sequence continues at coordinate 26,174,096 of CM053610.1, forward strand.
CCATTGTATATTTATTTATTGTATATTTTATTTGTTTATGTGAGAGAGAGAGACAGAGAGAGCACAAGCAGTGGGGAGAAGCAGAGGAAGAAGCAGACTCCCTGCTGAGCAGGGAGCTGATGTGGACCTTGATCTCAGGATTCTGGGATCATGTCCTGAGCCAAGGCAGACACTTCACCAACTGAGCCACCCAGGCACCCTACATTCTAATATCTGTCAAAAGCCTATAAGTAAAGCTATGAAGCTAGGTTGCTGAAAATTATACATCTAACTTCCATAGCAGAACTTTTAAAATTTGAATTAAAATTAAACTAAGTTAAAGAGAATATAGTTAGTATAGTTAAAGAGAGTATATACAACCATATAAATTAGGATAGTTCTTAATTTGGGATTCCCTATTACAAAAATTATTCAAAACTAACAAAGGGACTTGGTCTCCAACATACATTTCTAAAATATAAAAGATGTCTTCATAGAATACAATGGTCTCAGTGGAAGATAGATATTTATATCCAAAAAATAAAATTTTAGTTTACAATATAATAATTTCTGGGTTTTGGCAATGGAATGCTAATGGTAGATTGTGAAAGAGAGTGATTTAAAATGAATGGGAGCAAGTTTTTGATTCAATTGGGAAAGTTTATTTTTAAAGGGAATTAGCTGCTCTTCAGGAGGTAAACTGGGAAAGGAGTCTGGAGAGAAAAACTGCTGATCACGCTGGCAAATGCATGCTTACATAATTTACACAAACAATACATGGCCTTCAGTCAACAGAGCAGAATAGTTAAAGTCTCTAGAAACTGGTTATCCTGGCATTGGTTGTTTCAGCCCTGTTCTAGATTGCTCAGGTACTAGTCTCCACATGACCAGACACAGAGATCAAAAAACAACAACAACAAAAAAAACCATAAAAACTGCTTGGAAGGATATTAGACCCACTTCTAGAGTGTAACTTGTTAAAGTGCTTGATAACTCCTGACTATGTTTGGTCAGCCCTGATTGTTCCCAGATCCATGTAGCAGTTGCCCACTGTTCCTAGCATGAGGCACAAGCAGAAATGCTGCTGAGCTGTCTTCATTAGCTAAAGCTGCTCACACCTAATTAGAATTTCCTCCTTCTTCCTGTCCTTTGTTGAAAAGTGATTTAATGTTCTTAATTAGTTCAAATATAATATGTGGCACCCCAGTCTTGCCAACAACAAGGAATTATCCAAATCAAGGACTAATTCCTCCTTCATGAAAATTAAAGATTAAAAAAACGTATCTAGTGGGGGCCCTGGGAGGCTGTCAGTTGAGTGTCCAGCTCTTGGTTTTGGCTTAGATCGTGATTTCATGGGTTGTGAGACTGAGCCCTATGTGGGTCCCTATGCTCAGAGGGGAGTCTGCTTGAGATTCTCTCCCTCTCCCTCTGCCCCTCCCCCTGCTCGTGCACTCTCTCTCTCTCAAATAAATAAATCTTTAAAAAAAAATTATCGAGAATAACCTAATCTTTCCTAAGCGGGTGGCATTTTTTAGTTTTAAACTTGTCACATTTGAGTGGTGTCACTGTTGATTGTCAGTATTGTTAATTCAGTCAGCTACACCAGAAAGAAATGAAAAAGGAAGAGCGAGAGGGAGGGAGGAAGGAAGGAAGAAGGGAAGGAGGGAAGGAAAAGAGAGAGTGAGGGAGGAAGGAGGGAAGAAGGGGAGGAAGGAAGGAACGAAGAAGGACCCCCCCACACACACACAACACACCCCTGTGTTAGTCCAAGCCCTTTAGGGAGATTTCGTAAGCTTTAATATGATCCCTCTTCTTATTGTAACTCCCTCTTCCCCCTTAACAAATAAAAACCTGGCATGTCTTTGAAGTCTTAACTGCATCAAAGGCTAGCTCCCATTAACTTTAAATTACCCTCCTAAAAGCCTGTCTACAGTTAGCAGTTCATGAAAAGGATGCCCTGTTTTGCTGTCCCCTGGTTTCTCAAAGCAGAAGAACTCTTAATTGATCTTCTGCATTTTTGCATGAAATAATAGTGAGCACAAAAATGCCACATCTATTAGAGATCCTTGAGGCAGATAGAACTGAAGAAATGTATCTGGCTCACACTCTGGGGTTCTGGATTTAGAAGATGAATAGAAACTGACAAACTGAACTTATACTTGAAGCCAACAAAATACTGACTTTGATTGGTTTCTGTGGCAGAGTGACAGTAAAATGTTCTTGGACATAAACTAGCAGTTTTAGGGTATTTAAAAAATTCAGCACTGTAACACAGTATTAATTGTTAGACTTACAGATTTGAAGTAATAAAAAAATTAATTTCTTCTCCCTAAATCTTTGCTAGATTTATTAAACAGATCATTTTGTTTATTGTGTAAAATATCCATATCTGTTTATTTCATTATGAAATTGTTCTTTATATCAGGAGATTTTCCCTATATCTTCTTAACTATCACATGGCTGAAGACCAGTATTAAGTAACCCTTTAATTTTCTCCTCTAAACAATATACAAATATTGTTTTCACCACAAGATACAGATTAATTCAGAAGAGGGATGATAAACACTTTTCACCACAAGATACAAATAAATTCAGTGAAGTGATGATAAACTCACCAGATTTGTGAGACTCTATCAAAATTATTATTTGGAAAAGTAAATCAACTTCCTTCATTCTTTAGAAGACAACTAATTAAACTGTGCTATTTAGATCTCAATTTTTATTTAGCAAGTTAATAATATAAACTGTCATTGTAATTGAAGAAATTAAATTTATTTTTTTACATCTGTAATTTTCTGAAATGTATTTCCCTATTGCTTCATTTATTTGCAAAATAAGAAATTAAAATTAAGTGTGGTGATACAAATATCAGGAAATTATATTTCCAAAGTCTCTTGTTAAGTGGTCCTTGATAAAATTCTGGGAATCTAGTCTAACAGAATAATATATTCTTTGGTGTATTATTATTAATAGCAAGAATGCAGATGATAATCGAAATTTATTTTGTGTTATTAGAGCAGCTTATTCATACTAACCCCAGAATAACTACTTAATCTCTTTAAACAGGGGTTGTAAAAGAAAATTATAGCTAGTGAAGGGTAGCATGTAGCTTCCTTGCCAGCAACTGCCAAGAGAATAGTTATACAAATAACTAAATTAGACAAGCAATTCATCATTAATGGGGTCCCTTCTCTAATATTCAAATATTTATGGCTTCACCCAATGTAAAGTGACACAAAATATATCTAGTCCTCTTCTTGTCAACTATGAAAATTTTTGATCATAGTGATACTTTATAATGACACCCAGGAGGCTATACTACAAGTACTTGGAAAGGAAGCATAGTATTTTGATACTGACAAATATCTTGGAGGTCACTTTGTTCAAATGTCTCATTTTAGAGACAGTAAAACTAAGAGTGAAAGGGATTGGTGACTTGCCCAAGGACATCAAATCGAAGCATGAGCAGATTAAGAATAGGGCCTCGCTAAGGTTGGAAACTGAATGTCAACCATTGAGTAATAGAAACAAGCTTTAGTGGTAGAAAGAACCAATGGGATATAGAGGAAATCTGATCCCAAAAACAATAAGGTGACAAGAACAAAACAGTGAATGAACATAAGGAATATTGCCAGAAGGCCCCATGGAGTTTCTCTGTTAGCATTGTGCAGCAGTTTGGGTCATCTTGAAGGTTCATGTGTTAGTTCCATGGGGATGATTCCACTGACTTGCAATGGGCCTTAAGAGAGTCAAGAAATATACCAACACTACGGATGTGAGTTATTAATGTGATCCTTGTTTTTCCAACCAGCTTATTGATATCTTCAATCCCATGGCAAAGATTCTTTGCCGTCTCCACCCTAACTGACTTACACAAAACCATGGAGATGATTGATTAGAAACAAAAGAGCTCAGGCAAAACTAAATTCAATGATAAATCCCACTGAAGGTGAGAGTGTATATCTAACAGAGGAGGTTTAACATCTTGGTTAAAAGCATGGGACCGGAGGACAGAGTACCAGAATTCAAATCCCAGTTTGACTTTGGGCAAATTGTTTCCCCTTTCTTTGGTTTTTAAAATACATCTATAAAATGGGAATAAGTAATAATAGGGTTGTCGCATAGATGAGGTAACAAATATAAAATGAATAGTGCCAGGCCCACAGTGGGTGATACTAGGATATCTAAGTGATTCCTATGGAATCTATCTCACTATAGACTCAGAAAGCTCTTAAGTTTTGTTTTGTTTTTTTAAGGTAACTCTATATTTTCCTCTAAGAAATTTTATCGATCTGTTTGGCATTATACAAAGTTGGAAAAACCACACACAATTTGAAATGATAGTTTAGCTGCTACAGATGCCTTTATAAAAGAGGATTTGGGGAAAAGTGGATTTTTGCTTAGAATAAAAATCCAAAAAAAACTGAAATCTAAATCTTTGGATTGTTAAAATAATGTATTAAGTCCTCTTGGGTCCACACATAAAAAGATTTGGCTTTATTTAAGGATTTGCAAACTGTGAAAATAGGGAGATATGAAAATTAGCATCTATTTCATGCCAATTATGTGCTAGTAACTATTTTAAGTACTTTAAAATCAGACCTAATAAACAACTTGAGTACATTTTACAAACATAACTGTGAGTGAAGAAAATCAAGTATTTTCTTCACTTGATAATACACAAAATAATGTATACAGTACCATTCCAATTAAAGTTAAATACACAAAATAATGTATACAGTACCATTCCTATTAAAGTTAACAATAGGCAAAATTAATATTTTTAGTATTATATACCAAACTGATTAAAAACATTTAAAAAAAAATCCATGGAAGTGATTATCGTAAAAAGCAGGATAGTACTTCTGTAAAGGGATGTGAAAGAGCATGTATAATAGAGAAAAGATCAACAGGGGGCCATGGTTTCAGGATTGCTGGCAGGGTTGATATCTATACTTGTACCCTTGTACACTTTTATTCACTTTTGTAGTATAATGTTATACTTCAGAATAAAAAGTAAGTAACAAAATTTTAAGAGGTGAACATTTACAAAATTGCCATAGTTTCCATACAGTATATACTGCCTCATTAGAAATGGTAACAATTATGGTAAATGAGACCTGATTCAACCTGCATTTGGAATCTTAATCTCAGCTACAAATGCCTGATTCCACAGGCAATTTGTAGACAGGAAATATATAGCAAATTGGTCCTCAGCAAATATACCCGACAACAAGTTTAATGAAGATGGCAGTATTTCAATACCAAATGAGGAATGAAACTTGTCAGAATCATGGTGTCTATAAAGAGGAATGATACATGAAGCATTTCATCATCCTTATCATGTCTTACTAAAATAATTTTGTGCCTTTTAAATTGAGCAATTGACTTGGAAGCAATGTTTCAACTTGCGGCCTTGTATTAATAGAAGCCAAGAGAGTAATGGGGCAAAATATACTTAGTGATGAGTCAAAAGTGAAACTGGTTTGGCAGATTCATCTCATCTCAGTGGCAGATAACTAACTTACAATGAAAACAGAATCCAGCTATACTGAAGTATAACTGAAGGTCAGTTTTTGCAAGCACAGCTAACTGTGAATGGTTTTATCGATTTTATGGACTATTGATTTATTATGGAGGCTCACAGGCACTTATTAGTTCTTCATTAAGTGACATGTTGAGTTCACCAACTCCCAATATTCCTAATGTTTGTTAATGAGGTTTCTAATTGGGTACCAGATTGTATTTTCCACAGGTGGCTGCAACATTACCCCCATTTACATGTGCTCTACTAAGACCTTACTCTTCCTCTATCATGAAGTAGAATCTGATTCTCGCCATATGAAACCTTATTTGTAATTAATAAACTTTGGTAAGTATGAGACTGTATGATTTTTGAGGCTAAGTCGTAAAAAATAGTGCTACCTTTATCTTACTTGCTAGAATACTCATTGTTAAAGCCTTCAGAGGCCACATAAACCATTGACTGCATTGAGGCTGCCATGTTCTGAGAAAGCCTGAAATACTCATCACATAAAGAGCACATGGTAAGGACATGAAACTAAATGAAGAGAAAGAGATACTCAGCTAGCTGGTTGTTGCTTCAACCTCCCGACATTGGATGTTGCAGCTATAGCCATCATCTGACTACAGCCACAATTCAAAACCAAAATTGTTTACAAATTTTTACCCACAAAATTCATGAGCACAACTTAATATTTGTTGTTGTCTTATGTCACTAAAATTTAGGTCACTTTCTCACAGGCAGTAGTTAATGACCAATTAACTGGGTTATTCTTTTGATCTCCGGGCTATATGTTCTCATTGAAGGATTACACACCATGTTCAGGAGGCTTTATATATGTATCCATGTGATATTTGTAATTAATTAGTTCAAGCTATTTGATCAACCTTGTAAAAGTTTGATATCCTTCATTTCTGAGGTGGCTATTTATGACCATTTTGATAAACCCGTGAATGCAGACTTTTGGTCCACAATATATAATCTGAGGTGGCATCAGAAAAAATGGCAGAGTAAAAAAACCTCTGAAAAATCCTCTCCTCTGTAAAAGCAATGAGAACATTGGCAAAAATTGTTAGGGTTAAGTTTTTCACAATGGTGGAAATTAACTTGAGGATTGCAACAATATCTGAAACATTTATTTAGGAAAAATTGTTTTCCTAATGAAAAATCTATGAGAACAGTGAGTTTTATGGCATCTTAATTTGCCTTATTCCCACACCCAGCTCCTCAGAAGACATAAAAACCAATTGTTTGCACTCATCCTGAAAACTAGCAGCCTGGCAACTACTGGTGGTGACAAAATGGATTTAGAGTTTCTTCAAAATTCCATTCCTAGAGGAAGATCATTATCTGACCTGTCTAGTGGTTCACTGGCATACGCTACTTGCACAGATGTCTTGTTTCACCTGACTGGGAGTTTGCTTTGTATAAGCTGCCTTTTCTTTAGAGGCATTTGTTGCAATAATCAAAGGCAATTGTACAACATCACAGTTGCCTGCGGTAGTAGAGAAAGGTTGGGACAAACAATAAGCAAACTAAAAAGTTTAAAAGCAAAAGTGGGAGAATGGGATGCCCTTAAGGGATCTTGAAAAGCTCAGATTTATTCCTGAGAGTCTCAGATTACCCACGTATGTAGGGCTGTCCATATGCCTAGGACTGTGAGCATGCTAAATGCTATCCTCTGACTGACCTTGAGGTTCTGTGTAGACAGGAAGTGAAGGCTAAGGCAGAGTTATAAACTGCCAATTTGAATGTTGAAGGTTTACTACCCCAAATACACAGGCAGAAACCTTCAACAAAGACTGGAAGATTATTGGTTGCCAGCATTTAAGGAATCTCTTAGCTGTTCAGATTAACTGAATGGAGACTTCAGTGAACACACAACAAAAAATACAGACTGCAAGAATTTTAAAGCTTTACTCTAATAGATTCTTGAGATATCTAAGATTCATTCCCAGCTAGAATTTTTTTTTTCTTTTCCTCTTGTAAAATGGTATCTTCCTTTGGTTCATGTTTCTCTAGCTGTTTGTTTTATCAAAAAAAAAAAAAAACCATTTATCTCTATTAATTATTTCAACCACATTTATGATTCTTATTTTCTATAAGTTTTTCATTAATTATATGTTTCCTAGGCAAATAATCCCATAATCTGAGAATAATACTGGTTTTAGTCCTCCTATCTTAAATGTGTATCTCCTATATTTTTTAAGTCCTTTGTTTATATGCATTGCTAATTTGTAAAAAAAAAAAAGTAACAATGGTGATAATGGCATACTCTTATGACTTATAGGGCTATTTCTAAATTTTATCATTTTACAATGTGCTGACTTTGAGTATATATGTGTAAAAAGGATTTGTCAAAGTTTTATTTTATTGGCTTATTCTGTTTTATGAACTATATATGGTTATATAACTTTGGTAGTTATCTTTTTGGCATAAATGGGGTGATAATATACTATTGTATATTAGTTTACATAAATAGATTTTCTTTTCTTTTTTTTTAAGTAGGCTCCATGCCCAGTGTGGAGCCCAACACAAGACTTGAACTCACAACCATGAGATGGAGACCTGAGCTGAGATCAAGTGTTGGGCAATTAATCTGCTGACAAGTGCCCCATATATAGATTTTTCTAAACTTGAATCATCTGTGCCTTCTATTTTATATTGTATTATTTATGGTCACAGAATATGGACTATTATATATCTACTTTAAAAAATATATTGGAACTGAGGTGTCTGGGTGGCTTAGTTGGTTAAATGTCCAACCCTTAATTTCTACTCAGTGTTGCGAGATCGAGCCCTGTGTGGGTCTCCACGCTGGACGTGGAACCTGCTTAAGATTCTCTGTTTCCCTCTCCATCTGCCCTCCCCCCTCTAAAAAATATATATATATTCCAATATATATTTTAAAAGTTCATAAATATATATATGTATATATAAAATTTTGTAGGCTAATATCTGGTAAACTCTGCTAACTGATCAACAGGCCCTTTAAGAAGAATATGTACTCTGTATGTTCAAAGAATAAAATTTGATCTATATCAAATAGATCAACTTTATGCATTATTCAAATTTTATCTATGATTTCTTCTTTTCTATACTTATTTACCCAGAGTTGACAAAGGTAAAATCAAGTCTCCTATAATTTTTGTTTCTTCTCTTTTACCCTGCATTTTTTAGATTTTGCTTTATGTATTTGGGTACTATGTTATTTGTTGCATTAAAAAATATCATGAAGGATGTTTTGTCGCTATGAATTTTATCTTTTATGTTACATTATGTCTCAGTTGGTCCTATTTAATAGCTTTTGACTTGAATTCCACTTATGTAATACTAATGTGGGGACTGTAGCTTTGTGTTTTATTTTTTATTCCCTTTTTTTCATTTATCTACATATTTTTACCTTTTACAAAAATTTCCCCATTTGTATTTCCTTTTTAAGTAAGTGTTATATTCAGTATATAGTTAGATTTTCGTTGACTTAATTGAAGTCATTTTTATCAATGGTGAATTTATAGGCAGAAGTGATTGTTTTAATTGCATTGTTTTTTCTTATGTGATGTTCTGTACTTTTCCTCTCTTTTCTCACTTTGCTGCATGGTCTATCCTCCCTCTTACCCTTACCAAACATTCACACTTGGAAATTTGGATGCATTTATTTTGTACTCTTTTTTAAAGATTTTATTTATTTATTTGAGAGAGAGCAAGCATGAGTGGGGTTGGCAGGGAGGCAGAGGGAGAAACAGACTGTCCACTGAGCAGGGAGACAGATTCAGGGCTCGATCCTAGGACTCTGGGGTGAATGAGTGCAACTGAGTGCAAATGCTTAACCGATTGAACCACCCAGGCCCTCCTATTTTGTATTATTTTTTATGTGATTATTAATTTTATAACCATAAATGGCCTATTTAAGCTATTATTCTTCATTTATTAACTTAAAAATAAGACAGTACCTATGAAAGATAGTGATTTTTAAATTGGTTTCTAGATTTTTGCCCTGAGCCATAACTGTAGTTTACATTATGAAACTTTATTTCAAGGGCAATGATGTTTACACTCCTTTCTGCAATGAAACTTCTCATCACCTTTGCCCAGAAATCTATATCTAATGCAATTCATGCTTACCACTGATGTATATTTGAGCATTTACCATTTCTTAGTGCATTCCTTTTGCTTAAATCATGGTTAGCTGAATTCTTTCATTAGGCAGTTTGTTTTAAAAAAAAAAAAACAAAACAAAACCTCGTGCAGATTCCCAGTGCCCTTAAATGTTTGAGAATACCTTTCTGGAATGTAAAATTTTTGTACAACATCCATTTTTGTCTCAGAACTCTAAATATATTCTGCTGACCTCTGAATTCTAATGTTGCTGCTAAGAAATCTGAGGTCACCCAATTTATCCCATCTGCATAGGATTGCTTTTTCCATTTAAATGATTGTGAGATTATTTCTGTTTTCTTGACATTAGGAATTTCATCAGGGTACTTTGCAAAATGGCTCATTATGTATCTCTCCCTCCCAGAAAACAATATACTCCTTCAAATTATACATTCACTTCTTTCTTTTTAAAATCAAATTCTCCTTAATATACCACCATACATGAATCTCCAAAAAATAGATTTATACCAATATATTGTTTCCATAGAATCCTCACTTATATTTTTTAATTGAAGTATGATTGAAATAAAATGTTATATTAGTTTCAGGTGTACAAGTCAACATAATTGATTCAATAATTCTATATATACTCAGTGCTCATAATGGCAGGTGTGATCACCATTTGTCATCATACAATGTTATTATAATATTACTGACTACATTGTGTATGCTCTACTTTTTATCCTTTTATTTTGTAACTGGAAGTTCATACCTCTTATTTTTTTTTATAATTTTTTTTTTTTTTAAGTTTGTACCTCTTAATCCCCTTTATCTATTTTGCCCATCCCCCCTCCCATTTCCTCTCTGGCAACTACCAGTTCTTTGTATTTAAGTCTGTTATTTTATTTGTTCATTTCTTTTGTTTTTTAGATTCCATGTATAAGTAAAATCAGAGAGTATTTATCTTTCTCTGTCTAACTTATTTTACTTAGCATAATACCATCTAGGTGCATCCATGTTACAATGAGTGGCAGAATCTCATGTCTCTTTATGGCTTAATAATATTCCATTGTCTGTCTATCTATCTGTCTATCCTACATCTTCTTTATTCATTTATATATTGATGGACATTTGGGTTTTCCTTATATTGGCCATTGTAAATAATGCTGCAGTAAACATAGAGATGCATACATATTTATGAATTAGTAGGTTTTTTTCTTTGGGTAAATTCCCATAGTGGAATTACTGGATCATATGGTAATTCTATTTTTAATTTTTTGAGGAGCCTCCATGCTGTTTTCCGTAGTGCTTGCACTATTTTACATTCCCATCAACAATGCACATGGGTTCCTTTTTCTCCATATCCTCACCAACATTTGTGATTTCTTATCTTTTTGTTACTAGCCATTGTGACTGGAGTAAGGTGATGTCTCACTGTAGTTTTGATTTGCATTTCCCTGATGATTAGTGATACTGAGCATCTTCTCATGTGTCTTTTGGCCATCTGTGTGTCTTCTTTAGAGAATGTCTATTTATATTCTCTGCCCATTTTTTTTAAGATTTTATTTATTTATTTGACAGAGAGAGAGATCACAAGTGGGCAGAGAGGCAGGCAGAGAGAGGGGGAAGCAGGCTCCCTGAGGAGCAGAGAGCCCGATGTGGGGCTTGATCCCAGGACCCTCAGATCATGACCTGAGCTGAAGGCAGAGGCTTTAACCCACTGAGCCACCCAGGCGCCCTTCTCTGCCCATTTTTTTAAAAGATTTTCTTTATTTATTTGAGAGAGAGTGAGCCAGAGACAGCATGAGACAGGAAAAGGTCAGAGGGAGAAGCAGACTCCCCATGGAGCTGGGAGCCCGATGTGGGACTCGATCCCAGGACTCCCAAGCCAAAGGCAATTGCCCAACCAACTGAGCCACCCAGGCACCCTCTACCCATTTTTTGAAATAAAATTGGATTGTTTGGTTTTTTCGGAGTTGAGTTGTATCAGTTCTTTATATATTTTGGATATGAACCCCTTAATGGATACATCCTCTGCAAATATCTTCTCCCATTCAGTAGCTTGTCTTCTTTGTTTCATTGATGATTTCCTTTGCTTGTCTTCTTTGTTTCATTGATGATTTCCTTTCCTTTCCTTCATTTTTTATCTTTGTGTAGTCTCAGTAGTTTATTTTTTCTTTTGTTTCCCTTGCCCGAGGAGAAACATCTATGAATACATTCGTAAGGCCAATGTCTAAGAGATTATTGTCTTTTTGTTTTTTAGGAGTTTTATAGCTATAGGTCTCACATTTAGGTCTTTAATCCATTTTGAGTTCATTTTTATGTATGGTGTAAGAGAGGGTCCAGTTTAATTTTTTTGCATGAAGCTGTACAGTTTTCCCAACATCATATTTTGAAAAGATTGTCTTTTCCCCGTCACATATTTATGTTTCCCTTGTTGTAGATTAATTGACCAAATAGGTGTGGATTTATTTCTGGGCTCTCTATCCTGTGCCATTGATCTATATGTCTGTTTTGTGCTAGTACCATACTGTTTTAATCACCATAGCTTTTGTAGTATATCTTGAAACCTGGGATTGTGATACCTCCATGTTTGTTCTTGTTCCCAAGATTGCTTTGTCTGTTTGGGGACTTTCATGGTTCCATACAAATTTTAGGATTATTTGTTCTAGTTCTGTGAAAAATGCTATTGGTATTTTGATAGGGACTGCATTGAATCTGTAGATTGTTTTGGGTAATGTGAACATTTTAATGATATTCTTTCAGTCCATGAGCATGGAATGTCTTTCCATTTCTTTGTGTCCTCCTCAATTTCTTTCATCAGTGTTATGATGGTATAAATTTTTCACCTCCTAGATTAAATTTATTCCTAGATTCTTGGTTATTTTGGGTGCAATTGTAAGTGGGATTGTTTTCTTAACTTTTCTTTCAGCTATTTTGTTATTACTGTATTGAAATACAACAAATTTATGTTTTATATCCTGCAATTTTACTGAATTCATGTATCAGTTCTGATGGTTTTTTTGGTGGAGTCTTTAGGGTTTTCTATATAAAGTATCATGTCATCTGCAAATAGTTACAGTTTTATTTCTTTCTTACCTACTTGGATGCCTTTTGTTTCTTTGTCTTGTCTGACGTTGCAGCTAGGACTTCGAGTGTTATGTTAAATAAAAGTGGTGAGAGTGGACATTTCATCTTGTTCTTGATGTTAGAGTAAAAACAACTTTTTCTTAATTAAGAAATAAATATCATTTAAAAAATAATCTGTCAATTTATTTCAAATGCATTAAGAATCCATGTGTTGGATCTGTTTTCTGTTTTCTACTTTCATAATCTTTTTAGAGTTGCATTCATCTTTGTTTTTCTTCCTCTTTATTCTTTATATTATATATGTGTTATATATTATATGTTATATATTTGTATAAAAATTTGTGTTATAGATTTCCTCTGTCATTGTCTCAAGTTTCTGCCCTCACTTGGCTTCCTTTTCTCGTAATCTTTCCCTTTTGATTAATTTAGTTGTATTATCAACTTATCTCTATACATTTCATGTTTGCTTTCATTTTTTTTTTTGAAGGAGAAATTTGTTATAAGAAATTTCTCATTTCCAAGGATACATTGACTTCCTGAGTATTCCGCTTTTCCTCCCTTCTCTCTTCTCTTCCTCCCTTCTTTACTTCCTTCCTCCTTCTATTTCTGTAGCCTTTTTTCATTATTGCCATACCATTTTGTTTGATCTTATTCATTTGTTTTACGAATCTTCTTTGTTGGCCCAGATTTATTTTCTAATCATCTCCCTCATGCTCAGTGCTCTGGCAGTCTGACCCATATGGAGAGCATCAGTGGACTCTACTCTTTAGCTTCCCATTGAATTTGACCTGCAGAAGACTGCAGGGAAGAGGGAAAGATATTTATTCCTGTGTAGTTATCACAGGTTGGTTGGCTGCATTCCTCGTCTGAAGACTACAGCTCCTATCAGGTAGCCCTCTCCAGTTCTGATAACTATGCATCCTTCCTTTTGTCCCTTCAGGTCTTGCAGCAGTAACAATTCCAGTGTTACTAGTTTGGAGGTACTACACTATTTCTTATGGTGTTTTTACATCTTACCCACATCTCTGTATGTGGTCCCTTTATTAAATTCTCTATTACCCAATTTGAGTGTACCATATATTTCCTTCTGGATGAAGCAATTGGAATGAAGAGTGCTCCCAGAAAACAGACCCTATATTTGAAGAGTGCACTGATAATGCAGGCAAAGGGAAATAAGACTGTGGAAATCCACTGAGTTCATTGGCATCACAATTGCTTAAATGATTGCTGGTGGTCAAATGGAATATACTGTGGGTGAAGGCAAAGTGTTTTAAGTTCAAGTGTCTAGAGCACTTGGTCACTATGGCAACAGTAGTGATGATAAGTTATGAATCAGGTAGATTCTTTTTATGGTCTTAGCACACTCAGTGAGAAAAAGATATAGAAATCTTTGAATACCTAATTGAGTATATGAGTGGACAGTCAAAAAGCCTTGATACCAATTATAAAGGAGTCCCTCATTTTCTGTAGTTACAGGGCAAATATGTCTGAGAACCTAGCTTGGGTTTTAAGGGTTACTGAGGAGTATGTGTGTGTGTGTGTGTGTGTGTGTGTGTGTGTGTGTGTGTGTACATATATATTCAACCTACTATATCTCTTACAGTAAAGTAAATTATTTTACTTTTTACAATAAAGTAAATTCTCCAGAAAAGAAAGACTGTTCTCTGAGACATGAGAAGAGGAGCCAGTTGGGAAAATATACATGGCCTGAGAACTTTGATTCCCTCAGTTTTCGGTTGACCCACTCTTCCTGGCTGAGGAAGCCCTTCATTCTCCACTGAGGAATCCATCCATCCTCCGCATAAAAGCCTTACATTGACTACAAGAATTGCACATAAGGGGCAGTTGTCTCACAAGCTGATGTCACTTCTTTTCAGGATACACCTACACCGTTCCTCATTGCCTTCAGTCCTATAATGATATTTAGATGTCAACATAGCCCAGACAGAAAGAACATAAGACCTGATCTGGAAGGAGAGAAGTCTGTACACCAAAGGTATTTTAAGATTTCACCAATCTGGGGAGGTGAGTAAGGGGATAGAGTAATTGGGTGGTGGGCATTAAGGAGGGCCCGTGATGTGAGGAGCACTAGGTGTTATATGCAACTGATAAATTATTGCGCCCTACATCTGAAAGTAATGATATATTTATATGTTGGCTAATTGAATTTAAATTAACAAAAAGGAAAAGAGAAAAAAAAATTTCACCTATCCATATTGTCCTAGCTGTGAGTATCATATATGACAATGAAATCTAAGGGTCTTAGGCAAAGAAAAAGAAATACAAGCTTTGAGTAAGACAAATTATTGACATGAGTACACCCACCTAGAATTTAGGATTTAATGCATTGAGTTGAATATTTAGAAATGACATTCACGGTCAAATTAGCTAACTGAGGGTTGAATGTGACAGCAAAAGAAGTCATTGTTAAAAAAAAAAAAAGAAGTTATTGTTCAAAGGTGGTCCTGACATTTCCAGAACCATGATAGCAAAAGGTCATTAATTTAATATGCATTCTGTGAATTAAGCTTCTATAGTCCAGAAGAACTCCGGTCATCTTCAAAACTCAAAGAATATTCCTGGTCCATTATATTGATGACATCATGCTAATTCAACCTAGTGAGCCTGAAATAATAAGTATCTTGAATGCCTTAGTAAGTAACACAGGTGCGTGGTCAAAAATAGAAAGTAAACCCTCAAAATCTCAGGAACCTGTGATCTGGAGGATTTCAAACATCTTTTCTAAAGTAAGTTATTACTTTAAATAAGTGAGTTATTACACTTACACTGCAAACCACCAAGAAAGAGGCACAATGCTTAATGGATCTTTTATATAGAGAGGCAATGTGTACTATATTTAGGCATGAAGCTCATTGGACCCATATTGTAGGTTATCCTTAAGGCTGTCCTTTTGAGTTGGGTCTGGCATAAAAAGATTTCTATAGCAGCTCAGATTCTGATTGTCATCTAAGTTGCCATGCTACTTGGGCCTTATGACTTACCAGACCCAATAGTGCTGGCACGTTTGTGGCCCAGAAGAGAGTTTTATGAAATCGCTGGCAAGTCTCAACAGGAGAATCACACGGTAGATTGCTAGGATTTTAGAGTAAGGCCATTTTATCTTCAGGCAACAGATATTCTCTATTTGAAAAGCAACTTCTGGCTTGCTACTAGGCCCTAATAGACTGAATACTTGATTATAGAACATCAAGTGATTATGCAGTCTGAATTACCTGTCATGCACTGAGCATTATCTGATCCACTGAACCATAAAATTGGATGTGCACAGCAGCATTCCATTATAAAAGAGGAATCATATTTGTGAGACCATGACCAAGCAGGCTTGGAAAGCACAAATAAAATGGCATGAGTAGATAGTTCCATTTTACCTCTCCTTTTGCTGTGCTGCCTCTCCCTCATTCCACATATATGAACTCAAGATAAGCTCATTATTACCAGGCGGAAGATGAGGAAAAAGCTCAAGCTTTGTTTCTGGATAGCTCTGCATGACATGCTGGCACCAACCAGAAGTAGAGAGTTATTGCTTTCAATTCTACTCAGGAATGGCCCTCAAAAATAGTAGTGGCTGTCATATAGTGCGTACTTTTTATAGCCCGGGTGCCAAGATCTAAGAATCAAGTGTTTGAGATTGAAATGACTTCTCTATTATAGATAAGATCCGCATAAAAAAGGCTTGCTTCCTGGCTCCTTCTACTTTGGACTTGGGAGCTTTGGTTATCCCAGTTCCCATCACGGGAAATCTTTCAGGCATCAGGGATGGTTCTGACGAATGGACATTATTCTCTTTGTACTGGCATTCTAGACTCCCCATGTCATTGAGCCAAGAAGCAGAAAAGGGAACTAATATTCTGGGTTGAGTGGTTGAATTTATTACAAGGTAGGATTAAGGTTGATATTATAGACAACATAGGCAAGAAGGACTCTATTTGGAACCCAGAGGTTTTTCTGGTAGCACCATTTAGTATTTTCTTTGCAAATACTCCTAATCAATGGAAAATTGTGTAACCCAAGATTCAGATCCCACAGATAAAGGACTGAGTCAACGCTTTACTAAAAATCCCACCCTGCCAAGGTACTAGTGTAAGACAAGCAAAACAAAAATGATTTGAAGGACAATTAACTAATACCTTAAGTCATATGCATGGCCAGCAAACCAACTAGTTATAAGGACCGTAACAATCTCTTTCCTCCCAGATCTCTGGCTAATACTATATCATATTTGACATGGATATTTCTCTTTGGACTTTTAATTTTCACAAATAGCATAGCTGGACCTCCTTGACTACATGCATACCTTATCTGGGCACTGATTTTGATCTCTCCTCAGTCATGAGTTTACAGTGTGGATATTGATGGTTATCTCTGAATGTGGGATTCTAACTGGAATTAAGAGTAGCTGTAGTTTACAGATTTTTCAACACATGTTCAATAAATTTTCTTGTAATGGAGCTCATTTCATCCACTTTGTAGTTCATTTAGCATGTTGCCTTGGTTGTGGTGTTTGTCAACCATTAATAGAATTCAAGAATTCTACCTAGATTTGCTTCTGACAATGAAAATTAACACAAGACTCTTGTAATGTTATTTAAATATCCTTTTCCTAGAAGTCAAACTCATTGTCAGACTTCCTCAGAGAGGAGGAGAAATGGTGAATCTTTTGTGGAATATAAGAGTTTCAATTGCTGTGTTATTTGTGGATTTTAAGAGTAAGATTTGTATGAGAGATTCCCTTACTGGAGTTCACATTTCTTTTGTTTTTGGTATTTTTTGTTTTTAATTCCTAGTGGTTATTAGTTAAAATTCTGGTTTTTTGCAATCTCTCAGACATATAAACACAATACACATTGTGCAGATAAGAACCAAAAATTGGAAACAAGATGGGATTGGGAAGGAGACAAACCATGAGAGACTCTTAAACTCACAAAAACAAACTGAGGGTGCCTGGGAGATAGGAGAGTTAGGAATGGGTGGCTGGGTTATAGACATTGGGGAGGGTATGTGCTATGGTAAGTGCTGTGAAATGTGTAAGCCTGATGATTCACAGACATGCACCCTGAGGCAAATAATACATTATATGTTAATTAAAAAAATGAGATGCTACATGAAAAAAAAAAGAACCAAAAATTGAGTAAAGATGCAGTTGAAAAATTGAATAGAGAAATAAGTAGAATAGAAATTTTAAAAATGTGTCTTTCTCAAAACACCCTATGTCAATCTGGCTCTTTTTCTGATTATTAAAAGTATTCCTTAGCATACAAAAATATTTCCAATTGATTTCATAAAGATAGTATAGCCATGATATTGAAATTACTGTTCACTGTGTAGTTCATCATTGGGCAACATTATGTACATTATCTCATTATTTCACAACTCAATATTAAGTATCAGATAATATTTTATGCATGCCTTATAGATGATAAAAGTAAGGTTTAAAGGGATTGAGAAACTTGTTAAGAATATGAGTCAGTATATCAACTTAGATATACTTGATTTCAAAGACTTTCTCATTATACAACATTGTGTTCCCATTCACCAAAGTGGTTCATTCCTTCAGTCTTGAAATTCTCTCCTTTTTCTGAGTTGTATGCCACCAAACCCTTCTGGCTTCTTTTTTTTTTTTTTTCTCTGTTTCTTTTTTCTTTGCTTTTTCACAATTTCATCTCCTTATATATATCCCTATAATGTTCATGTTCTCCAGGTTTCTGTCTTTAATCTTTCTTTGTTCTTATTTTATAAGCCCTTCTAGACTATCTCATCTCAATTATTATATTTTATTTATATTGTTAGGATACAGTTGTTAGATGTTAGCCAAGGATTATTATCCCTATTTTCCTTTTGAGTAATCCTCCTTTTCCTCCCCATCTTAATACTTCACCAGAAACTTTCCATACATAAGAGGGATTTCACTAAGTGATGATGCAATGAGAGGAAAAAGTCAAAGTCTTGCTTTGAATTTCAGAATGATCTCCTAAAAAAGGGGAAATAGTCTTAAAAATATATAGGCTATTGATTAGCAAAAGGCAGATATTTTATAGCTCCAAAGACAAGTCCTTAAGGCAAATTAGCACAGACATTATGCCCTGAACAATATTGTATGAGACAACTGATAAAAAGCCTGTGCTGCCCCTGACTAGCAAATAAAAGTTCATTTGGTTGGAGTGAGAAGGAATTTCAGAAAGAGGAGAACTGAAACATGAGTGAGTTCTTAAGATAGAGTTAGAGAATCTGCCTTCTGACTGACTGCTGGATCATGGGCTAATGAACAGAAAGTCTGGACAGAAATGGAGGCTTTCTAAGAGCAGAAAAGGCTTGTTCCCAAGTCAAGTGTACGCTTGTAATCCTGAGATTATAGCAATAGAAAGTACCATACAAATGTCCTCTGTGCCAGAATGATACAAGAGTAGAGATGGAAGCAAGACAGGTGTAGCTAGTATGCAATGAAGTTGTTCTGTCTCACACTCTGGTTTCCTGATGTCTCAGAGAGGTATGGAAAAAGACGTAAATGTTCCCCATGCCAGAAGATGCAAGACAGTAGACCTAAGGAATCCCTGCATTGTGGAAAAAGAGAAAGTAGAGAGATTTTCCTGATTTCTTGAAGCTGAGAACATCTTGGCAAAAAGCCTCATGAATAAGTGATGACCAAAGGTGGGTATGATAAACTATATTATGGAAAATGGCAATAGAGGAGAGAGGACTTCAACTGACAGATAAATACTCTACATTGACACCATACAAGCCATCTAGTAAATAAGATCTTGCATCAGGGAGGAAGGCATAGGGGACTAACACTAAATTAACAAGGTTTCCTTCCAAAGGGGCACCTAGCTACTTGCAGGTTGGTTAGGTGGCACTGTTGATCTTGGCTGCATTGGTTCATATGACTGGGTGTTGGCTGGCTGTTCACTAATCTAGTGTGGACTTGGCTGGAGTGTAATGGATGATACAGTTCTGCTCCATATCTCTCATCCTCTAGTAGGCTAGCTCAGGCGTGTTTTCATGATAGTTGTAGAAGGGCAAGAGAAGAAGCAGAAACACACACGCTGTTTTGCAATTCTCTGCAAACATCACACCTGCTAACATCCTATTGGACAAAACAAATCGCAGGGCTATATTCAGAATCAAGGCGTGGGGGAAATAGACTTCAGGGAGAAGAGCTTGGAAGTAATGTGATTCATGGGCAAGTCTGGGTGTGGAGGGGAGAGACTAGAAGGAGTAATGAGAAATTAGAACCATTAAGTACTCATTCTACCATAGGAGGGAAAGGAAAGGATGGGTGAAACTGAAAGACCTGCCAGAAGTGGTAGTACATAAGGGTTTAATTAAGGAATAAACAGTAATAAAGAACAGTGAACAGTTTCAGATGCTGAGATCAAAAATTTTTAATTTCCATCTCCTATTAGAAATCTGGATCTAGAGGAAATCCTCAGAATCATTTCAGAATCATTCAGTTCTCTCCTAATTAAATATTCATTAGGAAAAAATTCATATCCTCTGCCTCCATCAGATTTCATTGTCATTTTTTTCCTACATTAAACTGTCATTATTTGTTTCCTTTAAGCACATTCTTTTTCTCTGCTAAGCTGGAGAAAAGCAAGTTTGTAATCCTCCATTGACTCAAAAAACCATTTCCCTTCTTGATTGGCTACACCATTTTTTTTTTTTTGCTAGTCTATTTCCCAGAAATATCTATCTGAAAAACTTTGGTCCTTTATATAAGCTTGCCCAATACATAAAAAGAATCCCCCAAATCCTTTCTAGATGCAAGAAAAAAATTAGTCTTAATATACCAATAAGAATCTGATCACTGTGGTGAGAAGTTAAAAGATTACTTCCAGTCTTTCTTGGCATACTCCTCTTTACATAACCTAGAATCAAATTAACATATTAGTGGTCTCATTACAAGGCTGTTTATAAAACCTTGGGTCCAGTCTGGCTCCTGGATCCTTTCCTGTTGTCTGTATACCCAGGCAGGCACTCCTCTTCTTGACTGAAAATTTCTCCTGAAAAGGAGTGAGATATTGACTTAACCTTCCATTTTCAGGTTCTAATTCACTATAGGCAGCTGTGAACTTCATGCTGAATAACCTGTTCTATGACTCAAATTCTGAAGAAAAATAAAAGTTGGTATTATTTTTGATGGAGGTATCTCTTTCTTAGGAACAACTACTTCCAACCAATTTTAAAAGCACTACTTTCTCCATTTTCTGGAGCATAGTACCTTTGCTATAGTTTCATCTTCCTTCAGATACAATCTCTCAACTCCAGTTGAGAAATGAGTGTCCTAAAGTTGGCTTTTATCTAGGAAATGTGTATACTTTTTGAATCGTCTTTGTCTGATTTTGGTATTAGAGTAATGTGGTCTTACAAAATGAGTTAGGGAGTGTGCCCTCATTTTCTATTTCTAGAAAAGGCTATCTAGAATTTGTATTATTTTTAAATTTTTTTTTTTTTTTTTAATTTTTAAAATTTTTATAGAGTTTACCACTAACACCATTTGGGCCTTGAGACTTCCATATTAGGGCTGTAAAATATGGATTAAATAAATATCTTCAGTAGTTTATGTGTATAGAATTGTTCATAGTATTCCCTTTATCTTTTTAAGTTTATGGGTATCCAACATGATATCTTTTATTTTAATACTAATTCATTCATAATTTATATTCTGTTTCTCTTATCATTCTTGCCAGAAGTGCATCCATTTTATTAATTTTTTCAAAAGGCCAGCTTTTGATTTCTTTGATTTCTTTTTGTTTTTTCATTGGTTTGTTTTATAACTTCAATAATTTTTGTAATCTTTAATTATTTCCTTCCTTCTTTTTTTGAGTTTATTTTATTCTTATATGGTTAAACAGTGAGAAGACTGGAAGGAAAAAATTGGCAAATTAATCTTTCAGCTTGGTGGTACTTTAAATTATGATCTTCTTGGTAAATCTGCCTGCTGTTACTTATCCTTCAGAGTCCTCAAATATCTGACTTATGTATTCTTCCAAGGGTTTTGGTTGTATTCAACCAAAGATTGGTAGAGAGAACCCAGGGTGCACTTTTATTGGTTATTCAAATACATATTGGTATTCCTGTTCATTGTGTGATTTTATTTTAAAGATTTATTTATTTTTAGGGTGAGAGAGAGAGAGCATGCAAGTATGAGCAGGGGGAGGGGCAGAGGGAGAGAATCCTCAAGCAGACTCCCAGCTGAGTGCAGAGCCCAACTTTGGGCTCGATCCCAGGACCCTGAGATCATCACTTGAGCCTAAATCAAGAGTCGGATGCTTAACTGACTAAGCCACCTAGCCATCTTCATGTTATTTTCTAAAACTAAAACAAAATGAATTCACAGAATACCTCAATTCACATGGTAAGTGCATTCTAGGGAATATAGTATATATTAAAACTACTGTTGGGGTGCCTGGGTGGCCCAGTTGGGTAAGCAACTGCCTTTGGCTCAGGTCATGATCCCGGAGTCCTGGGATCGAGTCCCACATCAGGCTCCCAGCTCCACGGGAAGTCTGCTTCTCCCTCTGACCTTCTCCTCTCTCATGCTCTCTCTGTCTCTATCTCAAATAAATAAGTAAAATCTTAAATAAATAAATAAATAAATAAATAAATAAATAAATAAATAAATCATAGGTAAAATTAGAATAAAAAGTTAAAAAAAAAACTACTGTTGTTAAATGTTTCACAAAGTTCAGTTCTATACTCACATAATTACAAATAGGATTTTTTTCTGGTCTATTTAAATATTACATCGGATAATGAATAAATGAGAAAATACAACAGTTCTCCGTTGTACAAGATTATCCTGGACAATCATTCTGAAAACTGAAAATGCCCTAGCAGATTTACAACATGCCCTTTTTAGGAGAGGCCTACTGAAGTGCACTTCTCTACATCAGCGCTGTTCAGTGAACTTTCTACAATGATGCAGTGATATCTGCAATGTTCAATACGAGAGCCACCAGCCACATGTTGCTATTGATTACTTAAAACCTGGTTAGTGTGTCTGAGGAACTAAAATTTTAATTTAATTTAATTCTAACTAACTTGAATTGAAATTGAAATAACTATATATTGCTAGTGACTACGTTAATTCATAGTATAAGTCTTAGAGGTACAAAATAACATCCATGAAGGCCTCAGAAAGCAAACAGAGGGATGTGACTATAGTGGAAAAGCACTTTGGATCAGAAAGCTCTAAATTAGATTCCAGCATAGTCAGTTCTTTATTTTGTTTCCCAAGATTTATGTATTTATGAGAGAGAAAGAGAGAGAGAGAGAATGAGTGCATGGGGTAGGGGTGGGAAAGGGAGAGAGAGTCCCAAGCTGACTCCATGCTAAGCATGGAGCCCAATGTGGGGCTCGGATCTCTTGACCTGAGACCATGACCTGAGCTGAAACTAAGAGTTGGACGCTTAACCCACTGTGCCACAGAGGTGCCCCCCGGCACAGTCAATTAAAACTAATGAAGGTAAACATTAGTGGCGGTAATACCAAACCATGACAGAAGGCCTGTTCAATTCTATATTTTTTAATGTATTAATTGACCTTAAACATGGAGTTGGACTTTGTCTTTTTTAAATAGTATCTTATTTAGCTGGGCACATCACTCATGCCTATTAATGTCATGTGGAATTTTGCATATGTCATCTAAACAGTTAGTTATTATAATTTTGTGCAAAAACTTAATAATATCATTTAATTCTTTTATTTAAGATGTTTAGAAGCTTGTTGATGGAGAAGAGACAGGAATATATCCCTTTATAATAGTATTGGAACTTTTTTTCAAGTGAGCCCTGTTCTATTGGACAACCCAGAATTTTCTACTTTTCTTCTTGTCTTCAAAGGTATCAAGGAATTCTTGGTCAAATACCTTATTGAAATAAAATTTCTCTCTGAGTATCTGTCTGTCTTTCTATCTGTCTATCTATCTATCTATCTATCTATCTATCTATCTATCTATACACACACATACACATATACATATATATACACATTCTATATATAAACTGTATATATATCTCTATGTATAAACTACATATAAACTGGCTAATATTATACTTAGAAAAAGAAATGAGATTAATTTGGTAGGATTTATTACAAAGAAGTAATATTATCCCAATTTACAAATGAGAAACCTGAGACACAATGAGAGCATTAGGTTTATCCAAGTCAAATATCTAAGAAGTAGTGGGCCAGAAAGTAGAAATCAGGAAATTAGACTCCAAAACCTGTGACATCTCCATGAGACTGCTGTAATAAGCAGCCTTTAATATGGCTTCCAGTGATCCCGTTCTCCTAGTATTCACAAACTGGTAGAATCCCCTTCCCTCGAACAACTTGCTTCTGAACAATAGAATACAGTGACACAACAGCAGCAGTTGATATACAAGATGCTTAAACTTATTGACATTTAAAGAAACTGATGTTTCCAGGACTTATATATATGATTTCTGAATTTACTCTTGAAATTTATTAACTTGTGTAGCTGAATTGGGATCAGATCTAGATTTTATATTTTCAGACTTTGTGTTCTCTCCTCCTTTACTAACTTTACCGTGTTGCTTATTATGAGATCAAAGTTACTTTCCTGTGTTGAAATTTCAGAGATGCTTATTTATTATGCATATTCTGATCTTTGGTATATACAAATTCACATTAGTTTCATCTGTCTAGGTTTCCTCTGTAATACTTCTTCTATGAATTACTGAACACCTTCTTTTGATGTTGTGACTGTCCTCTTTCCTAGAATGGAGTTTTATAGTTTCATCTATATTGAACAAATTGTTAGACACATGTGCATGTCCATAATGACATATAATTCTTTATGCATCTGCTTCATAGTAGGATGCTCTAGCAACATCAATGGAAGGAATGTTTGAGGGCTTTCTCAATCATTCAAGAAATCTCATGAGGACATATGGACATTGGGGAGGGTATATGCTATGGTAAGTGCTGTGAAATGTGTAAGCCTGATGATTCACAGACATGTATCCTGGGGCAAATAATACATTATATGTTAATAAAAAAGAAAAAGAAAAAAAAAAAGAAATCTCATGAGGACAGAGTAGACCTTGAAGTATATTTTTCCCCAAGACACTTTTGGTAAAAGAAGTTTTTATAGGAGAGGGTCCTAAAGGTCAGCTTTTATAAGAAGTATAATTTACACAAACGCTGAGCCAAGAAATTAGAGCTTAATCACTGGTCAAGTGGGTCATTAAGAAGAGAAACCCGTGAGAGTACTATTGGATTGTCAATTGGAGAGGCTATGGAAGCTTCTCCTCTGAACTGGGGGTCAAGTCAGTAGGAAGGACATGGTAAAGGCAAAGTGAGGCGGGGGCTCTAGTGCTGGAATTGAGTTACTCTCATGTTTAAGACAGTGTGTTCCTGAAAACTGGAAGCAGGCAGTGAACTTATCTGAACCAGGCCAGATACAATCAATTCAGCATGTGTTTAGAAACTATTCTAGGTGCACATTTTGAAATATCTACTTATGTTTTTCAGCACCCCCTCCTTTAACTTATTACTCCTCAAGGCTATAGAACATTGAGATTTGGCTTTCAATTGATGTGGTTTAGAGGAAAAACAGCCAGCCTTAATTATATTAGAAATCTAGGCAGAATCTAGTTTTAACTGGTCTTCTCTTCTTCAACTTTTGTAGGCCAGATGTTTGGTTTTTTTTTTTTTTTGTAACCCTCATGAAACTGCATCATGCATGGATCTTATAGTCTACAGCAAAATTTCTTTTGTTCTTTTAATTTGGCAGAGATAGTAATCTATGAGCAACCTCAATACATAGGTATGAGAAACTACTTCTGTTTTGATGTTTTTTTCCTAAATGTTCTAAATGAATGAGGCTATGGCAGAGAGCTCGTCCTACCAAGGCCAACTTGGTAGTAGGCCATCTAGATGCTATCAATTTTGCATTCCCAGCTGGTGTCCCTGTGTAGTTTTAATAGGACGTCCTGCGCGTGGCCCTTACAAACTCCCCACTGCTTGCTGAGATGGATTAAAAGATGCAAACTCACTGAAATACGCCAAGGAATATAATGGTCTCTACAGAAGATCTGGCTGTGTCAACCAACAGAAAGTTCCAGCTGTGGCAGCCGTGTGGAACAAAGGGAACTCTTGGCTTAATGTGGAGTACATGCTTCTGACGTTCCAGTTCAGGCAAGAAATAAATAAAGCTATTACAAAGTCCTTGACCAGATGTGTCTAACGTAGTCTAAAATGTGTGCACAGAAACTTCACTATTAACGTGGCTCATTCTTATAGCAATGGACATCTGTTCCTTAGGGCTAATGGGGGGTGCAGTCCATAATCCCAGTAAAGACCTGATCTGGCTGGCCTCTCAACTGCCTTTTCCCTGGCCTCTGTTGTTCACATTAATCTGCATAGTCTCAGTCATGTGTGGGTCAATGATTTATTTAACACGGAATCTAAATGCTTCTGTGTCATGGAATCAAACTCTGTCCAATAGTCAAAGATTTGAAATTTTTCATTTGTTTTCCAGGAGCAATTGTGCACATTCTCCGTAGATAACTTGACACTGTTATGCCCTGTCACAGTTTACATCTGTCTTTGACTTACATTGTTCCTAAGGTTAGCTATTGATCATTGTTCTCACATGAATCCTTCATTACTCTAATTGGAACCATTTATAAACACATTCCTTGGACAGATGACAAAAGGATCAATGATGGACAACTTCTTATTCAAAACAGCTGCCCAATATGTAAATCAAAAGCTGTTAAAGATTGAATTGAGCTGAGAACAATTATACAAGGTTCTAGCCTGTTGTGAATTAAAATGACTGCATTAGAACTTAAGGGATTTGTAAAGGGAGTCTTTCTTTTCAGGAATGCCAGTTCAAATTCAGCTCAGGTCATTGACAAGTAATATTATGTGAAAATAATGTAAAACGAATCTACACTCTCAGCTTTATTGTTAGTATACAGATAATATCTTCCAAAAGCACTATTTACTATAGACAATCCTTTGGTTACCCTATCTAAAAACCTAAGGATTGAAAGGTTTTAACTAACTTTGAACTGATTTTAAATTTCAGAATTTAGAATTTAGGAACTGTTCATCATTTTAGGCACATTATAAGATTTTCCTTACATTATTCAAGTTCTGCTTATACACACATGTGTATACCTCCAGGGTTTCTTCTTCCCATTTTTGTCTGGAAATAAGATAAAAGCCACAACTTAAGTGATCATTTAGAGGACTATGGAAACAATGATAACTAATACCTATTGACCCTTTGCTAAATCCAGTTACTGTTCTAAGTACTGCAATAAGTATAAGCTCATTTATTCTTCACATAACCCCAAGAAGTAAGAACTATTAATTAAGCCAGTGAGATTAAATACCTTCACCCAAAAAGTGTAAATGTCGCATGGCCCATATTCAAACTCTGAATGTCCAACTCAAAGGTCCATGCTTTTTTGCTCTATTTTCTCCAAGGAAGGCACACTGAATGCCAATACTTAGTCAAGTAAATTAAGGTTGGTTAGCAATCTACAATTTTGAAGATAGATACGTAGGTAAATGATAGATATAAAGACAGATGAGGGACACTAGTATTTATCAAATGCCTCCATTATCTCCCAAACATACATTTTCTCATTCAATGTTCCATTTTTAAAGGTGAATTTTATTAGTCCCAGTTAAGATGACTTTCATTATTCCATTTGTTTTAAAATGAAGACACTGACATATAACAACTAAGGGCTGAATTTCTAATTCTCTCACCTTTTCTAAACCACATTGCAGGACTGCAACAAGTTCACTAGACCGTGGGGCCAGTGGATGTCTTAGTCTGATCTCATTTCACATTTAATTTAGGCATATGGAATCAGCATCCCGTATAATATGAAAAGTCAGTAAACGTTTAAGTTTGACTTCAGAGTGTTTTTACATATGTGTGGTGCAACAGGGGAAGAACAAAGAGCGTTTGGTTCAGAGTTGAATTCTAATTGTAAAGCTGAAGTTAGTGTCAGAATTATATCTGTTTTGTCAGGGTCCAAGCTTGTAACAACCTTCTTATCTACAGCTTCTCTCCCAAAAAAGGCAATGGGGCAAGGGGAAGAATACCAGCTTTGAATGAAATGGAACAGGGGAAACCTTTTGAGATGATTTTTTTAAGTGAATACATTTCATTTGCTATACCTGATTATGTGATGCTGCCATTTCAGTAATTATTCATATAGCCTCTTTAAGCACATAAAAAAGCTATGTGATAAATATTTTAAAATATTTGTGATAAATATTTGTGATATTTTGTGATAAATGTTTTATAAAAATATTTGTGACAAAAATTCTAGCTACTTTATCACTTTATCTAGATACTTTATCACTGTTCTTGTTCCTTGTCTTTTTCATTGAACTTATTTCTCTTTTATTCTCAGTTAACTTGCCCCTGATCCTCACTCAGTATTAAAATAGACATGCCCTCTTGACATCAAGAATTAGTTCTCTCAGCCCTCTTTATAAATGATAATAATTCTGTTTCTATTTCTTTTTTTAGTATTTATTTACTTAATTATTTATTTATTTTTGAAAGAAAGAGAGAGTGGGGGCAGGGGGTGGGCAGGAGCAGAGGGAGAGAGAGTCTGTGAGTCCTAAGCAGACCCCATGCTGAGTGCAGAGCCCTACACAGGGCTCGATCCATGACCCTGAGATCCTGACCAGAACCAAAACCAAAAGTTGGATGCTCAACCAGCTCCATCACCCAGGTGCACCTCTCTCTAAAGACAGACTCCTTAAGATTTAACTGGGCTCATTTATTCATTTAATATTTTGGCCATGCCTGCTGCATGCCAACCATGGGCTTGCTAACAAGAGAGGCCGAGATGCCTGCCCTCAGGAAATCAATGGAGGAGGAGGACAGGGAGACTATGTGAACACAGCAACATAAAAAAGCCATTTTTTTTTATCATTGTTACAAAAGCTTAGAGGAGAAAAAGACCAGTTATCCGGGAATTTCTAGAAAGGCTTCAGGGACGAGGTGGTGCATAAGCATTAAAGAATTTACTAAGCATACGAGGGAGTGGGTGGGTTTTCCTGACAGAGGAAGAGCAAACGCCAATGTCTTTTCAGGATGAATCATCCTCTGCCAAATAATAATTCAACTTAAAATATGCATTCAGAGAGGAGGTGGAGTCTTTATTCCTATAGCATTGTTACAGTATAAGTGTATCAACTATAAAATATTTACAGTCAACTCTTTTTTTTTTAAAGATTTTTATTTATTTGACAGAGAGAAACACAGCGAGAGAGGGAACACAAGCAGAGGGAATGGTAGCAGGAGAAGCAGGCTTCCTGCCGAGCAGAGAGCCCGATGCGGGGCTCGATCCTAGGCCCCTGGGATCTGACCTGGGCCGAAGGCAGATGCTTAACGACTGAGCCACCCAGGCGCCCCTACAGTCAACTCTTAATCTCCAGTTTAAGGAGAGGTGGGATAACATTAATAGAGTAAGCCTACTTTGATCAATACAGTATAACTTATTTCTCTCACCCTTTAAGGTAGTTATTAACTGAAAAACTCAGTTTTTTGATTGATTAACATGTGACTTAAGACTTTGTTTCAATCACTTTGTCAGTCTATTAGTTAAAAATGTGATTAGGTAACTTCTTTGTCTGCATTACCTTATTTTGCCTCTACTGGCCTATTACAAGCACCCTGTCAGAGGAGACTGTGCCTGATACCTCCTCCTATTCTACATGAGGTCTCAGTTTTCCTTTTTGATCAAATATTTTCATTTAACTTGGTAAATGAATCTGAAGAAAGAAAAAGGGAAATTAAATATATTGGTATCTACTGAGTACTTACTAGGTACCAGGGAGTTAGGCAAGCACGTTCAGCTACATTTAGATGAATGAAGCAAGATAAAAAATAGGCTTTGGAAACATACAGATTGGAGTCAAGCCTTCTTTTGAAGGTCTCTTTACATCTCTGTGCCTTAGCTTTCAAATGTATAAAAATAGGATATTAGTGTCTGATTTATGGGATTGTGGTAAGGCTTAAATGAAATCTCATATGTTACAATACCTACATGTAGAAAAAGTGCCTAAAAGTAAAATAGTGTTAGTTTTTGACTAGTTGTATCAGTGTGCTGTTTTCTCAATAATGCTGCATAACAAAACACACAAAACTCAGTAGCTTACACCAATAAACACTGACATTCTATCCCCATCTTTTAGACCAGCATGGAATCTGCCAATGTAGACCATGTTTGACTAGGCTCGGTTCAGAACTGCAGGCTGAGTACAGGTCTGCTCCAAGTGTTTCTCATCCTCCTTGTCCAAATCAGTGGCTACTGAAATACATTATTCTTATCACAGAAAACGGTAGAGCTAGAGAGCAAGCCCAAATTCACAAGCACATTTCAAACCACTGCTTAAGGAACATCTGCTAACATCCCATTGACTAAAAGCAAGTTATACAGTCAAGTTGAAAGTCAAAATGTGAACATGGGGGAAAAGAGCAAATATTTACTAAAAAGTGATTCAATCTGCCATAATAGTTATTTTGGCACATAGTTTCAATCTGTTTTTAAAATTTAGTTATCTAAATATAAGCGATCTACATCAGAAAATCTATAGTTGGACTAACTCTATTTAAAAATCTATACATGGTACATGAACAATGAATCTTGTAACATTGAAAAAAATAAAATTAAACTAAGAAAAAAGAAAAGTAAGACAGAAAAAAATTAAAAAATGAAAATAAAAATAAAAAGCTATACCATTGACTTAAATTTCAAGTTGCTTAAGAAAAAAAGGAAGGGTTGGGATTCCTGGGTGGCTCATTTGGCTCAGGAGCCATCTCTTGATTTCAGTTCAGTTTGGGTGGCTCTCAGGGTCCTGGGATCAAGCCTGGAGTCAGGCTCCACACTTAGCAGGGAGACTGCTTGAGGTTTCTCTTTCTCCCTCTCCAACTGCCCCTTTCCTTTCTCTTGCATGTGCACCTAGTCTCTCTCCAAAATAAACAAACACACAAATAAATCTTTTAAAAAAAAAGGAAGGGCTCAAATAAGGTATAACCGATTAATCATGAAATCTCCAAAAATAAACAACAATATCAAAAGATAGACAAGTGACAGTCATGAATAATATATTTAATAAACAACTCATCAACCCAAACCTTTCTGTTTTGTACTATATGAGAAACTATGTTTCTCTGTGTTTTAGAGAGTCAAAGGAAGCAGCAGACAGGGACCCAGTTTTCTCTGTCATTATGGCAGTTGGAAGCCAATTGTTTTTCTATTTCTTAGTGTAATATTCATATGTGATTGGGCCTTTTCTACCCACTAGGCTTTACCTGGTAATTTTGTCATTCCTTTGAACAATTATTTTTGGGTGCCTACTCTATGTCAGGCTCTGTGCTAGTTATCGAAGAAACAACCATCAACTCTGAAGAGCTTTCCAAATTGGAAATTTCCATTACATGAGTGTAAAAAATAATTGATTTCTTTAAATTCCACAAAGCCATGAATGAAGAACAAAAGACATGATTTGGAAAAGGTTATGTGTATTCCTGAACATTCTGCATGTCTACATGTGTAGCATATTCCCAGGAGAACACAGAATGAGACAAAACTGAGGAATCCTAGGTAGACACTAACTGCTACATGGGCATACTGTAACTCCTCTCAGTTGAGTGTTTAATGAGGTGTTTCATTGATTTAGAATCCTTGTAATTTTTGCTTCTCTTGAAAAATGTTAATTAGCAGGTATTTATTGATTTTGAGGCCTTTTTCAATCTGAATGAGTCTAGAATAAGCACCCATTAAAAAGGCTACAAACTGAAAGTTCTTGAAGCAGACCTCTGCTTCTGCTTTCCAAGTCCATGGGTGTGTGTGAAGATGGTAAGGGTAATTCCTCTCTCAGATAAAGTACATTCTAAAGATGTTCTGTGAGAGACTCTTCATTGGGCAAAGACACAGTGATTGCTCTACTGAATTAACATATAATCTCAGTACGTGCATGGAGATGTTGAGTTGGGGAACTATGCTTTTTACTAGTTTTTATTTTATTTTATTTTTTAAAAATAGCTTCCAACACATTTTAGTAGTTCAGGGACAATTAGGGAGAGCATGGAAGTTTGCACATTAACTCTAAGCCCCGTGCTGGTTTCTGTCTTATTGTCAACCTCAGAGCTCCTTGCAGAGAGAAAAGAAGAGGGTTGGTATAGCGTGTCTTCTAGAACTGTGATTAATGGTGTACCTTCATCTATCATCTTACCACCTTAAACCCACAACCTGATTTTAAGTGCACCCTATAAGCACACGCCCGATGCTGCATATCTGCAAGTTTCACCAAAAAAGACTCAATTTCTCTTCTAATTATCACCACAACAGCTCCTATTATGGTTTGACCCTAGTAATTTAGTTATATTTATGCTGCTACAATGAACCAAATAGATAATAATGAATACTGATGCAGCCGAGGGTTAAAGCAAACTATAATTACACAAGCTTAATGAAGTTACCAGAAAAGGCAGTATGTAAAAAACATACTCAGATTAAGCAAAGAAAAAAAATGAATGTTTCACATTCCTAAAGCTCTGCCTTATACTTGGAAATTCCTGGACACTTGGGCATGTGCTTTTCTCTTCTCTTCCTTGATTTCTGGTCTGTGATTTCCGGACTTACACCATCACATTCTGAGCTTTCATCTTTCATTTACTAGTGTCTAACTGTATTTGACAAATCAAGACAAACAGTTGCATGACTTAAAGAGTAAATCAGATGAGACACTTATTTGGCAATCCCATTTTGTCCTAAGTGTACTGAGTTAAAATTTAAAATCAGGAGTTTGGTCAAGATGTTGGCAACCAGATCCATCAAATGAGGCAGAGCTCATGGCCAGAGCTCCTGAGAATAGCAGCACACAAAGTTACTGCACTTGTAAATTAAAGTCATGGCCAGTTAGCATCTCAAGATGAATACACCTGAGCCAGAAACTGCTTTTGTGTAAGTAGAATTTAACAAGTAATGTGTGGTAGGAAGAAGCAAAGAGGATGAGGATGGGGTTATCATGTATTAAACAATAGAGGTCCTCTTCTGGAATGATTTAGAGTAACTTTGGGAATCAGTGAGACAGGACTAAAAGAATCTTATATTTCCTAGTGTTCAGAGATCATTTTCAGTTCACTGAATAATGAGATACGATACAGAAAAAAGATATACATCTTTCTCGATATTTCATATTTTTATAATTATTGTGGCACTTTTCCTGATTTTCATTTGTCCCTGAGGGAAATGGGGAAGTAAGAAGAAATGTAGTTTCCACAGATTGGCTATGACTGTGAGAAGTGGGAGAAGGAGATCCCATGGACTTCACACTCTTCACCTCATGCTTATCCATCCCAATCTCTTGTAAACCTAAAGAATAGTCATTCTCGTATCTCATAAACTACTTCCACAGTTACCAGTTTCTAAGAAAGATGACATCCTTAATACAGAGTCAAGTCCTCATAATAAAAATACTCCTAATGGCTTAGGGGTCATGTTAAATTATCTGTGGCTACTCAGGTTCAGTTGGCTGAAATTCCAAAAGGTCCTTCTAAAGAGATTTATCTCATTCTCCTCATTGTTGAATAGTTCTCAACTATTTCATGCCCCAGTAGGCCCACATTCCTATTTTAAGTGCATATCTGGGTAGCAGATTAAGAGAAAAAGGATAGAGGCAATGTTTAAACTTGCCAAAAGGATTTTTTTTTAAATTTGACTCCCCCCTGCCCCACACTGTGTCTCTTCATCAATTCTTAACTGGAAATAACTCTTGGCCAAGCTGCATTTTTATGCTCCCTGATGTATTTCATATCCACATCACTCATTTTCTGTTATCTCTACTACTTTGATCCGTAAACTGCCCCTTTCTCTACCAGGTGAGCTGGCTTTTTAGCAGTAGAGGGATCCAGCTGTTCATCTGGGAGTTATTTGAGTCCCCAGTATTAAGAGGTAGAGCTGCTGTGTTTTGCTTCACCTGTTATACTTTTTTTTTTTTTGGCTTTGTAATTGGATTTCCTGATGAGAGTGAAGGTGCAATAGGGACAGATGTTCTTAAAATTAAAAAAGAAAAAAGATTAAAGACCAGAGAGAAAGCTTATAAATATGAGGGTGATTTGCATTGTTTAAAATGAAGTTTGTGTGCTTTGGAGTTCATACACATTTTCAATTTAACCAAAGTGAACCCTGGACTCCAACAAAACTTCACTTTCTTGCAGAGATAGGAGAGAAGTAGGCATGAGGGAGATGTGCCCTTTATCCCTAGCAGATATTCTCTGCGGCTAGTCCCCAGAGTCAGGGACTCTTCAGGAAATTATCCCTGCTGAACTCAATCAAGGAGTTACAACAAAGAGAAATTTGTGACCAGACAGAGTTAAGAAATGCAGGTTCTTTCTTCATTTCAAGTGTTTTGACTCTGGCCCAAATAGGATACTTTTGCCCTCAGTCAGATTCTGATTGCTATGCCATAAATAAAATATAGTAAAATAGAATAAAGTAAAAAAGGAACTAAAACAGAATTCCCCTTATGATCTCCTAATCACAAGATGCATTTCTCAATTATTAATCTCCCTCACCTATACATATTGGTTGCGTCCATCAGTTTTATCATGAAGTTGGCTTAAAACTGAAGATACATCTTGTCTTTCACTACACACGATGGATTCCAGATGTTCAGATTAAATAATGGTGCTCCCCTGTAGACATAACGGACCATAGCAGCAAAGTAACTAGGCAAAATGAGCAAACCAGGCACTGCAAATGATCTTAATTATTTCAAGTATGAGAGAACAGAAAGGCACTGGGTAATACAACAAACAGCCCTTTGAAAGAGCAAACAAAAAACCCTGGTAATTTACATTTAAGTCAGACCTGCTCCCTGCAAAGTATAATGTGTGTGGAATAATTCAGGAAGAAATCTAGCACCATACCATTTTCATAATTGGCATTCTATGCCAAGTCTCCAGCAGCAGGTAGCATATAAATCATAATGCTAATATTGGTCTGATTTTCAATTTTTTAAAAAATGATGTTCTTACAGTCAAAGTATTGCTGGAAATATGAATGTGCTTTTACATTATTCAAGATGTCCCTTGTGCTTTCAGCATTTGAAAAGGCAGTTACAAATGTCATAACTGAGGTGAGTCAGATTTATACAGCATACAAATATATATAGATGTATGGAATCAAATCTTTATTTCTACTTTCTATGATTAAGAGAAAGTACAGCTGATATTCTACTTGGCATAAAATTACCCAAATGCAGTCTTCCAGGCCTTGGAAAATGGAGTAAAATTGTAGTTCATGTCAATGCTGGACCAAAAGGTGAGTTCTGCCCTAGCACTCTTTTGTGGTTCTGAACTACACTGTAAATTAATCTGTCCAAATCATTGACACTCTTCCACAAAGCACAGGTGGCAGTCTCCTTTCATGCACGCCAAAGAGAGTGAGATAAAAATAAATTGTGCTGCCATTAAAAACATGCCAAAATAATATTTTTCCCATCTGCTAAGTTCACCCCTTGTGGTAAGTGAACTAACAGGTTTCCACACTCACACTTGATGAACAGACACAAGCAATTAATTAACATTAAGATGACAGGAGTCAATTGGATTTCTCTTTTTTAGACATTAATCAAAGCCAAAAACTGAACATGTACCTTATGTAACACTCGGACTTGTGGGTCTTCAGATGTGGCTTCTCTAAAGCCCATTTCTGTCTAAATATTTGCAGCAGAGTTGGTCTGCTCAACAATCCCATCAAGAGGAACTCTATGTCCTTAGGTATCAGGCCGCCAAAGCCATGGCCAGCAGACCCATCTCAGGTTGGCCTGCCTCATTTTCCTGATATGCACACTAGAAACAAGGACAATCCAAGGGCAAAGTCTATTTTTGCAATGAACCTGTTAGTTAAAAATAAACTTTACACTAAAAAAGTATTCTAGACAAATATGTATGTCTTAAAATGTTGCTGTGGGGAGTATTAGAAAATCCAACAAAAGATGAGTCTTGGCATTAAAAAGCTACTAATTAGGGCAACTGGGTGGCTCAGTCAGTTAAGTGTTCGCATTTGACCTGGGATTGAGCCCTAGGTCACATCCATCTCCTTCCTGCTTGTGCTCTCTGTTGCTATCTCTTTCTCTCTCTCAAATGAATAAATAAAATCTTTAAAAAAAGCTGCTAATTATCTTTAATCTCATCATACTTAGGGTATCATATTCTCATCATTACTTAGGGTAACATTAAACTGTCATAGAAGTAGTTGGTCTATGGTTCAAAAATAAGTTTGAATAAATGGATATATTGGAAAATAGGAAATCTAGCAAAGTATCCTCCAAAAAAAGCCCAGGCCAGGAGAACATGACTAGTAAATTCTTTCAGACATCCAAGATAGAAATAATTCCTTTTTTAAAAAATAAGATTTATTTATTTATTTTAGAGAGAGCTAGCAAGAGAAAAAGCAGAGATGGTAGGAGCAGAGGGAGAGGGAGAGAGAGAATCTCAAGCAGACTCTCCTCTGAGCTTGGGTGCAGCATGACCTGGGCCAAAATCAAGAGTCGGATACTTATTCTTCTATTTCAAAAAACACAAAGGGAGACAGATCATAAATGACTCTTAACTATAGGAAACAAACTGAGGACTGCTGGAGGGGAGGTTAGTGGGGGTGAATTAACTGGGTGATGGACATTAAGGAGGGCACTCGAACTAATGAGCACTGGGTACTCTATGCAACTGATGAATCACTAAATTCTACCTCTGAAACCAGTAATACAGTATATGTTAATTAAATTGAATTTAAATTAAAAAAATTTTTAAAAATACAGAGAAATATGTTAATTCCTAAAGGTCTTTTTAGAAATCCAGCGTAACAGTGAGGCTTCATGATTTACAAATTGGAAAGAGATCAAGATTCAAATATTGGAGACAATGGATAAAAATAAATGAATTGATCCCTCTCTATTTATGCCTCTTCATTTTGAGTTGTCTCAGCAGTTTAACCTAGGTGAAGGAGTCAGGAACAAACAAACTTGATAACACAATAATAGAAGAAAGGAATAAATAGCAGAGATGTGACATGTGATTATACTTACAAATAGTATATCTGTGGGTCATTGAAAAGCGAGACATGAGTCCCTGTTCTGTTAAGTTGCTGTGTCCTAGTGTTCCAATAATCCTGATAGGACTGAAGGATACCTCAGAGAGGCCAGATAATGGAAGAAAGAGGGCTCTAGGTGTTCTTTCCCCTCCCTTCCCTTCCTTCCCTTCCCTTCCTTCTCTTTCCTTGTCCCTCACTCCTTCCTTCTGTGCTCTCCATCTCTCCTTTCTTTCCTTTCCTAAACTTTTTCTGGGATGCTAATAGTTATAATTGACCCTGTAATTAGAAAAATCTCTGCCTGATTGTTTATGCCAACTCTTCTTGTTGAAAGGATATCAGAAGGGGAATGCATTTTGAGTGAAGGCTCAACCCAGAGGAATCACTAAAAACAGATCTTCAATAGTTATGCAAATAATAGCTGAATACTGTCTATCTTCATCGATAGATGAAGATATATCTATCTTCTTCGATCTTTATCCATTTATCTTCTGTCAGTCTGTCTGTCTCTGGCGCCATTCAAAGCCATTCTATTTTAGTTGCTCCTATGGGCATCTGTAGCAGATAGTATTTTCCAAAGATGGCTACAATAATATCTCTGCTGCCACATGTTCTTCATGTTCTTCTAGAACCTTGCCATTTCCCCACCAAGAGATGAAGTCTAATTTTCTTCCGCTTGATTCTACGACTTCCTGCTATCCAATAGAATATGGCACAAGTGTGACTTCTAGTGCTACATCATAAAAGGTGTTACAGCTGGGGTCCTTGCTTTTGGAAACCACATAAGAACCCTCACTATCCTGAGATTGCTATGCTGGAAAGGCCATGTGTAGTATTGACATGTAATTAATGGCCTCAGCTGAATCTAAGTCAACCTTCACAACCAACTACAAGCCAAGTGAGAGAACCTTCTTGAACATTTAACCCAGTTGAACCTGAAGATAAAAGCTGCAGCCCCAGGTGATATCTACTGAAACCATATGTGAGACCCTAAGCTAGAAATATGTAGCAAATGCTTTCTTAAATACCTGATCTACACAATTATGAGCATGTTTTAAGTCAAAAAGTTTTGAGTAAATTTGTTAGCAATAGTAACTGGACTAGTCTTCAACATTTCAAGGAATGACTTCTAATTAAAGTTTGTTGGAATGAAGCACACACAACTTTTGGGACAAGATTGTGCAGAGGAAGTTAAATGTAATTGTATTTTATAGGAGAAAAGTTTGGAGTCATACACTTTTCTAAAAGCATCTTTTTCAATGTCAAAGGTACCTAGGCATGACAGCTGTATTTCCTGTTTTCAGTTCCTTTGGTGTCTGGTATTCTCACGGAGAAAACATTGAGTTTCTTACCCTATGATACTTCTTATGTGGTCTTATTAATATTTTCTGATGTCCATTCAAGACACTCTTGTTTCTATGTAAACTGACCACAATGATCTCTGGGGGAAACAAAAACAAGTGAAAGAAGGAGATGAAAGTCCAAGAAATATAGGTGAAGAATTTGGATGATACTTGAGAATGTCTCCATTTTCACTTTAAGAAACTATCAAAAAGAACTGTAGTTGGCCATCTTATATTATCTTGCACATTTTTATAATAAATACATAGAAATAAATATTGCTATGGGTTTTCCAAATGTACAATTTACTTTTAAAAATTTGTTTTGAATATTATTCATATATTAATCTAATCCCTGTTTTCTTAGCAAATAACTTGGAGAACCTTGACACAGTTATTGAATATATAGAGTTTCTTTCTATACTTTTTTTTCCACTTTTTAACCAATTGTCTCAGTATATGGTCTTGAGCTCAAGAAAATAATCGCATTAACCTTTGAGTCTGTTATTTTATTAGCTATAAGCTGTGAAGTAATCTATGATTCAGCTTGCTTATACTGCTCTGCCCTTGTTGGGGGATGATCTAGCTGATGACAATCTGGCAGATTTATGTCCAGGGAGAATCAGTCCCACCCTGTGTGGGTGTTGGCTTGAATGGCTCTAGTCCCCATGGGGCAAAGAGGTCTTGTCACCTCAGCAAGCAAGGAGGGCAAGTTGGAGCCAGCTAACATCCGTCAGGGAACTCCACAGCCAAAGGCATGATCTGAAGGGAAGAACTGAGTTCACTGTCAACTATACTAAATTGTAAGGGAAAAATAATGTAAGTTAGGTCATCTACTTGGTCCCAATCATAAGGAGAAAATTGCTAGCTGTAAAATAGCACTTGTAATTTATCTTTTAATTGTAAAGTCAATTTTCTTTAGCATATTTTATGCTAATAAATATACTATAGCAGTTAGTTACTCTAGCAAGAATAGTATGCATATTGTTCTGATTTGGAAATACAGTGAAGTAAAAATCGCATTTAGCCATTAAATGCTTTGATGGAGTCTTCATAGGGGAAGAGCCTAGAACCAGAAGATCCAGAGTCTAACTCAGACCTTCAGTCATCTTAACACACATACTCTCTAACTATAAAAGGAAAGATCTTTTAAGGACATTTCTAGATACAAGATTCTGAATCCAAAAAAAAAAAAGTTTTAATTAAAGATTTTGAGTCCTGAATAACAGAATAACATCTTCATTTATTAGAATGCTTTTGAATTTATAGGATACTGATTTTCAGGTTAAACAGCTGCTTTTTAGATTAGAGTCTTAATTGCCCTTAATCTAACAAACTTGTAGGAAAGGAAGGTGCTCTTTTGTACAGCAAACATCTCTTGTAAAACAGTGTCTTCATGAGTTTAATGTAAATGGTTTGGAAGCGTAAAAATTTAATTTCATATTAGTTGGAGGGGTAATGTACACTTAGGCTTTAATCAAAACCCTGGTAATTGAAACAAGAGTTGGGTATATTTGAGAAAGCCAAAATTGATGTTGAGAGTCACATGTTTTCAGACAAATGTACTTGTGATGCATAGTATGAACATTGCAAAACACTTGGTGTTTATTTTTTATAATTGGATTTACCTTGAGATCAGAGTGGGTAGCTAATGTTGTTTGATAAGTTATGGCTTAGAGTATAATAATGTTTAGGCTTAAGGGATCTTAGGGAGATTCTGAAATGCTATACTTTTCAATTTGGATGTTAAAAAGTAATTTATTTTAATAGCACCAAC
Organism: Procyon lotor; assembly: GCA_028646535.1. Classification (NCBI taxonomy): domain Eukaryota; kingdom Metazoa; phylum Chordata; class Mammalia; order Carnivora; family Procyonidae; genus Procyon; species Procyon lotor. The sequence goes on from CM053610.1 coordinate 26,214,032, forward strand.
AGCCATAGGCAGGCAGATAGAGAGAGAGAGAGAATCTATCTATCTATCTATCTATCTATCTATCTATCTATCTATCTATCTATATATCTGTTTGAAAGACAAGAGGTCCTTAGTGTCAGTGAAGGCCCAGTTAACTAGCTAAGGTAAGGAGGCCCTGCCCTGCAGGCAGGGGTATGTTTGCATGGACAGGTCAGCTGTGAGTCACCATTTTGGGGTTGCTGGCAGGCTGATGAAGTCAACCCAGCTCTGTGCTCTGAATAGAGCAATGTCTGGGTCAAATCCAGGCTTTTACTATGTAAAGGGGAAAACAGGCATGGACAGGTCAAGTAGTGAGCAAAGGTGTAGTATGAGCTCAAACCCATCGCTCTCAACAAGAGTAGTGGAATTTTAGCTTAAAGTTGGGGTGAAAAATAGAGGCAACGAGTTTTCTTGCTGGGAATGTAACCAAACCATCCCTGCAGTTTCTAAAAACTTGGGGACACATTTAGATTTGTGCAGCAACTTCTAGGTTTTCTGATCTTGGCTGGGATGGTTGGAAGACTCTTGAGAATTTTGTGGTAGATCATCTTGGCATGGCTTTTCAATGTACATAGGAGTGCTGGAGGATTTTGTTAAAATAGTGTTTCTGACTCAGTAGGTGTGGGGTGGGTCCCAAGTATTCACATCTCTGACAAGTTCCCAGGTGAAGCTGATGCTCCTGATGTGGAGCCCATACTATAAGTGGGAGAAAGACCAGCAGTTCTGGCTACATATTATAATCACATGTGTAGGATTACCAGATTTAGCATATAAAAATACAGGATACCCAGTTAAATTTGAATTTCAGGTAAGCAACAAATAATATTTTAGTATAAGTATTTGGGACAAATAAAATATTTGGGACAAATAGGTATTTGGGACAAATAAAATACTTGTTCTAAAAAATCATTTCTTTTTATCTGAAATTCACAATTACCTTAGCATTATCCATCTTGTTTGGCAGTCCTACGCAAGGAATATTCAAAATAACAATGCTGGAGTTCCTGTTACAGATACTCTTATTTAATTGGTCCAGGGGTTATGGGCATGTGGACTTAACAAATACCCTAAATGACTCTAATGTGCAATCATGGTTGAGAGTTACTGATTGAAAACTCCCCTTCTTATTAATCAGGTGAGAAAACTGAAATCTAAGGGATTATATAGTCTGGCTAGTGAGAAAATGGGGATTAAAATTTAGGGTTTCAGGCATTCGTTCGCTATACTCCCTCCATCTTGTATAGAAAGCATAAAGCTTCCTTAGAAGCTTAAACAGCATGCTCACCTGGGAACTTTATTTGTTCCCGGGTCCCTGAGGTTGTGAGAGTTGTCTCTCTCATTTGAGTTACTCCCTTAAGCCCCTGCAAGCCTCATCTAGCTAAGCATTCAGAATGCATTTTGAGATCTGCCTGCTATGAATCCCAATTCATCGATGCTTTAAAATTCATTTATTCTCAGTCTTAACCTCACATCTGGGAAATTTAAAAAACAATGGTGTCTGGGTGCCACCCCTAGAGACTGTGATTTAATTGATTTGGGATGCAGCCTAGACCCTGGAATTTTTGGAAAGCTCCCTGTGTGATTCTAATACGTATATGGGGATGAAGAGTACGTTCTCTCAGACCCTTTAAATGCAGCGGACCTGGGGCCTGTGACTCTGAAGTTGCCTGTAGGTGGTGGGTCCAGCTGAGCCCATCACAGATGTGTGTAAATCAGCGACTTCAAAGACTGGAAATACTGAGCTTGACTGCAGGGTAAACCTGGAATGCCTCATATGTTATTCTTTCAAGACTTGTCAAAGCATCTGAACCCGTTCTAATTAAAAATACATAGTTTCCTCAGATTCCAACATCTTAAAATACCTATATGAGCCTTGTATGTATTTCCACTAGCCTTGGGATATCCTGTTTCTCTGATGGAATGCAGAGTAAATAGTTATTTTCTAAAAAATAATTTAAAAAATAGGCAGGGGTGGGGAGGGGGAGAGAAAGGCCCGCGTTTGCTTAATCTGAGCTTTCTAACTAGCAATTGCAAGGTCCTAGAAATATCTCCCCCATCCCGAGTCCTTCCCTGTGATCTTGTACTTTTCCGACTCATCAGAAGAAAGTAGACCAGGTTCCTGATTTAGAAACAGCTGCATATCAGGCCTTACATGAAGAAGAAAGATTTCTCAGGTAAAGTATTTGGCAGGAAGTAGGACAATAAACAGTAGGACTGTGTACTTTCTTCCTGCTTTCTCCTTCAAGAATTGAAATGCACTCCACAAGCCATGGATGAATCACTACTATTTAAGATGGACAGATAAGGGTCTTCTGAAGTCTTGAAATTCCAGAGTATTATTTCTTATACTTGTGAAGGTCATTCATGGTTTTTCTGTGGGAAAACAGTCTTCCCACCTATCAGGGAGTGGTAAATAATAATTTAATTAAAGTGCTTATTAATTAGTCTGATACCATTATATTAAACTACCCCATTACCTCTCTGTAAGCTTGGTGAATTTACTTAGGTTTAGATGACTGGATCACATGATTGGAAGTTCACCAACTTGTCCCACCCAGACTTCCCAACTCCTAATCTAAGTGTTCCTCACAACTAAGATGGACCACCACCCATGATTTTGGTGCATGGTTCTGGTTTAATTATTTAAGTCAGATGGACTTTGATTCTACTGTTTCTCAGTTAATTGAGAGAAAACTAGGTTACACAGAGGGAAAGATTTATTGACTCAGTACAAGGCAAGTCCAGTCTTCCCATCAGCTTCATCCCACTTGCAGGTGCTTAGAACCATCCTATAAAGCCAGAAAGTATAGAGACTCCACAGTGCTTTGTTCAAAAGTGCTGTAATTATTACATAATTATGATATGTGCTTTATAAATATAAAGAAAAAAAAACAAAAAGGAAAGATGTCCATATTTATTAGATCTCTTTAAATTGCTACTTGCCAGAAAGCTATATTGAGATAATTGTGTTATGATCCCTTTCACTTTTCCTTTCCTCTCTTCCACTTCTCAAGCACTTCTTTGTCTCCTGGGTGGGTAGTATGACAGAATTAGAAGTAGAAGTTATCTTTGGACTACCTGGGTTCTAAGCTCCTCTGTTTTATAGAAGACTTGAAGACTCCTGGACAAGTATGGATAGGAGATGACCAGTTAGGAAGCTAAGACCAATGAGAAATTTATTGTGTTGTGTCCAAGAGTATAAAATGCAAGCTTGAGTTGTCTCCTAGAATTTGCAAGACCTGAGTTTGGGGCAGAACAGCTTTCAGAGTTGGGAACCAAAGCTTATCGGTAGGATTTGCAGGCTCAGATAAGAAGTAGGTCTGTAAGATTTAATACATGAAAATATAGGACACTCAATAAAATTTGAATTTCTAGTAAACATTTAGTTGCTTTTTAGTATAAGTATGCCAGTGCAACATTTGTGACATATTTATGCTAAAAATTATGCATTATTTATCTGAAATTCAAAATTAGCTAAGTGCCCCTCATTTAATCTGGCAAACCTAGCAAGGGGGATTTCATTATTGATTATGATGGACTGACAGGGACATATCCTGGCTTCCATTTTCCAAATAGCCCACAAGCCTCCTGGGTTCTTGGGTAACACTAGGTGAGCAGAAGAAGGGCTCTCCTCAAATGACTAAGATATATTCTCTACAAGTTGGACCAGATGAAGTGTCAGAGAAAGATTTAATTGATTTTAAAGAAAAAAAAATTATATACAGTGGAATACTATGCAGCCATCAAACCCCCAAAATCTTGTCATTTGCAGCAATGTGGATGGAACTAGAGTGTATTATGCTAAGAGAAATAAGTCAATCAGAGAAAGACAGTTATCATATGATCTCACTGATAAGAGGAATTTGAGAAACAAGACAGAGGATCATAGGGGAATGGAGGGAAAAATGAAACAAAATGAAACCAGAGAGGGAGAGAAGCCGTAAGAGACTCTTACTCTCAGGAAACAAACTGAAGGTTGATGGAAGGGAAAGGGGTGAGAGGGAGCTGGGGGATGGACGTTGGGGAGGGTATGTGCTATGGTGAGTGCTGTGAATTATGTAAGCCTGATGAATCACAGACCTGTATCCCTGAAACAAGTAACACATTATATGTTAATTTTAAAATTTTTAAATGGCATTTCTTGGACATTGAAGTCTGATTGTAGATGCCTATTTAATATAACCATAATCCCTCTTTATTGTAGACATATTTCCTAGGAGATATGAGGCAGGGTATTTGATCACTTTCCTGTAGGGAAAAGAGGTAGAGAGAATCCTGAAGGTTGCTTTTTATTTTTCCTCATTGTGACAAGAGGTCATTGGTCATGGACTGAAAAGAGATTGAGAGACTCCTGGTGCCATGTTTCTAAAAGAGACAATGCCTGCTGTCACCAGAAAGCTCTCGGTTTCAATGGAAAGTGGGCTTTATAACACTTCTCTTTAAAGAATGAATGTAGGTTTTGTCTTGCAAAGTGTATCATTCATGTAAGTATACAGCAAATGCATTAAAATCAGGATGATCGTGTTTGCATGAAGAGCTGAACACTGTTAAGATTCTAAGGGAAATGGCTTACCCTTTCCACATATGTCTACCCATATAGGGAAAAGAACTAACACAAGATGTTTATGAGTGTGACCCACTACACCAACCATGGCTCACACTTTCATTTGCAAGAGAGCAAGGGAACAATATTGGATGAACCATATGTTTCTGGGATGGAGCACAGCTGCTAATGGGTCTAATGGTTTGGAGAGGAACCCCAACCTGGGACAGGAAGTGCAGAGGCATCCGGTTCAGGTCAACCTAAAGGTGAAATCTAGGCAAGCTGATTATAATGTTCCAAGAATCAGTTCAGGCCAGACAAGAGGATTAACATCCCTTCCCTGAATGACACTATGCCAAAGGCTTTTTTGTTTTATTATTATTATTATTATTATTATTATTATTATTTTTTTTTAAATGAGCGACAGCCTTCAGATCCTGAGTTTAAAAGCCTGATGCAGACCTGAGTCACTGGCACCACTCCCTAACTCCTCTCTCCTGCAGGTGTGCTGCAGGTCTCCTTCCAGCTCACACTGAACCCTGCCTCCTTCGCCTGTCTCCCACCTGACGATTGTAAAATTGAAGCAGATCCGCTCAGGGTGGTATAGCTTCAGGCATATGAGCTCCTTCCGGGGCTCTTTGAGCTTGGAAGCAGTTTAAAGGTAGGAAGGTTAGAAAAGTGAACAAATTCCCAAGAATAAACATGTTTCAAAGGAACCTGAATGAGGGACTTTGTTTTTGCAGGTTTTTTTTTTTTTTTTTTTAATGACGTTTGCTTACTTAATGTAGTAACTCCTTGAACATATTGCCTTGTATGATATAATTTATTTACATAATTCTGGATTGGAAAATTATCAGCAAATCCAAAGAAAACTTCTGGAAAGAAGAAAACTTCGTTTTGTGAGGATTTTAGAATGAAATCTATATATGCATATATGTGTGTATATATATTCATACATCATATATGATGTGGCAGTGTGTAAGCCCATATTTCTAGCAACTGACAGTGTTTACAAACAAGTAATTGTTGAACGGGGAAGTGATTGCCGCTCTCCAGAGGGTTATTTTGGGCTCTTTAAATGCTGCTTGAATTGACCATTGGGCATAGAGTCCAGTTATTATTTGAAAGAAAGCATGTTTAAATCCAAAGAGTTAATGTCAAACATTCTAATTTAAATAGAGTAATTCACAGATGATTTTTTTAATAAATAAATTCCCTTTTTCTAAAAAAAAACAACAAAAATACATACATACATACATATATTTTATCCTAAAATCCTCACAAAAATAAGTTTTGTTTTTGTGTATGTATATGTATGCGTTATATATGTGCACATATACATGTGTATGTATATATATATAGGCATAGGTTATATACATACATAGATCTAGAGAGACTTAGATACAGATATTTGAAAAATAGAGCAAAAATAAATTTAGATCGTGAGCAATTTCCAGCCTATTTTAATTAATCCCAGATTATTTCCTAAAGGATTCAAAAGAAGGTGGTGGTTTGTGTTTGTAATAATTCCAATCCAAATTTTTGCTTTTTTTAAGCATTCAGCTTTTGCTACATTGACGTATTATAAAATGGGGGAAGCCATTTAAGTACTGAACAGGAGGGTTGGTAACTCTTATAGCAGAATCCTGGTAAAAGAGGTTAAGGAAAAGAGTTTACCTTTTGTGCCTGCTGGAAAGAGAAATTCCTTCTTTGTGGAGAGGTTGAAAAATAGAAGGGAGTCTCTCTTTCTAGAAGAGTAAGAGTGACTTGTTCACTTTCTAAAAATGTGGTGTTGGTTTTTTTGGGGGGGAGTCACCTAAAATAGGTTATAAGCTCCTTTATTTTATTTATCTATTTGATTATTCCCTAATTTTACCTACTGTTTTTTTTCTAAATCTCAAATTTTGGAAAATTAGGTAGTGGGGATAAAGGAAATACAGGAAAGATGGGGGTGAAAATCAGGTGAACTTCTCAATTATAAAATAAGCCCTGGAGCACATTATCTAAAATGCCAAGGTCAATAGCACAACAAGACTGAGGATTTTAGTTTTCTAGAGAACATGCTTTGCCAGTTGTGTTGCTGAAATAATTCACGTTGTTAGAGAGAAAGCCAGAGGATGAGTAGAGACATTCTACCATCCAGGTTTATCCTAAATTTTTAAAATATTCCTTTTTTAAATTACTATCTCATAACTAACAAACATATTCCTAGGTAATAGAAACCTAATCGCCAATGAGAAAGCATTCTGTTTAGGATGCTGAGATCTTTCTTATTGAGAAAGTTGGGGTTGGCGGGGCGGCAGTGCTTTGGCCTATAGTCCATAAGAATAAGTATGGGACTTCCAAAGCACCAAAAAAAAAAAAAAAAAAAAAAAAAAATGAATTAATGAAAGAAAGAAAAGAAAGAAAGAAAGAAAGAAAGAAAGAAGAGAAAAAAAGAAGTGACTTTTTTTTTTAAGATTTATTTTAAACAATTTTGTTGTTGTTGTCGTGTTACGTTAGTCACCATACAGTACATCATTAGTTTTTGGTGTCGTGTTCCATGATTCACTGTTTGTGTATAACACCCAGTGCTCCAGGCAATCTGTGCCCTCCTTAATCCCCATCACTGGGCTGACCCATTCCTCTACCTCTCTATCCTCTAAAACCCTCACTTTGTTTCCCTGAGTCCATAGTCTCTGGTGGTTCGTCTCCCTCCTGCGTTCCCCCTCCCCTTTTATTTTCCCCTTCCTTCCCCTAATGTCCTTCATGTTATTCCTTATGTTCCACAAATAAGTGAAACCATATGATAATTGTCTTTCTGTGCTTAACTTATTTCACTTAGCATAATCTCCTCCAGTTCCATCCATGTCAGTATTCATCCTTTCTGATGGCTGAGTAATATTCTATTGTATATATGGACCACATCTTCTTTATCTATTCGTCTGTTGAAGGGCATGTCTGTTCCTTCCACACTGGCTCTTGTGGACATTGCTGCTATGAACATTGGGGTACATGTGTCCCTTCTTTTCACTACATCTGTATCTTTCGGGTAAATACCCAGTAGTGCAATTTCTGGGTCATAGGGCAGCTCTATTTTTAACAGCAATCAGACAATAAAAAGAAATAAATGGTATTCAAATTGGCAAAGAAGAAGTAAAACTCTTTCTTTTCACAGATGACATGATACTTTATGAGGAAAACCCAAAAGACTCCACCCCCAAATTATTAGAACTTATGTAGCAATTCAGTAATGTGGCAGGATAAAAAAATGAATGCACATTTTAGTTGCTTTCAACTTTTAACTTTTAACAAATTAGTTGCTTTCTTATACACTAACAATGTAACTGTAGAAAGAGAAATTAGGGAGTTGATTTCATTTACAATAGCACCAAAAACCATAAGATACCTAGGAAAAAACCTAACCAAAGATGTAAAGGATCTATAGTCTAGAAACTACAGAACACTTATGAAAGAAATTGAAGAAGACACAAAAAGATGGAAAAACATTCCATGCTTATGGATTGGAAGAATAAACATTGTTAAAAGGTCTGTGCTGCCCAGAGCAATCTATACTTTCAATGCCATCCTGATCAAAATAGCAATGGCATTTTTCAAAGTGCTGGAACAAACAATCCTAAAATTTGTGTGGAGCTAGAAAAGACCCCAAATCACCAAGGAAATGTTGAAAAAGAAAAACAAACCTGGAGGCATCATGTTGCCTGATTTCAAGGACGTGACTTTCAAATCAGGTCACTGGCTATATTTTTTTCAAACCCCTTGAAGAAGTTTAGCTTAGAATGAGGTCTTGTTTATTTTTTTCTGTATATTGATTTGACTTCCATATAATCTTCCCATTGTAAATCTGACTGAATTAAGCTACACCTGGATCCCAGAACAATTGCTTAATCATTGTCTATTCATTGGACATAGAAAAGGATTTTTAATGCGAAACCTAGTAATTACCTGTTCCAGATCTGATTGCAAATAAAAAGAATCATATAGTGACTTTGTTCCCAGTTTGGTTTTGGGGAAATAATATTACTAAAACATTCTGGAAGCCTCCAGAGTCACAAAGGGTTATGCACTGGAAGTCTCTGTCTAGAGGTGGATCATCCATTGGTAACCTCTTTCTACAATAATTTTATCCAAAGTTTCATTTCCTATGTCAGAATTCTCACCTGGATTCTTTCTCACCTGGATTCATTCACACAGAAATGATAGCATTTCTGATTCCGATATTGGAATAATGAAAGTAATGAAAGCAGATTAATAATTAAAATAGTCTTTATGAGACTTTGTTCTTACATGAATCCAGCCTTTCTGGAAATCCAGTAAAATGAGAGCGTCATTCACTACAAATTATCTACCGGATGTCTTTTTGGTGTTGCGGGTAGAGGAAGTCATGAGAGAGAGTAGAGAACTAGACTCCTATAAGACATTGTGGGTTTCCTTCAAAGTGTATTAAAGAATAAATTCATGGTACTACTAAATTTCTGGCTATCCTAGAGTATCCCAGCATGAGCAACACACATAATCTTGCTGGAATAAGAGCATCAAAAAGAGAGTTGAGAAGTGTTGAGAAAGAAAAGCACTAGAGCTCCTGAGAGATACAAGAATTGTAGAAAAAGATGAGCTAGATTTTTGACAGAGTGCTCTTGTAGGTGGCAAAATGTACACCCTCTAATAATCCTGCAGGGGAACAAGTACTTTTAAATTACATTTAACTAATAGCCTATATTTCTATAAATGGGATCATAAGGTGAGGCTGAGCCATTTGGCATACCCTGATTATTTGGGTTACATGGACATATTCTATAAGCCCACATGCTCAGATGTGAATTTTGTAAAAATAAGTTTTATCTTTTCTCTTTGCGTCTTCATTTCCTGTTGGTTCGTGCCCAATTAGTAACGGTGGACTGATTTCTAAGCATGTCGTTTAGATATAGTGCTTCTAAGTAAAATCCCTCAAAATATTAACAATAGTAGTAGTAACATATTTGTAGAGTATTTTACAGTTTGTAAAATGCTCTCCCAATTTATTATCCTTATAATGCATAGCTTTATTTCTGCCTTGCAGTATCTTGAAGGATCTACAAATGTCATCCTAACCAGAAAGCATTGTCTGTTTGGTTAACATGAACTCACACTAACCTCCAAGTTGTTTTTGAGTACAAATAGAACCATCCTTAGATGGGTAGATGGGTAGTGGTCTTCTTTTCTCTTTCTTTTATAGCCATCTCTTCAATCTTTGGCTCCATCTGGTGGAATATTGTGAGGTCATGACCGCAGGCATCATTATTTTCTAAATCTACCTTATTGGGGCCCGTACTGTGTCTTTATGATCCTCCAAGGAAATAAAAGGAGGGCTATCAGAATCTGAAGATTGGATTACCTGTTTTCTCTTGCTAATGTTACTGCCTTGGAACTGAATGTCTATTTTGCAAAAGACCCTCTTCCCAATAGGGTTAAAGAAGAAAAGACACACAGGTTAAAAGAAAATCCCATCCTGCTTACAAAAAACTTACACTGTTCTTTTGTTTTCCTCCCTCCTTCTCTTGACCATAAAAGTATCTTCCATGAAGTAGGGAGGGAAAACTAAAACTTACAGTATGAAAAAACTGAAAGCTATACTGACTTTCCCAAAGACAAAAGTTAAGGAGACAGAGAGAAGACCAAAGGCCAAGTGTTGTGATTGTACATGCCATGTTTATAACATGTATATTACATTTTTTAAAAAACAAACAAATAAAACCTTATTTAAGTTCCGAAATACACATATTTATATATTTCAGAATGTCTTAAATATTATTCAATGAAAAATTAAATATTTAGAAAAAATCTCCTTCTCAAAAAGGACAAAAGAAAATCAAAATCAAATGAAAGATCAACATTCAAGTGAACCTGTTTAATATAAGAAAATAAATAACAAAAATTTATTCATTTTAAAAAGGTTGATAAATTCCACCAGCATCACAAAATATGTGAAGGAATATATAGAGAGAATAAGATATTTTTATTATTTAACTGTCAGATGCATCTCAATAGTTTTCCCCCTGACATTTACTTTACTTACAGTTTTATACAAACTGAATACTGGCGGAGTCTTCCACAGGCCAGCATCTGACTACATATATGTTTCAAATATTATTTCTCTTCCACTACCCACATAGACTTTGTACTGGAAGCCATAGGATGGATGCATGGTAGAATATGACCTTTGGCCCTGCAGCTTGGGACCAAAACCAGTGTTCCTAGAAGGGAATCCTACATCAGAATTGCAGCTACACATTAACAGTGCTTGAAAGTGACTGCAAGGATGTGCATGTATCTTAGTATTTTCCAAATTAAATGTGTCCTCCAGCTCAACTTCCACTTACCCTCATCCCCCAGGTCCCTGTGGCCCTCCAGTGTCACCCAACATGAGAGGAAATAGAATAAAGAAGTTGGAAAGGAAACGGTTTCAGTCAATTGTAATTAAATATATTATTTCTGAAAATGAAAAAAGGAGAAGCACACACGACTTTGTGAGAACACTGAGCCTTGAAAGGGTTTGTCTAGATGAAGGACCCTGAATTTAAGCTTCATTGGCTTTATGACAAATCCGTCTTTGATTGCCTCCAAAACACCTTAACTAAACGAGATTTATTTCATGTTGGCTTGATCATCACTATCTTTTGGGGGTCTCACTGATCTTCTTCAATTTCCAGGTTCATACTAGGGATATTTTTGAAAGTCAGTGCTTTGGAGTAATTCATCTTTTTGTTTTTTCATTACCACCCATTGCCGTATAGGAGAAAGACCATAACTCGGCCCAGACTTCAGATGTTTTCTGTTGCTGCATTTCCAAAGTTTGGATATGGCTATTGGAGAAGAAAGTATGACTCATATGTGACAGCAACTGGGTTATCCACATAGTAGTCCATGTTAATGAGAGCCTGGCTTCAGGCAGCAGTTGAGCATGAAAAGCATTTCCTGTTCAGCACATACTCATTTTCCTCTATACAGTTTCTATTTTGTCTTTTCTCCTTCCCACTTTCCTTCCCTCTCTCCCTCTTAGGCAATAAATAATGTTTGGTCCGTCTAGCCATGGCAACCATTACTCTTGATCCTAATGGTAACTTATATTTCTGGTATTTTTTAATATCATCAAAACACTGACTGGTTCAGTTCTTATCAACCACTCCACAGCCGCCACCTCTTTTGACGGTTGAACGAAAGGTTCATCCTGTTCTAACCAGTTGTGGAACTTCCCACACTTAGTATATGGGAAATTGTCTCATTATGGAAGAAGCAGTGAGAGATTTTGTGATGTAGAGTGATAAGCAGTGAGAAGTCTTGTGGATCTTCGAGAACCCCAATAGGTGACTCCCTCTGGGACTAGGACTTCTAATTTCCATATGATTTTTTTTTATTATTTTTTTTATTTTTTTTATTATTATTAGCCAGCGTATAGTACATCGTAAGTTTTTGACGTAGTATTCAACGGTTCATTAGTTGTGTATAACACCCAGCGCTCATCCCAACACGTGCCCTCCTTAATACCCATCACCCAGTTGCCCCATCCCCCAACTCCCTCCATTCTGTAACCCTCAGTTTGTTTCCCAGATTCCAGAGTCTCTCGTGGTTTGTCTCCCTCTCTGATTCTGCATGATTTTTTAAATAGACCTTGGGGTTTTTTGTATCAGTGTAGAGTTCACAGAAAAATTGAGAAGATACAGGAGCGCCTGGGTGGCTCAGTCGTTAAGCATCTGCCTTCTGCTCAGGTCATGATCCCAGGATCGAGCCCCACATCGGGCTCCCTGCTCGGCAGGAAGCCTGCTTCTCCCGCTACTATTCCTTCTGCTTGTGTTCCCTCTCTCGCTGTGTTTCTCTCTGTCAAATAAATAAAAAATCTTTAATAAAAAAAAAATTGAGAAGATACAGAAATTTCTTAAGAAACCTCTGCCCCCACACGTGCAAAGACTGCCCTAATATCACTTCCCAGCAGAGTGGTACATTTGTAACAACTGATGAACCTACATTCACACATCATTATCACCCAGAGTCCTAGTTTACATTTGGTTTCACTCTTGGTGTTGTATTCTATAAATTTGGACAAATGTATGAACAGATATTTACTACTGCACTCTCATACAGAGAGGTTTCACTTCCCTAAAATTCTCTGTGCTTTGCCCAATCATCCCTCTCTACCTTTTGCCCTCAACCTCTGGAAACCACGAATATTTTTGCTTCCTCATAGTTTTGCCTATTCCAGAATGTCACAGGCTTGGAATCACATAGTATGTAGCCTTTTTGTAGTGGCTTCTTTCACTTATTAATGTACATTCAAGTTTCTCCCATATGTTTTCGTGGCATGATAGTTCACTTCTTTTTAGTGCTGAATAATATTGCATTGTCTGGATATACCACAGTTTATTTATCAATTCAACTGCTAAAGAACCTCTCGGTTGCTTCTAAGTTTTGGCAATTAGAAATAAAGTTGCTGGGGCGCCTGGATGGCTCAGTGGTTTGATCCTCTGCCTTCAGCTCAGGTCATGATCTCAGGATCCTGGGATCAAGCCCAGCATCGGGCTCTCTGCTCAGCAAGGAGCCTGCTTCCCCCTCTCTCTCTGCCTACTTGTGATCTCTCTCTCTTTCTCTGTCAAATAAATAAATAAAATCTTTAAAAAAAAAAAAAAAAGGAAGTTGCTAGAAACATTTGTGTGCAGCGTTTTGTATGGACATCAGTGTTCAATTCAATTTGGTAAAACAAGGAATGGATTATATGGTCAGAGTATGTTTAGTTTTATAAGAAACTGCCAAACTGTCTTACAAAGTGGCTGTATCATTTTGATTTCCCACCCACAGTGAGTGGGAGTTCCTCTTGCTACACATCTTCAGTAACATTTGGTAGTATTGGTGTTTGGGATTTTGGCCATTTTAGTGGGTATTTATTAGTATCTAATTACTGTTTTACAATGTAACTTTAAAACAAACTTGCAAGGTGGGATGCAGTCACATTTCAGGAGATACAGGTTTGTCTTGTGGTCTGTCCAAATCTCTGTGCTAAAAAGAGAGGTTTCTTTTCTTCCCTGCCACTAGCTATGCCCTAAGGGCCAAATCACTGATATCATTGGATTTAAATCTTACCCGGATTAAGAAAGAATTGGGATATGTTTCCAACCATGATTACCCATTATATAATCACCAGAGAAGCTTTTCAAAAGTATTGTTCCCCAGGTACCACAACATACTAAGTAAATCAAAACCTCTGAGGATGAGGTTTCAGTATAGTATTTTTACTTTAAAAATACCTATTTTTATGGTATAGTATCTAATATGCCGCCTTGGTTGAGTCTTACCAGCTTAAGGATAATGTCTTTTAGTCCTTAAATTTTATGGCCATAAAATTCTGTATGGCACCATCTCCGTTACACTCCTCTTTGGTAAAATATAGCTGACCCTTGAACAATATGGAGATTAGAATCACCAGCACACCCACCCACTCGCACTCAGTTGAAATTAGTATTTAATTTTTGACTCCCCAAAACTCAACTACTCATAGCCTACTATTGACTGAAAGCTTTACTGATAACATGGATAGTTGATTAATGCATATTTTGAGTGTATTATAGTATTATGTCATAAATTTTTACAATACAGTAAGCCAGAGGAAAGAATGTTATTGAGAAAATTACAAGGAAGAGAGACTACATGTATAGTGCTGTGTTGTATTTATCAAAAAAAGAAATCCATGTGAAAGGAGACCTGTGCAGTCCAAACCCATATTATTAAAAAATCAACTATCTAGGGGTACGTGGGAAACTCAGTTGGTTAAGCAGCTGCCTTTGGCTCAGGTCAAGATCCCAGGACCTTGGGATCAAGCCCTGCATTGTGCTCCCTGCTCAGTAGGTAATCTGTTTCCCGCCTCTTGCTCCTTCTGCTTGTGCCCTCTCTTTCTCTCGTTTTCTCTGTCAAATAAATAAATAAATAAATAAATAAATAAATAAATAAATCTTAAAAAAAAAAGAATCAACTATTACAACAACTTGCTAACTGGATATCCATTCTCAGACACCACTGTACAAGTCTTTCAATTCTAAATTTCTTGTTTCTTATGTAGCATCATATTATCTTCCACCTTACTGTTGAGGAGGGAGTGGAGCAGAACTCTATAGATCCCTTAAGGTCTCTTAAACATACAATTTATATGGAGAGATAAATGACTATTTATTTAGAAGAGCTATAGTTCTGTTTGATGAAAAAAGTCAATGAATTTAGTATTTTCTTACATCATACACACAAAATAAGGTTGGAACAGGGCAAACTAATTACCATGGCAAATATTACCTTGTTACCCTTTAATACAGCTGTGTGGTACTGCTGTAAATGTGTGTGTGTCCAGCCAAGTTCAACCTTCAATACTTCATACCAGTAATTTGTTTCTCTACTGACAGGATCCTTTCCCAGATGTTTGGAAGCTATCCGAAAAAATTTGCTTTTCTTCTTTGGCCCTTAGACATATATTAGATAACATTCTAATCACAAAATCTTGCAGCCTTTATATGAGAAACTTGATATAGTCTACCATTAAATTTATGACCTTTCCCATCCACTCACGTATCTACTTCTGCATAGTTTGTTCTGTCTTTGTTGTATGTATGGGGAAATAAATTACTTTTTTGCTCTGCATTGCTTATAATTCCTCCTATAGCCTCAATCATGGACTCATCTACCTTTTCAGAGCCTTTGACTTCATTCACTCATTTATACCCAGATGTGACTCAGGATAAATCTATGTGTTGACCTTCAGCAACTTACTGATGACGGCCACTTGGTTGTTTCACTAGCACCTCAAGAAATAGGTCCAAAATTCCACCTTGTTCTGCTTTTATTGTGGCCCAGACTGGAGCAGATAGAAGAAACAAGGGTCCCCCATTCAGCATCTCTTATTGGCCATTAGGTATATAAAGATGCAAGTGGCATAGGCCTTACCCTTGAGGAACTCACAGAATACTTTGTTAATTGGGCAGATAGGATATATGATATATATTTATCCTACACTCACCCCTGTACACAGTTGCCAAAAAACTAAACAAGCAATGTAGTATAAAGATCTGGCACACATCAAAAACTAATGATATACTATATGTTGGTTAATGAAACATAGTAAAAAAAAAATTTTAAAGAAAATTTCAAGCATACACAAAGGTTAAAAACAAAAAACAAAACAAACAAAAAAGATCTGGCACATGATAAGCATTCCATCCTGCAAAAAGTGAACTTTAAGTGAAACCTTAAATGGTTAAACAAGTCCCAGGTAGTTGCAGGGGTTGGCATTCCTGGTAGGCAAACAGCACCAACTAAATATGAAACATACAGGCTTGTAGAAGGAAGGGTTTGGGAGGTAGTAAGCAAGTGTTTAAATTTATGGGGAGCTCCTCCAGATCTTAAGCATGACTCACTCACTAATCTCCTATAAACTAATTCACAACGAGGTGTCAATGGCTTAATGATACCCCTTCTAGGACATTAAAGGATTTTTTAAAGATGAATGTTTCCATTTAAAGGGCTACATTTCTAATGTTGGGGGTTTCACATCAGATGGTAGGATGACTTGGGGGATATTTGAGGGTAAGGGAAACTTTTAGCATCATCACATAAACCATACCACAAAAGCAACTGGGGCCAGCCCCAGTGAAAGATGAGCTGATAAAATACTGTTGGTTTTGGAGTTGCTTTGTTATTATTGTTATTGTTATTTTTAGGTGTTTGGAAATTGCAGTGCTTCTATGGAGAGGTGGATGAATTTTAAAATAACATGGTAATTGTATGTGAGTATGTGTGCTTGTGTGTGTTACTGAGTTTGTGCCCTGGGGCGTCCTAGGTGAAGGGCTCCCTTGAAAAATTTGAAACAAATAAATAAAATGAGAGCTGACCTAAATTTTTGCCTCAAACTGGAATGGAGTTCAAACTTTTGAGGAGGATCAAAAGCTTGATTAACTGTTGTTTATTTGTTTTTAAAGGCTTTGCTTCCCTCCAACTCAAAAAAGTAAAAGTGATCAAACACTACACTCTGAGAGAGACTCTTGTCTCAATATTTCCAACCGGGTTGAAACCAGAAAGTACTTGTGAGGCAACTGGGAAACCCAAGCAACTTGCAGCCCAAAGTCCAAGATTCAAGAGGTTAGGAGGAGTTCAGCTAAATTTCATGTTGGCATCCAAGGAAAACATAGCAGTACTGTTGTGTTCAGTGGAACCGAGATCCTAGAGGGCAGAAAACATCATTATGTGAAACAGAAAAAGCACATGTATCTGTGTTTTTCACCAATGTCTGAGGAAAGCACATTTATTGATTGGTTAAAAAGTAAAAAAAAAAAAAAAAAAAAAGACCCATGGTATGTGGTGAGACCTGTGGATTAACTTGAGGCAGCTGGTGTAAAACAAAAGCCACAAGGGAGAAGTCAGGAGACTTGGAAGTGAGGCCCTCCTCTCACAGCTGTGTGACCTTGGGCATGCTGTGTAGCTCCTACAGAACTTGGTGTTTGAATCTGTAAAATATTCACTTGTTCGGAAATACCAGTGGCCTATCTTTCATGACACACTGAAATAGTGGTTTGGATCTTTCTGAATTGGGTAAGAACCAATTGTACCCCTGAGAATAGTAAAATTCAGGAGGGGGACTTAAGACACATACCAAAATCATTTTTCAAAAGAGATTAAGGGCTATGAGAGTTTGGGGAAAAGAAAGGGTCATTTGGCTTAACTTCCATGCTTTGGAAGTCTCTATAAAAATAGAATTGAAAATAGGTAGGGTTTTGGCATAGAGAAATTCACTGGATGGAGGACATTCCAAATATAGGTAACAACCATCTGAAAAGGTATCTTCACAAGAAAAAAGTAAAACTTAACATAGCGAATAGGCAAGATTGGGTACATGAACTGGAGAAAGGTCAGGGGATAAGTTTGGAAACATCACTGAGGCCATGGAATGGATGTCACTGAATTCCAAGCCACTAATTTAGATTTTATTTTATATGGAGTGGGGGGGAGGACTTGGAGTTTTGTTGGGTGTATGAGTAATTATAACCTTTTATCAAGATGAAGTTTACAATACGTGGTAAAGTGAATTAGGAAGAAAAGATAATAGACAGAGGCTAACTAATCAAGAGATCATCACATCAGTGTAGGTGAAACATGGTGGCCCCAAGCAAAACAATGGTCATGCTTACAGAAAGGATGTTGAGAGTCTCAGCGTTAAGACAGAAGAAGGATCAAGAGGATTTGGCCTATGAAGGATCCAGAGGAGTCGAGGAGTTAAGGCTTCACACTTGAATAACTTAGGAATTAACTTGAGGAACTTGGAATAGAAGCAGGCTTGAGAGAGAAAATGGTGAGTCCTGTTGAGTTTAAGGGTAGGGCATCTTGAGATCAAGAGCTAGATGATGATTAGAGACAAAGATGGAGAGTCATCTCCATAGATATCACCAATGAAGTTATGGAAATACTAGATGTTGATGAACATTATTCAGTATCTTTTCCTGAGTATGATCTCAGCTGTACAGCTATTTTCCTGGGCTTTGTTGGTAAGCTTCCCTCTGTGAGCAGGACTTTTGGCATGACTTTGTCCCTACAACTTAGACCCGTCTCTGCTGAGCTGAATTTCAACACCGGCATGAGTTCTTAAAGCCTAATCCAACATCTGCTACTCACCGTGTGTTCTGACCTCCCTAGTATTTATCATGTCCTCAATTCATTAAGTCCATGAGCTGCAGCTCCCATGTTGATAGAATTTAGAAATGCCTGTCAAAACATTTTCCAAAGAAAAAGGTCTCAGGTTTTTGTTTGCTTCTTTAGATTTGCAATTTATCTCTTTAGGTAAAACTTAGGGCTTAAGGATCTGAATGTATTATTTAAATACTTTCCATAAGCAGGATGCATTTTAATAATACATTTCCAAAGAATATTCCAGGAAAATTTTAATGCCAAGAAAACATGATAAATTCCTTCCCTCTATATATCACATTTTTCCTGCTTTCTACTCCTCTAGAAGATGTCCTATAGATCACCCAGATGTTTCTTTAATATTCAGAGACATATGAGATAAGATGATAAATTTCTATAGGCAGATCACCTGCTTTGAGGGCAGGCTTTAAAACTTCACAGTTATGTCATGTTTGATAAACCATGTGAATTTTCTGAATCATACCTGAATAGTATGAGAATTCAGTGAGGTTCAGCATCATTATCTGAAAGCTATGAAGAACTAAGAAATATAAAGTATTATAAGATTGGATGAAAGTATAATAAAGATCAATTATTCATAATTTAGAGTATTAGAAGTGGCCCTTACTATAGTAACTTTACATTTATTTTTATGATTAGCTGAGTAATGCTTATAACTAGTATCAGATTGACATGATGAAGAGTCTACATCAGCTTTTTCTCATTTTAACACTTGTAGCTAGTACTGCATTAACCATAGGTATAGTAGGTGCCCAGTAAAAATTTCGAATGAATAATTGAATACTTTGCAGCTTAAATGTATATATTCGTATAATAAAATGAGCAATTTAAACTATGAAAATAATTTCTATAATGCAATATAGAGAGAGGATGGTGCAAACTGATACAAGGGGAATCTGGATACAATTTATGGATGAAAATATATAGTAGTAAAATGAGGAAAGACAAAGATGGTTGAAAACACTGCAGCCCTAACTGTTTTCCTTTGGCCACACAGCTAGAATAAACCAGTACTGAATCAATTTTTTACTAAATAGTCTTTCTTGTGTTATGTGTTATATTCCTTTCCTTTGTTCTTTGTGTGCTTCTATTAAAATATACGTTCTTCAAAGAGCGAACAACACTCATACTTCTTCCCCTTTCCTATTATTCCTTGAAGTTCTGTCTTTATCTACAGACTGTTACTGAATTTGCTCTAAAAGAGTACACCAGCAGCTTTAGAGAACTCCCGGGAACTTTCCTCTTGACTGTGCTGATGACCTTCTTGAATCTCACTTCCTTTGGCTTCTATCATAAATATTTTCCTCCCTTTTTTAACTTTCTTTGTCAAATATGTTTTTTGGCCCCACCTACAACCACCTCAGAGAGCTGCTCTAGAAGTCTTCAATCTCTTCTAAGTTTTTAAGAGTTTTTTACCTTCCTCACCTGTATGCAGCAGATTTCCATCACTGCCTGGACATTTTGACTTGGATATAATCATAATATCCTAAACTCAGTTTATCCAAAATATTTCCCAAACTGAATTTATTCAAAGGTAAATCTATAATTCTTATATTTATCCATATTTTTCTTATATTTGTCTAAAGCTGAATCTATCAATTTCTTAAATTTTACACCCCCTCCCCCCCAGTTTAAAAATTACAGTTTATCCAAAGCCAGTAACTTCTTACATTTTTTTTCATTCTCACCCCCATACTGATAAACTCAGTTTATCCAAAGCTGAATCTATCAATTTTTAACATTTTCCCACTCCCACTTCTCATACCATCTGTCTATACCATTGGACTATAAAACTACCACTCAGCACTCAAACTTGACCCTTTAAATCAGTATTTCTCCAGGGCACCTGGGTGACTCAGTTAGTTGAGCATCTGACTCTTGGTTTCAGCTCAGGTCATGATCTCAGGGTCATGAGATTGAGCCCTGCATCAGGCTCTTTGCTCAGCAAGGAGTTTGCTTGAGATTCTCTCTCTCTGCTCCTCCCCCCCAATAAATAAATAAATCTTCAAAAAAAAATCAATCTCTCTATGTCTCTCCCTCTCTCTCTGCTTCCTCCCCCTTTTCTCCCTATTTCTCACTTTCCACACCCAATAAGACTCTTCTCTTTTACTTCCTAGTGCCCATTATGTCACTCCCACTTTTCTGCTCCAACTGTCACAGTCATGGTTGCATTTGGCTTCATTATATTAATTCTATCCTACTAGTCTATTTCTATGTCATGTGATACACTGCTGCCAAAATTATCTTTCTAAAATTTTCATCTGCATATGCCACTCCTCTCTACTCAGTTTCTAAAGTGAAAGGCCTTTTCTAACATTCATGATCTTTTAAAATAAGAATCCAAGCTGTCTTGCAAATCTTTTTTATTTTTAATTTGTAAATGACATGATGTGTAATTCACATACTATAAAATTCACCCACTTGGAGTGTACGATTCAATGGTTTGTTAATATTTTCACAGAGTTGTGCAGTCATCACCACAATCAATTTTAGAACAAGTTTATCACTTCCAAAAATAAACCCCATATCTTTATTGGTCATTCCTGCATGCCTGATTTCCGTCACCCCACCTCCATCTGTAGGGGACCTTTGTAACTATTTACATTCTATCTCTATTTAGATTTTTCTGTTGTGGACATTTTATATAAATGGAATCCTTCATTATGTGGTTTTCTTTCACTTAGCATAATGTTTTTAAGGTTCATCCATGTTGTAGCATGTATGAATACTTCTTTTTATCGCAAAAAACATTTCATTGTATCTATTCATCAGTTGCTATCTCCTTTTGCACTATTTTTTCCTCTTGCCATATGTTGTTCTTTTATTTTTCATCTTAAATTCCTCTTTCACGACTTACTTGAGTTCTTTGTACTGGAGAGTTTAAATTTCTTGTACTGGTTGTTTAAATTTCTTAATTTCCAGTAGGCTTTAATACTGTTCTTTGCTCTTCCTTAGTTGTTATATTCCTAGAATTATGTTTTTTCCATAAATACTCAATTCCACTCAATGGAAATGTATTAGATTTACTTTTTTTAGTATTTTGAAACTTAGGCATGTAGGGGATATACATTACCATTCTCTCTCTCTCTAGTACATAATACTTACACATACATAGTTATAGTATACATGTGTAATATACTATATGTTAACAATATATCATAGTAACTATATACTATACAATAGTTTATGCAAAAATGATATATATCTCATTTATGATATCCATGATGTCATTGTTTAGGCCTATAACCATACACTGTATGGTCATTATGCTTATATAATTGATTCAATCACCTTTATTCATACATGCTACCACCTTATTATTGGCATCCTTGATGGCAGATTATCTGCATCAGTTATTTGGTATTCCTTTGCACAAAGGTTTGTCTAGTCTCTCCGCTTACTTACTTAGATCAGTTATGGATACATAGATATTGGTTTATGTTTTGGATTATAATTCGATACTGTTTTGATTTTGCTCAAATTGTTCCAGCAATGGCCATTGACGGCTCTTTCAAATGATGTCTGTGCCCTGTTGGCATTTCTCATCTTTGGTTTTTTTTTTTTTCCTTTCTTGCTCTGAATTAAACAAATAAAAACTGAAAGAAAAAAAAAAGATACAGGTGTCTCCACCTCTAATCCAATACCACAGGAATCAGTCTATCCTCTCCATTGCCTTGCTCGAATGTAACCTTCCACTCTAACAATCCTACAGTGACAAACCATTCTCTATGAATTAACTAAGTAGTTTAATTTCTGTGTATATGATATATATATAATGGCTTCAAAAATTTTTACCCCCATACTCCCATCAGAAACAGCTTTTACTAAATATGGTCTGATATTTCTCAGAGACTATATTCCACTGATTGTTGGAGTGGCAACCCAAAATCAAACTTAGTCTTTAGTATTTTATAATCTAGAACAAGTCTTTCAAGAAACTCTAGGCTGTAATATCCTAGACTTGTATTGTTTTAAGGGAAAAAATGTAATTCATAAAAGTATAAAGGATATAAAAGGCATCAGATGTAGACAAGACCCTGGAAAAAATGGATTACTTTCTAACTTAGTGCAGTGCCAGCAACTGATGGTACACGCACAAGACCCATTTTGTTAAATCATTCATGGATGTAGAGTGTCTTCGCTATGATTCCTCCTAATATGAAAGACAGCCACCCCACAGGGTTTCAGGTCCTTGTAAAACCATAAGTGGGCAACAAGCCCAGGGTATCTGAGGGTGGGCCAGTTTCCTCTTCTTAGGAAAGCTGAACAGATATGACAGTACATTTGGGGCTGGAAGACTAAAGAGAATGGGGAAGCCAGCCATACCACTGAAAGGAGTTTACCGAAAGTCCTTGTGACCCAAGAGCTATTTTTGATGGATCTTCCCAGGAGAGATACCCATTCAAAATAGCGGGCAGGTTTTTGTTTTTGTTTTCAGCAAATGGCATCCTATTCATAAATTCTTATTAAAAATATGTTACTTCTGCTAAGGAGAAAACCAAAATTGCCCCCTGTGGGAATGCATCATCATTTTTTTATCTTTAAGTCCCTTATTATGTTTCTTGTCTACATTCAATTACATATGGCCTATCGTTTAGTTTCTTGTCCATAATGTTGCTTATCTTTTCCTTTCCAGTCTGTATTAGGTACACTCTTTGAGGATGAGGACTTGATCTCATTGTTAAAATGCTTATTATATAGTAGGTGGTGAACAAACTTTGAATTGAAAGCTCAATGACTTCATAGGAAAGAATGATTCAACATTGTAGCTTTTAATTCACAGATTTCTTCCCTGAAAGTGAATAATTTCCTTGAGTTTATTTAGATAAATGGCTTTTCATCATGGACATTCATACTTACAAAAGCAAGCTTTTAAGAGGTAGTCTGAAGAATGATAGCATCCTTTGAGTCTCTGAGAGCTAAGTTACTCATGCTTCTCGCACGCTTTCTTTTTAATATCACAGGATTCTTCATTATATTGGTGGGATTTGTTTATATTATTTATAAGTTCTCACTGTCAAATAGTGGACCAGCAGTATCGGAGTCCACATAAGGAGATTTAAAAAACACAGATTCGTATTCCCAAAGTTTTGGGAGCAGCAGATTTGAGGTAGAGTTTGGAAATCTGTCACTTTAAGACACTTTCCCAAATGTTTCTGATGGGAGACACTGCTGCCTCTTCTGGTATAGGTGGTTAAAAACTCTCAAGGCTGAAGAAGGATTCGATAATGGGAGCAGGGGAGGGGTGGTGTGCTTTGAGGGAGGGAAGATGGGAGGAAGGGATGCAAGCTGGGAAGTGCTGGCAGCTTCTGGAAGCAGAAAAGACAAGGAAACATTCTTTCAGAACCAGAACAACTCTGCTAACACCTGAATTTTAGCCTTTAAGACACATTTTGGGGGTGCCTGGGCGGCTCAGTCAGTTAAGTGTCTGCCTTTGGCTCAGGTCATGATCTCCAGGTCCTGGGACTGAGCCCACTGTGGGGCTCTCTGCTCAGTGGGGAGTCTGCTTCTCCCTCTCTCTCTCTCTGCCCCTCCCCCAGTTGTGTGCGTGCGCGCGCTCTCTCTCTCTCTCTCTCTCTCTCTCTCTCTCGCTCACCCTCTCAAAAATAAAATCTTAAAAACAAAACAAACGAAAAAAACCTCTCAAGGCTGTATTCTTGCATTAACAAGAAGTGTCAGTACTGAATCAAAACTCATCTTCCACATGTGCGTTACAGCAAAAGTCTTTTCACCTCCGCCCTCCCCTGGAGATCGAGTTTGGTTTGCCTTGACACTGGTTGTAGGCGGGCTGTATGGAAGTACAGACTGGCGGAAAAGCAAATTTTTATTTGGAAACCGTATTAACAACATAGGTCTAAGAGAAAGCCAGTTTCAACACAGACGAGTGATAAGCTTTCTGTAGCATAGATTTATCAGGACTTCTCCTTTGTCAGTTAACAGAACTGCCTGGCCAGTTCTTAATAGCAAGTAAATCTGGGTTTCCAGCATTTGAGGGAGGTGATTTACTGCCTCTTACAGTAGGCACACTTGTGTGCCTTGTGAAGCATGATCCAGCATCAAAAACAGGCTGTTTGGGCAAGCTCAGAGCCTCAGGGAACAGCGCCATCTGCTGATTACCTGGGACATAATTTACATGAAAATGGTTGCGTGTTTGGAAAAGTGGCAGACGTTAATTATATATTCCTGGCTTTCTTGCCACCGCTGCTGTAACACCCTGCTGCCAAGGCCAGGCGTTCTTTCAGCTCATTGTTTGAAATGAGCCGCTATTAATTGGTGGGTGTTTTTGTTGCTGAAGGGTGCACACCTCTCTTTGAGTGCCTTGGCTTTCACTAATTTGTATTTCAATATATTTTTAAGCCTCGGGTAGACAACACTGCCTATAGGTGCTCATTCATGAAGCTCAGCACTTGGGAGTATCAAGAGTCAGACCTATCGGGCGAGGCACAGCACCTTTGCCTGTTTGTGGAGAATGTTCTGAGGAGTCTGGCTACAGTGGAGCTGTGGGGAATTTCATTTCCTAAACAGTTTTTCTTCAGGACCTAACAACAGCAATCCACGGAGTTACTCTGCAATACTTGAAGTTCCCCTGTGTGTCATTTCCTGCTGGAGCAGGTCTGAGAGGGCAAAGCGGACCCCAGGGAAGGCCAGTTTGGGTTAAGTCCTTTAAGAAACGAGGTGCTATTTTTCCCGTTGGTAGTCTTTTTTTAAGATTTTATTTATTTATTTGCCAGAGAGAGAGAGAATGACACCACAGGTAGGCAGAGAGGCAAGGCAGAGAAAGAGAGGGGGAAGCAGGCTCCCCACTGAGCAGAGGCCCCGATGTGGGGCTCGGTCCCAGGACCCTGAGATCATGACCTGAGCCCAAGGCAGAGGCTTTAACACACTGAGCCACCCAGGCACCCCTCCCATTGGTAGTTTATTTATGTGTTTGTTTTAATGTTAGGGCCTATCTCCTATGATATCCTCCCCAAGACCAGGAGAGGGAAATGTTAAAAAGCAATACAGAGAGTGCGTGTGTGTTTGTGTGCACGCGTGCATACTTGCATGCCTGTGTGTGTGTGTGTGTGTGTGTGTGTGTTCTAAACCAAGCCTTTGAAAGATAAACATTTGATGTAGGGGAATGTTGAAAGTAAGAAAGTCATAAGCAGGTTTCATTACATTTTTCTAAAAATATTTGGGTTTCAAAATCAAACCCACTTAAAGTTTTCCTCCTTTTATTTTCTTTTCTTAGTCATTTCGACATATTGTAGGGGGTTCCACTGTGTCATAATAATGTTATTTCTATACTAGTTTTAATAGTGAAAATAAAGTCAGTGGACCTCATTGCCCTCTGTACAGCTGAAAGTGCATTTCTCTGCCCAATTCTTCCCACACTCATGAAAAAATACCAGACTTAAAATTAAAGTTCAGCACTTAAGCTCTTGTGAGGTCCTGTAATATTTGATCACCGTTAAAGAAAAAAGTCTATGGCATATTTTACAAATAATAGTGGGGAATAAGTGCAGATGGGACTAATTAGACTTTTGCAGTTTGATTTTACCATTTTCAAAATAAAACATTTTATTTTTGAACTAAGTTTATTTTTTTCTGTATAACAGAAGTGGCATAAACACACTCCTATGAAAACTCTATTTCTAGACTAGCACAACTTTGGGCCACCTAATTCCAGGTGCTTCAGCCTAAAACTTGGCTAGTTTAAGTAGATAAAAATTTGATATTATTGTAATAATGATTATTAATAACAGTGAATGCACTGCGAACATTTTTTGGCAATGTTTTTGGTGTGTTATGTGCAATAATTAATTTAATCCTGACAACAACAATATGAGGCAGATACTCTTACTTCTCTAATGGGCTGGGTACTTTGCCTAGAGTGCATATATCTAGTAAATGGTGGAGCAGAGAGAGATAGAGATAAATATACAATTACAGATATGTAAGGTAAGGCTGGGACTATATCCCTTTGTATGTGCTATGGATACTGCCTTAAATTTTATCCCTGAGATGTCTCATCCATATCAACCTAGTCCTGGTCTTGAGATTATCTATCTATCTATCTATCTATCTATCTATCTATCTATCTATCTATCTATCTATCATCTATCTATTTACATAGACCAGTATAGATACATATGTGAGTGTGTGTGTATTTAGAGAAAGAGAACAAGAGAGAGGGAATTAATATAGAGAGGATGAATAATACAAAAATATTAATTTGCTCTTTTGTGTTTCTGCCTGTGAGGTAATTCTTCATTAACTTCTTAATTACTCATCTCCTGGAGACTGGTGATCAGATTTGGCTCTTGCTGGCCAAGAATTTCCAATTTCATAAGCTAAGTAACACACACACACACACACACACACACATAGAGACACACTAATGGCTTTAAAGTGTTCAGTACTAGAAAATGTTCCCTTTAGTAGTTGATAACTGGAGCAAGTTCTTCCACTCTTGGGTATAGAGGAAAGAGGAAAGTCTTTGGTAGAAGAGATAGCATCATGGACCATTCAGAAGGTGGAAATAGGAGGAGAATATTTCCGCCAACATGGATGAGCTCATCAGAATTCTGTGCAGGGAGCAGGGAAGTATGTGCAAAATACAGAAACCCCGTTCCATATTTTCTCCCACTTCTCACCATTACCTAACTGTCTTCTTGCACTTTAGATGACTTACCTGTAACAAGGTTTTCCTCCCTTTCCTTTGGCATGGGTTACTTTCAACATGACCAGTAAGATAGCACAACATTCAGGTGTCTCAGTATCTCTGAGGAGATACTGCCCGCTGTAGAACTCCCACTGCCACACCTACCTGCTTTAAGGGAAGACAAGAAGGTAGGAAAGGAGGTCTTTGCAGCAAACAAACAAACAAAAAACCCAGAATTTTAAGGGAGGTGGGTGGGAAGTGGAGGGCCATTAACAGTCTCAACTGCTTCAGGAAGGGCAAGAAAGAAAATGGCTGAGGAAAGATCTTTCCTATATCGAATTGTTCAATATGTGAACCCAATGTGTAATTTTAAATTTCCTAGTAATTGCATCAAAAAGACACAGGTAAAGTTAGGTTTAAAAATAAATTTCATTTGGGGCACCTGG
>CM053610.1:26241889-26276740 GCA_028646535.1 Procyon lotor
CACAATGCAGTCTGTTTCTCAGCTCTTGTCTTTGACAGGCCCACTGTCCACACAAATTAACTAGATGCTTTCCTGGAGGCATAAGTGTTTGTACCTCTTAAGGACACCAGTGGATAAATGAGAGTCTTTTCTGTGAGACTAGAAGAGAATTGGTTATAAATGTACAGGTTTTCTTCTGAAAACCCAATGGTTTAGTGGATATTTCCAGTTTTCATGAACTCCTAGATCCATTTGTCATTCATTAATCTATTCACTCTTCAATGTAAAACGTTTATTGAATTTCTACTAATTTTTTCTTGAAACTTCCAATCGGTGCATTAATTCTTTTATTCACAAACCTTCATTGAACTCCTTCAATATCCTTTTCCATGATTAGGAACAACCTAAAGCAAATTTTTACATGTGTGAAATTGATTTGGGGCATTTTTCGATCTTGCTTCATGTACTTTCTAGTGCTGACTGGTCCCTTTTTGACCTTGCCCTAAAAGCCACATCATCTAAACACAGTGGTTCACCACCACCATCAACACCAGCCCCATCATCTTTCCTACCACAGCTACCACCACCATCAACAACAATTAAACGTCTGGTTCTATTCTAAACTCTATCTCTTCCTAGAGGAAAAAAAATAGAGGAAATCAATATAAATGTTTCAATGGTTTGATGTCCTTAACTTTTCTAGATGCATTGACATTACAAAAAGAGAATTTTTTTTTAAGATTTTATTTATTTTTACAGAGAGAGATCACAAGTAGGCAGAGAGGCAGTCAGAGAGAGAGAGAAACAGGCTCCCCGCTGAGCAGAGAGCCCAATTCGGTGCTCGATCCCAGGACCCTGAGATCATGACCTGAGCCGAAGGCAGAGGCTTTAACCCACTGAGCCACCCAAGTGCCCCAAAAAGAGAATTGTTATTAACACAAATTAATCTCCATTTGTTGAAAAGTAAAGTGAGTGACAGTATCTTCTCCAACATTTATAGATACAGCCGAGTTGAATGTATTTTATAGTAAATACCCATATATCTACCACTTAGATTCCTCAGATATTATTTTTTATATTGCTTTCTCGTGTATCTCTCCATTTATTATCTATTTTTTAATTAGCCCATATTGTTTTCACATTTCAAAGTAAATTGCTTTATTCAGACATCAGTATACTTTTCCTTAAGCTTCAGGAAGCACATTAACTAGATTTTGGTATTTCTTTTGAGATAAAATTAAAATGCAGTGCAGTGGAATGGAATCCTCAGTGTGTTTTGCTCAATTTTTGATAAATGCAATCAACTATGTAACCCACACCTCTGTGAAGATGGAGATCATTACCACCATCCCAGAAAGTTCTCTAGAGCAATCACTCTTCTGATTTTTTTCTACCATATGTTTATT
The DNA here is from genome assembly GCA_028646535.1 of Procyon lotor. Taxonomy (NCBI): domain Eukaryota; kingdom Metazoa; phylum Chordata; class Mammalia; order Carnivora; family Procyonidae; genus Procyon; species Procyon lotor. The sequence goes on from CM053610.1 coordinate 26,243,275, forward strand.
CTAGAATTTTATGTAAATTAAACCTTTTTCACCCAATGTAGGGTTTTTGAGATTCAAATAATATCATATATTTTATTTATTTATTTATTTATTTATTTATTTATTTATTTATTTATTATCATATATTTTAGATGATGCTCTCAACTCTGCCAATGATAACCCTCTTGCTCTGGAGTTTGCTCTAGGAGCAAACTCGAGGCCCTAGTTCTCCCTGCACCTCTTCCTGTCCCCTTCTCAGTCTGCCTCTGCTTTTTTACCTAATAAGTCAAGTTTGTTTTAAAGTTCTAAATGTTGTTGCTTTTGTTTTTAATTCCTATAGGATTTGAGTAACATCAAGATACTCACATCTCAGAGAGAATGATTTTTTATTCTGTATCATTTAGTATTAGTATTAGTAGCTTTTCCTTTTTGGATAACTCTGTTTTGCATATATAAAGATAACATGGAAAATGACTTAGAAAGAAAGACACATGGGATAAAACTGTGAGCTGCTGATGTGAATTCATTGATACTGGGAGCATTAGGGGTCTGATAATGGTCTGGTGTCCCTCATGGGCAGATCAACGGTATGCACCTTCTCAAAACTAAATAAGTTGTCACTTGTCTGTGGTCAGAATTGGTCAAGATCTTGGGATAGGTATTGGCTGCTCCTAAGCTTCTGTGTAGATGTATAGGAAGCATGGCAAGGAGCCATTCCTCCCTGCTAACATGGGTTGGGGAAGGGCCATAGTAGTCATGCTGTCAGCCCAGCATTGTGTCAAAGTCAGTCCTCAATGGCAAGAGATGACTTTGCACCTCATAGACCAGCCAATGTCTTCATGATGCTCTAACCTTCCTACATTGTGTTAGATCACTGTATCAAGAAAAGGAAGTCTTTCCAGATTGAATAAGGGGAAATTTGAAGTAAGCAACTATTAAGAAACTTAACCTGTGGTCTCAAGAAGTGAAGATAAAAAGTATTAGCCAGAATATTCAGGAGCTTTAAGCCTGATCTTTTCTTGAGCATCTTGCTTTCTATTGAATCTAATTATCACAGATCCAAGATTATATTTTGCAAAAGGATTTAAGGACATATTTTAAATGTTATATGTGTATATATGTGTATATATTTTCTTTTTTTTTCTTCTTGTAATTTGTTGGCATGAAATAAAAGATTATCATAAGAATATCTTTCATTTGGGGTAAGAGCAGGTGTCTTTGTTTTCTTTCTTGATCTCCTCTATTCAGATCAGACAGAGTTTCACTGGAGTGAAATCATAGTTTGATTAGTCATATCTTAACATTAGAAATGGCCATGTCCCTGTGGGTGGCTAGAAAGAATGGAGGTTATGCTTAAAGCCTAAACCTCAGACTTGTGGGTATTTTCTCCTCCCTGTTAAAATAAAATACCAGAAAGGAAAGACTTAACTCACTAGTTATTTTGAGAAAATCAATTTCCACAAATATATTTAATCGCTCACTCATAAATTTATATTTCCCTTTCCCTCAATGCATAATTGGTTTCCTGCATTCAGTTTAGCTCAATACTTCATGTTTTCATAAGAGTTTTAGTCCTGATATTTGTCTGGTCAAGCCTTTCTTCTGCTGAAAGAGGTGGTAGCTTTTCATTGCCTGAAGGATGAAATCTAAGATTCTTAGTGTGGCATTCAAGGCTTTTCAAAAGTTGGTCCCAAACTGTTTTTCTAGCTTTAACTTCCCTGGGGATTCCGTCCCAATTTCTTTCCTTTTCTTCTCCAGTTCTCACGATTTTTGCTTTCTTTGTTAACCTATGTGCATAAAATTTTGGAGGGGTGGGAAGGTACAATTTTATATAACTACATTTAGATAAGTATGTGCCTGTCCACGTATGTTACAGACAACTCCTTTATTGGAAGATAATCTCTAATCAGCCAGCCCCTCGCTTGTTTTTTATTTTTATTTATTTGCTTACTTGTTTTAAGATTTGTTGTTTTTAAGATTTTATTTATTTGACACAGAGAGAGGGAGAGAGATATCCAGAGAGAGTGCACAAGCAGGGGGAGAGGCAGGCCAAGGGAGAGGGAGAAGCGGAGTCCCTGATGAGCAGGAAGCCTGACTCAGGGCTCAATCCCAGGACCCTGGGATCACAACCTGAGCCGAAGGCAGATGCTTAACCAATGGAGCCACCCAAGGACCACTCTCACTAATTTTTTTAGACTTTAAAAAAAATCATAGTAAAATATACATAACATAAAATTTACCATCTTAGCCATTTTTAAATATACAGTTAATTGACGTTAAGTACATTCACATTGCTTTACATCTATCACCACCATCCATCTCTGGAATTTTGCATCATTCCAAACTGAAACTCTGTCTCCTTTAAACAGTAACTTCCCATTCTTCCCCGATCGAGCCGCTGGTAACCTTCATTATACTTTCCGTGGTTATGACTTTGACTACTTTAGGTGTCTCATATAAAGGGAATCATACAATATTTGTCCTTTTATGTCTGGCTTATTTTACTTAGTGTAATGTCTTCATTGTTCATCTATACTATAGCATGTGTCAGAATTTCCTTTCTTTTTAAGGATCAGAATTGTTTTATTGGGTGGATAGAACACATTTTGTTTATCCATTTATTTATCGGTAGTCATTAGAGTAGCTTCTACATTGGGGCTATTATGAATAATACTGTTATGAATATTGGTATGCAAATACTTGAGTCTCTTCTTTCAATTCTTTAGCATATATATCCAGAATGGAATTACTGGGTCAAATGGCACTTAAATGTTTAATTTTTTTGAGGAATTACCATACTGTTTCTCCAGTGGCTGTGTTTACATACTGTTTCTACAATTTTACCTTCCTGCCAAAAATGCAAATTTCTTCACATCCATGCCAGCACTTTTTTTCTGGTTTTCTGTTTTGTTTTGTCTTATAATAACCATTTGAATGGGTATCAAATAGTATCTGATTATGGGTTTGATCTGCTTTTCCCCAATGATTGGCGATTTTATGTGTCTATTGGCCATTTGTATATCTTCCTTGAAGAAATGTCTGTTCGTGTTTTTGCCCATTTTTTTCTTTTTTTCCCCATTTTTAATTGAGTTTTTTGCTGTTGAATTTTAAGAGTTTTGTATATATTATGAATACTAATTCCTCATGAGGAATTTGCAAATATTCTCTCCCATTCTGTGAGGTGTTTTTTTAATCTGTTGATAATGTCCTTCAATGCAAAAGAGTTTTTAGTTTTTATGAAGCCTCATTTATTACTTTTCTTTCCCATGCTTTGGTGTCATTTCCAAGAAATCATTGCTGCATCCTTTGTCATGAAATTTTCCTCTATATTTTCTTCTAAAAGTTGTATAGTTTTAGACTTTAGTCTTAGATTTTTTGATCCATTTTCAGTTAATTTTTTTACATGGTGTAAGGTAAGGGTGCAACTTCAATCTTTTGCATGTAGACATCCAGTTTTCCTAAGACCACTGTTGAAAGTTGGTCCTTTCCCCCATTAAATGGTCTTAGCACTCTTGATGAAAATTACTTGATCATATATGCAAGGGTTTACTTCTAGGCTCTCTATCCTACTCCATTAGTCATACATTTTTCTTTATGAGAGCATCACACTGTTTTGATTGCTCTAGGTTTATAGTAAATTTTGAAATCAAGAAGTGTCAGTCCTCCAACTTTGTCCTTCTTTTACAAGATTCTTTTGGCTATCATTGGATCCTTTGAGATTCCACATGAATTTTTGGATGTGTTTTCCTATTTCCTGAAAAAGACTGTTGTTGAGATTTTCATAAGAATGAAATTGAATCTGCAGATTGCTTTGTGTAGTACTGACATCCTTAAAACAATGTCTTCTAATCCATGAGCTTGGGATGATTTTTCATTTATATCTTCTTTAAATTGTTTTAACAGTGTTTTATAGTTTACTGTGTGTAAGTCTTTCGCCTCCTTAGTAAGTTAATTCCTAAGTATTTTATTCTTTTTGATGCTATTGCAAATTGTTTTCTTAATTTCATTTTTAAATTCTTCATCATCAGTATAAAAAATGCACCTGATTTTTGTTTGTTGATTTTGTATCCTGCTACCTTGCTGAATTTGTTTATTAGTTCTAACAGTTGTTTGTGTGTATGTGTAATCTTTGGGGTTTTCTACCTACAAAATTATGTCACCTATGAACAAAGGTAATTTTACTTCCTCCTTTGCAATTCGTATGTCATTTATTTCTTTTCCTTGCCTAATTGTTCTGGCTATGTTAATTGGAAGTAGGCATCCATGTTTTCTTTTAATTTATGTTAGAGGAAACACTTTTAGTCCTTCAACATTGAATATAATGTTAGCTGTGAGTTTTTCATATATGTCCTATATTATGTTGAGATAGTTTCTTTCTATTCCTAATTTGTTGAGCTTCTTTTTTAATCATAGAAAGGTATTGAATTTTGTCAATTGCTTTTCCTGTATCTACCGAAATGATATTGTGAGTTTTTTTCCTGCATTCTATTAATGTGATATATATTACATTGATTTATTTTTGTATGTTTGTATGTTGAATCATCCTTATATTCAAGGAATAAATTCTACATGATCATCATGTATAGTTGCTTTCAAAGGCTGTCAAATTAAGTGCGCTAGTATTTTGTTTTGGATTTTTACTTCAATATTTATAACATAAATTGGTCTTCAGTTTCCTTTCCTCGTACTGCTTTTGTGTGGCTTTGGTATCAGGGTAATGCTGGTCTCAAAGAGTGAGTTAGGAATCACTCTCCCCTGTTCAAGGTTTGAAAGAGTTTGAGGAGGGATTGGTATTAGTTCTTCTTTAAATGTTAGGTAGGACTCATCAGTGAAACCGTCATGCTTTTGTTTGTTGAGAGGTTCTTGATTATTGATTCAATCTCCTAACTAGTTATGGGTTTCTTCTGATTTTCTGTTTCTTTTTGATTCAGTCTTGGTATGTTCCTAGGACTTTGTCCCTTTCATCTAGGTTGCCCAATGCATTGGCATACAATTTTTCATAGTACTCTGTTATACTCCTTTTTATTTCTATAGATTTGGTAGTACTATCTTCACTTTCATTTTGCATTTGGTAATTGAAGAAAAAACATGATAGGCCAAATAGGATATTATTATAAAGAACCACAAAGTAAAAAGGGAGAATTAAAAAAAAAATTTGGCCCTGAAGATCTGTCTGAACTCTAGTGGCATCTCAAAAGTTTATATCCAGGTACCTGTCCCAAAATAGGTACCTTTGAACCCAACAAGTGAGGTGAATCAAAGGCCACTGTTATTCATGAGTGTGTGTCACTGTGGTCAGCTTTTGTCACTGAAATATTGTGACCTTACTGTGATGACTTTTTCTATCCAGTATATTTCCCTAAGTATTTTGGAGCCAAAGCAAATAGCTGAGACAGCCCATGACTGACTGACTTACGGGTTATTCCCGAAAGAGGGAAAAATGAAGGGGACTTCAGTTTTTTTCTTTCTCTTTTCCATAAGATTTCCATTTCCGCCTCCTGTTTGTACTTCACAGAGTACTTAGAAGGCATCAGTGAAACTCCCAATAAATACCCAGTATTTTTCTACATCAAAAGTTTCACAACTCAACACTTCAGGAAGTGTGATTTTATTACTTGTTTATACATTTTTCCCTTTTGCCTGAACCAAATCTGTCTTTGGCCAAATTTAAATGAAATTTGCCCCTCATAGAATTTCAGTTTGATACTGAATTCAGAAGCCAGAAAGACGGAAGCAAGCATTTTAAATACTACAGAATGTATCTATTTTTTTAAATGCATGCTTCTTAGTATTCAAAGCCAGGCACATAAAACAAATTGCAACACATTTCCTCAAGCAACCACTTAGAGATCACACTAAATGAAGTTAGTAATTATGTCTTACATTTTTTTAATGAGCAGTGAGGAATGTGCCTGAATGGTCCACTTTATTGGAAACTTTTCCAGGAAAACTTCCTACCAGCTTCTCCCAGGAGAGAACACTTTCTTTTTTTAAAAAGCATCTAAGTTTACCCCTCTCCACTTCTCTCTCTTCCTCTCTCTCTCAGCTTTTTCAGGTGGTGGAGGGTCTTAGGATCATTGGCACTAATTATTTTTAGTTCCTCCTCACATAACACCTGAAGAGGACATTCTATTTATGGGAACCGAATTACTTAGAAATATTTTCAAGCTCCTTAGCAGAGGTCAGTACACACATTAGCTGGGGGCGAAAGGAATATTCAAGCCCAGGCACCCCTTTTGAATTCACAGCTGGGATTTATGCAGCTCCATGCTGTTGGTCTGGTCCCCTTGGTTACCCTTTACCTTGTTCATAATATCCAGACAGCATGTCAGGACCCATCTCATCTCCACATATCAACAAATGTTTGTGGAGGATCAGCTGTTCCCATGGTACCTGGGCTCAGGGATTTGTGTTGGAATGTGCGGTGTTTCCCAGACCCTGGGTTCCCAGCAAATGCTCACATACAATCTTGATTCTCTGCACCTACTGAGTCCTTCTAGGATTTCATGGTGCTGCTCTGACATTTTCACACTCTGGGTCCTAACTCCCTATTACAAGCTACAGGGATTACTGAAGTCCCTCCCTGAGAGCACTTGCCTTAATAGGCCATTTGTTCTTCCATTTTTTTAGTCTTTAGGTTAATTTCCAAAGAAGCTCTAGTTATCACTTTCCCTCATTCTAAATCCATATGATAAAACTTTCTGAATTGGGCTACTTCCACCGGAGAAAATGTAGAAATTTATCTGGTGGAAAGACCCCCCACACACACACTTTGTTTTTTATCCTATATTCTTAACTGTGTGTTTAATAGTATTTAAAAAAAAAAACCCAAATTGGGTGGCAATGGCTCTCATAGAACAATAGACATAGTATGGAGATATTTTTGAATAAAGATAAAATGATGAATACAACTTGTGTAAATTAAGTGACGTCTAAATAAGAAGACATTTGAAACAGATATTTTATGAAAAAAATTAAAATGCTTCTCTTGAATCATGAATAAGGTAACGTTTCTGACATAGTAACTCTCAACTTCAAAAAATATGTGTCTTGTGTGATAGCTCTTCGGTCTAAGTCTAAAATGTGAGTTTGAAAAAGAAGAATAAACAAAGAAGAAAACTTGAAAAAAATAAAAGACCCACTTGAACAGAACCAGTTTGGAAACTACAGATAATACAGAGTCCATGTTGCTACTCTTGGTAGGATTCCCAGATTTACTAAAAAGAAGAAAAGACAAAAAACAAAAACAAAAAATAAAACAAAACAAAAACCCAGAAAACTGAGATGCCAGTTAAATTTGAACTTCAGATAAACAATGAATAACTTTTAGTCTAAGTATGTCCCAAATATAGCACAAAGCGTACCTAGTTCAAAAGAATTATTTGCTGTTTATCTGAAATTAAAATTTAACTGTGTGTCTTGTATTTTATCTGTCAGGCTTACCCATTAGAGGTTCCAATTCAGTTGAGGCTGGGGGGAAGCCAAAATGACTATACTTTTCATACTGTAAGCTCTGCATGGAATTCTAATAAGTCAGGTTTGGAAACCACTGGATTATCCTTTCAAGACATCACACACACACACACACACACACACACACACACACACACCCCATAACAGAAACATAATGGTGGTCCCAAATCCTGTTTCTGATAGATTTAAACGGCAAAGGAAGAAAAAAAATTTTTATCTGAAGTAAAACAGAAACCAAAGGACATCCAAACTTGCCTTTAGGTATCCTGGCATAGGTAGGATAATACACAAGCATTTTTCAAATTATAGTCTGAACTACAAGCTGGTAGAATTATTAGAATAATCATGATGATCAATATTATTTTGGTTGGCTAGCTTGAATTTTTGTTATCACATATGGTTAGTTGTTAATTGGATATTCTTGCTACCTTTTTCTAAAATACTTTTATTTTATTATATATTTGACAAAGAGAGAAAGAGGGAGTGAGCACAAGCAGAGTGAGCGGCAGGTAGAGGGAGAGGGTTTGCAGAGAGCCCGATGCAGGGGCTCAATCCCAGGACCCTGGGGTCATGTACCAGAGCCAAAGGCAGATGCTTAACCAACTGAGCCACCCAGGTGCCCCCCTTCTTGTTACATTTTCTGACTCATATGAAGTACAAGTTATAAGTAAAAACCCGAATATTACATGTGATTTATAAGCTTTCAAAAACAGAATTCAATAAAATACATAACAATAAATCTAAACTAAATTTAAATGCATTCATTTACTGTACACATAGGAAGTGCCTGATGTGTAGCAGTGCTAGAGGAAAATAATAAATAAGATAGAGCCCCAGCTCTCCAGGTGCTGAAATAAATGATTTAGAATCACATCAATTTCCAGCAGGCCTTTAAGTTTCTCATGATAAGCTGATTAACATAGAGTTTTATATGCAAAATGCCAGAGTAATAGAATACCTGGTTTCACAGAGCTTACAACATTAAAAAAAAAAAAAATCTTTACATTTTTAAATGTAGGAGCCTCAAGATAAAGCTTTATAAAGGTGAAATCCCTTTCGTGGACTGCTGAGACTGCATGGTTTGGTGAGAAGGTAACTTAAAGTGCTTTGTACTGACTAGGTTTATTTAATTAAGAATAAGTTATAGCATTTAGCACAATGTGATAACGTTTCTATTGGTCATTGTCATGAGACATTGTCTGGGTTTTTTTTTTTTCCCCTGTTAAGAATGTACATTGTAACCAGCTTGGACGTGGGAGGCTGTGCTACGTGATGTGAAATAATGGTCATCAGACAGTGGGAGAATTTCAGGCTTTTTAGTGGAGAAAATCCAGCTCAATCCCCCACTATCTCATGAGGTCTGTTCTGACAATGATCACCCACTTTGAGCTCTCATTTTCACTCCCCACTGGACCATCTACTATTCCAGCAATCTCTTCATAAGGCTGAAGTGTGGCAGTCTGATAGTATTCGGGGGTGAGGGGAGCGAGCACTACGTCATGGACTTAGGAACTTATTTAGAATTTCCCACTGTCTCTCCAGAAGTATCCTCTAAGTATTTAACACTTGGTAGTTTGACTTGGAAGTCACTTTGAAGATCACAACACCGAAGCAAGCAGTGTAGGCAGCAAGCACCATTTGCAGCACAAGGGTGTGTCCTGAGAAACAGCCTAATCAAGAGTAAAACCTCACTACGCCAGGATGAGTGAGGATTTAGGAGTAATTATTCTTCCTGGTTGGCTGGAAAATGTCTTTCTGAAAATTAAATCTAGTATGATATGAAAGTTGCTGTGCTTAGTATTCTGGTTCGTAAATAGAGAACATATGCAGAGTACCTGCTCTCAGGGATCAGGTAATCCAAGTGAGGAGTTAAGACAAATGTGTATGAAAATTTAATTAACAAGAGAAATAGACAGCATAGGAAGGTTATTTCTTGCCTCTGAAGAGGACCTATTCAATGATAGCTTCTTATTCTCTGGTCTAGTGTGTTTTCCTGCCCTAGTAAGTATAAGATGGTGGATGGAATTGGGTCATTCTTTTGACATGGTTTCTTGTGGTCTATAGTAGTAATAATAAGAATATAATAGTAGCCACTTATGCAGTGCTTAATACTTTCCAGATACTCTTGCAAGAGCTTTTTTTAATTTAACAGTTTTAATCCCAACAACCTTGTATGGTAAGAGCTCTTACCCCCATCTTCCAGAGAAAGAGAGCTTAAGTAATTGCCCAAGTTTGCACAGCCATGTGGTAACTGAGTCAAACTGACTCTAGGAGCCCATGCTCAACAGTAGTCTCTTCTGTCTTCTTTGCTTCTGCCTATCAACTCTTATAGGCCTTCTAAAAAGTTACATTCCAGAAAATGTTTCCTCTTCTTTTGTCTCTTTATGTTACAAAGTTGAAAGGAAAAACATCTGGTTAGTGGTGATTCTTACAAGAGACACTCTGTCCCTGATCATTGAAATTTTACATTGAGGAGTCCTCGAGAGTACCTAGTCAAGGTCAGTTTATAAGAGGTGGAAGAAGCAGGGAAAAAAACATTAATGTCCCCCCCAAACAATCAGTGATCAACAAAGAGGTTGTGTGGGATGCCAGAAGAAAGTACAGCTCCCTGGAGAAATACACTGTCTTAGTAGGTGGGAAAGGGCTATTTTTCTGTGAGGAACCAAGGTGATTTCTGTGGACGAACTATTCAGTTAACAACAAACAGGGGAAGCTGTGAGCTGTCTCAGGCTTTGTAACATCTGTTAGGACTGCACCTGCCTCAAAGATTTCCTGGTTTCTATTCTCTAGAGAAAGTCAGTCAGCAGGAAATGAGGCAAGTGCATAATGACTTTACGGAAAAAGATGACTTTTAACTCCTTGGGCTTAATTCCTGACAGTGTTACACATCCCTCTTGTCTGTTGTACTTTTCAAGGTGGTAGTTTGTAAAGCGGAAGATGGGGGAGAAGAAAGGGGCCTATGCTTGGAAATGGTGGCTAAACAGAGCACAGGAATGTCTTGGGCCATTGGTCAACTGGGTGACATCAGTGCATCTGGCCAATTAGTCCTCACTCTTGACTCAGTGGGTCACAGGTGGAAACAAAGCATAGCCCTCCTTGCCAGAACAATTCAAAGACTCACCACCTTGTCTCTCCTTTCTTTCTCTAATTCAGTTGTTCCCAAACTTTAGAGTGAATCAGAATCACCTGGGAGAGTGTTAATACAGATTTCTGGATATGACACCCAGAGTTTCTCACTTGGTGTGTCTGGTGTGTTCCATGGGAATTTGCAGTCCTGCAAGTTTTACGTGGGGATGCTAATGCTGCTGGTCTGGGATTACATTTGAGAACCATTGCTGTAATTCATTTAAACAGAAATCCTTTATGCTTATTATTCTATTCTAGAGCCTTTCTCCCATCAGGATTATCCAGTGCCCAGAGATTTCTGTCTTTTCTTCCTATCGGTACCAGTGATGAAAACCTGCCTCTCATTTTCCTCTCCATCCTAGCCTGAGCCCCAGCCCAGCCCAGCCCACCCACTCCCAGCCCCAGCATTTCTCTCCAACTTAAAGAAATTGATGAAATTATATTCCAGGAGCCGCAGAAAGAAGCTGAGTGGCCATGGCCTTCCCAAGCTAATAGAATAGAGCAGGCATTTCTCCCAAAGTCCTCACTACACTAGAGGTAGTACTCTAGGCCAGTTTTTCTGGAGTTAGATTACTACAGATGAAATACAAAAAGCTTTATCCATTATTATTTATGAGACTTTGGGCAAGTAACTAACCTTTCTATATTTCATGTGAAGTGTATGGAAGAGTACTGGCACATAGAAAGCCACTTAATAAAAATAGTTATTACAGTCAGAAACTCTCTGGATATAATATATGCAGCATCATTCAAAGAAGTAAAAAAAAAGAGTATAATCTCTATATGTAAAGTGTTTATTGTGTTACTATGATTACAGTGCTTACTACATTAATTGCATTTATACTGATTGTTATAATTAACCATATTATTTATTCTTATTACTGTTCTAGTCAAGTATGATTAACATATAATGTTGTATTAGTTTTAGGTGTACAATTCAACCTTCTTCAGTGATCATCAAGATAAGTGTATTCTTAATCCCTTTTATCTGTTTCACCCATCCCCCCATCTGCATTCCCTTTGTCAACTCTCCATGCTGTTCTCTGTATTTAAGAGTCTGGATTTTTTTTGTTTGTTTGTTTGTCTCTTTTTTCCCTTCATTTGTTTTGTTTCTTAAATTGCACATATGAGTGAAATCATATGATATTTATCTTTCTTGGACTCATTTATTTCATTTAGAAAAATACCCTTTAGTTCCATCCATGTTGTTGCAAATGGCAGGAATTTATTCTTTTTTATGCTGAATGATACTCTATTGTGTGTATATACTGCATCTTCTTTACCCATTCATCTGTGGATGGACATTTGGGTTGCTTCCATAATTTGGCTATTGTAAAATACATTGCAATAAACATAGAGGTGCATGTATCTTTTTGAACTAGTGTTTCATTTTCTTTGGGTAAATTAGAATAGAATTAGAATTTAGAACAGAATTAAAATTCTATTTTTAATTTTTTGAGGAAGCTCCACACTGTTTTCCACAGTGGCTGCACCTGTTTGCATTCCCACCAACAGGGCACAGTGTTTGTTTCTTCCACATCCTTATCAAAACTTGTTATTTCTTGTGTTTTTGATTTTAGCCATTCTGGCAGGTGTAAAGTGATATCTCATTGTGGTTTTGATTTGCATTTCCCTGATGATGAGTGATATTGAGCATCTTTTTATGTGTCTGTTGGTCATCTGTATGTCTTCATGGAAAATTTACTTTTCAGGTCCTTAGCCCATTTTTTAAATTAGATCATTTGTTTTTTTGTGTTAGGTTGTATAAGTTCTTTATATTTTCGATATTGACCCCTGTACTCTGAAATCTATAAAATATTGATGAAAGAAATTGAAGATGACACAAATAAAAGATTCTCCATGCTCATGATTGGAAGAACCAATATTGTTCTTATGTTCACACTTATGTTCTTATGTTCACACTTCCCAAAGAAATCCACAAATTTAATGCAATCCCTATTAAAATACCAACAATGTATTTCATAGAACTAGGACAAATAATCCTACAATTTGTATGGAAGCACAGAAGATCCCAAATAGCCAAGGTAGTCAAGAAAAGAAGAACGAAGCTGGAAGAATCTCAAGCCCAGGTTTCAAAATATATTACAAAGATATAGTAATCAAAACAGCATGGTCCTGGCACAAAAATAGAGACATAGATCAATAGTACAGAAAAGAGAGCCCAGAAATAAACTCATGCATACCTGGTCAATTAATCTACAACAGAGGAGGCAAGAATATACAATGGAAAAAAGACAATCTCTTCAACAAATGGTGTTGGGAAAACTGAACAGCCACATGCAAAAGAATGAAACTGGACCACTTTTTTACACTGTACACAAAAATAAACTCAAAATGGATTAAAGACCTAAATGTGAGACCCGAAATCATAATATTCCTGGAAGAGAACATAGGCAGTAATTTCTTTGACATTGGCCATAGGCAACAGTTTTGTAGGTATGTCTCCTTAGGCAAGGGAAGTAAAAGCAAAATTAAACCATTGGAAACATTCCAAGATAAAATGCTTTTACACAGTGAAAGGAATGATCAACAAAACTAAAAGGCAACCTACTGAATGGGAGAAGGTATTTGCAAATGACATATCTAGTAGAGTTAATATCCACATCATTTCCTAAAAGTAAAAGTCTATATGTAAGGCATATGCAATATTTTAGTCATTTAAATACTTGAAAAGGAATATTTATCATATTAATAAAATACATATTGTACAAATATAGTATATATACTTATATCTGAATTATAGGAAATATCAATCATCTTTATTACATTAGGTATAAAATATAAAATGTGCAATATCATATAATACATAATTAAACATATTAGAATAATAATTGTATTCATGTTGACATATGCAGAGTACCTGTATGCAAGATGTACATAAAATATATTAAAATGTTACATATATAATTAATATTAACATAGAAAATGTTGAAAAAGTAAAATATATGGAAGATACATTTATATATATGTAATGTATTATTCATATTATTTATTATATATAATCTGTTATTTATGATTTCTAAACAGTTGGTTCATTTCAGTCTATTCTACATTTCAGTCTATTCTGCCACATTCATATTACATAAAGCTATCACTAATCTTATTGGAAAAACAACTCAAGGGGCACCTGGGTGGCTCAGGTCATGATCTCAGGGTCCTGCGATCAAGCCCCGCACTGGGCTCTCTGCTCAGCAGGGAACCTGCTTCCCCCTCTCTCTCCGCCTGCCTCTCTGCCTACTTGTGGTCTCTCTGTCAAATAAATTAAAAAAATCTTTAAAAAAAAAGAAAGAAAAACAACTCAAAGTAACAAATTCATTAGATGATGGAAAGCTGACTTCATTTCCTCAGTACATTAACAAATGGAAATTATAGTCTTGGAGGTCTTTGGTATATATCCAGTGCTTTTCCTTAAGTGCATGTTTTTAAACAAGGAATTAACAAGGTAATTAACACTGTTTTTCACTTCTGCAGCAATATGTTAACTACAAAGGCTTTAAAAAATTGATAATATTTTCTGGGCTCTTGTTGAAGAGAGCAGCATCAGCCTCATAGGGTTTATTCACGGGCTTCCAGAATATCTTGCTGTTGTATCTCCTCTGTCTTCCCACTATGGTGCCTGCAGTTCCACTGTTCCACGATTCTTGATTTAATCACTATGATTATTCTCCTCTTAAGGAGCAGCCTTCTTCAAAATCCTTCTATTTCAATGAGGAGTATCTTCCTGCGAGTCCCATTACTAAGGTCATTTTCTGCGACATTGGCCTGTGACAACTTGGGGTATTTAGACTTTAGAGGCACCAAAATTATAAGAAAAGGGAGATGGAGACAAATTGTTCCTGCTTCAGTCTTCTTTATGTCTTCTACAAAAGGAAAGAATCAACATTGAGATCCTTATTAAGTCAGTCTTAATTCTTTAATATTTTGCCAAACTGAAAGCCAATATTATCATCAGTAATATGGCCCTAGAGAAATGTGTGACTGACAGAAGTTAATCTGAAGGCATGTGCTAATGAATTTTGAACTAAAAGTTAATAATCATACCCTGTGGAAAAAGCCATGTGCACAGAGAATTTAGTCTATCTTGAATCACCGTTCAAAAGACACTGGTTTAAAGTTGACTTTATTTAAATCTCCAAGCGTTTTAAGTGGGCAGCCGTTTAAAATCAAATACACAGTGGTGATTATAATAATCCCTTCCATTTGTTCAAAGCCTGACTGTATACAAAGGCTTTTCAGGGCATTTTCAGATTTTATCAAGGATGTTCTCTCATTTAAGACTTAGCCTAGACCAACCCTGTTTTGTAGCGGGTAATTAATAGTCTTATTTTCCCCAAGTAGAAACCAAGGCTCAGACTGAGAAGTCAAGCAATATAAGCTCACACGGATGATAGGTTGTGGATCCAAGATTAAAATCAACCCCTTGGTAGCCAGTGCACCTTCCATCCCACTGTGCTCTCTTTGAAGATATTTGGGGTCCTGGGATAAATAATATGTGCTGCCCAAGATCTACAGAGTCACCATCTGAGTCCCAATTTAAAGAAAAATTGGGACTGAGCAATTGTAGCCAGATGTTCTCCTCTCTGGATTTTGATACCCCTTCTACCTGGGTGAATGGGCTGCACTGTGTCTTACCCGAATTTGTATGTTAAAATCCCAACCCCCTCAGTACCTCAGAAAGTAACTGTATTTGGACGTAAGGGCTTTAAAGAGGCGATAAAGTTAAGGTGAAGCTGTTAGAGTGGGCCTAATTCACTTTGACTGGTGTCTTTATAAGAAGAGTCACAAAGGTCACGTGCGTAGAGGGACAGCCATGATGAAGAGGCAGCAAAGGGTAGCCTCCTGCCAGGCAGAAGAAAGGCTTGCAACAGATCCTTCCCTGGTGGCCTTCAGAGGCAACAACTCTGCTGGCACCTTGATCTTGGAACTCTAGCCACCCAGTCTGTGCTACTTTGTTATGGCAGCCCTAGTAATCTAATACAACACCCAAAACGATCACTTTGAATCCCCATCTGGAACAAGTAATGAGAGGGCAGTTTTGGAAGCATCTACGCAGTGAAGCTATTCATGAACGTCTTAACCCCTAGAGAATAGACCTTCCAGTCCTCATGAACATGTCTTACTGCTTATTTAGGCTAAAGCTTTTTTTTTTTTTTAGATTTTATTTTATTTATTTATTTATTTGAGAGAGACAGTGAGCCAGAGGGAGAGAACACAAGCAGAGAGGGACCGAGGGAGAGGGATAAGTAGATTCCGCACTGAGCAGGGAGCCCTACTTTGGTCTTGATCCCAGGACCCTGAGATCATGATCTGAGCCGAAGGCAGAGGCTTCCCCGACTGAGCCACCTAGGTGTGTGCCTAAGGTGAAGCTTTTCTTTAACCATCTTCAAGTGACATGTACTGTGCATTTTTATTATTTATTGAGATGTCCCACCTGCTTCCTCTTTTCCTTCATCATTCTTTCCTTTCTCGTCACTCTTTCTTGTCTTCTCTTCTTTCTCTTCTGTCTCTTCTATCCTTTCTCCTTGTCTTTCTCCTATCTCCCTTCTCTTTGATCTTTCCCATCCTCTCTCCTTCTGTCTTATATTTTCTTCTCTTTCACTCCCCCACACTTATATATTCTCCTGCCCTTACCTAAACCTTTCCTCTTTCCTCTCAAAACAGTTTCTTTGAAAAAGGACAGATGTTCGATCCTTTTTTGCCTGAGTGCAAACAGTCCTCAAAATAAATTATCCCACAGATGTTTTCTCTGAATTCAGCAGGCACTTACATGAAATAAATTGCTGATCCAATCGCTAGTGGAATGGTAGGCATCAAAGAATAGATGTGGAGGCATTTCTGGGTTGGCACAACGCTTTCTATGTCCCCAAAGTCATACTATCAACATATATCAACTCTTAACTATTCAGAAGTCCTCCTGAAGCCACTTTTATACTAAATATTCTTTGAGATTCCTGAACTATTTCAGTTTTAAATATATTTAAAATTGTCCCTAGTCAGTGGGTCTGGAAAAGAGAAGCTGCAAGTGTCGACTGGCAGGAATGACTGAAACGAATAGGGATTCTCGAATTTATTGTTATCTGATCGAACTGGATTTGAAGGCTAAGGGTCACAGTGTCAAGCACACATTATGTCTTAGGTACCTGTTTGTCTCTTCCAGTGCACTTATTGCCATATTCATGTGGGCATAACAAAATGGAACATTGAAATCAACATTGCAGATTCCCCCCTTCTGTTTGACTCCTTTGGAGGAAACAAACAGTGAAGAGCTTCTCAGCTTGTCGTAAAACAGCATTCTCAACTCTCCGCTTCAGCTTTTTGGATTTCATCTTATATATAGAATAACATACTTACAGTCCATAAAATGAATTCTTAAATTGCAGTAGAAATATGGCTTAACACTTCTTCTCTGGCCCAAAGAAAATAATTGGTATCCCAATAAAGCCATTATTAAAAGTAATGGATGGGCAAAGCCTGGAAAAATCATTTTTGAAAATTTCCAAACAGGATGAAACAGGAAAATGTCTGGGTTTCACAGTGTTATTTAACAAACACACACTGTCTGCTCAGGGGACCTGCATCTCCTCAGTCATGAATTAAACATCATCTCATGGTGCCCCTTCTTGTAATGATGGTAAAATCTATGACTTCCAGGTGTGGCTTTAGGACAGAAATTTAAAGAAGAAGAAAACCAGTGAAGTTTTCTACAGTTTTAAACACTACAGATATTAATTACCAGGTTTTATCTAGAGTGACAAGTGAATAAGAAAAGGCAAGGCTGAATGAGATTTATGGACCATTAGAAGGTACCCTTGCTAAAGACAGACAAGAATCCTTCTCTTTTGATGGACATGGGCATCTTCCAACTAAAGGTGGAATTTTAGGTTATCAGTCCCAGGCAGGAAACAATTAATATCTTCATTGTCTGGCAACTGGGGCACTTCTGTTTATCAACCATCCCTGAAAAGAGATTGCATATAAAATTCTATCACTGCCATGGCCATACCTCTCTTGGGGTGTCTGTACCTACAGCTACTGCTATAAGTCTAGAGAAGTGAACTCTTTCTGGAAAGGACCTTGCAAGACGCCTCGTTTTTATTCTACCTATAGCCAAAGTCTAACTGCTCATTCATTAAAAAAAAAAAAAAAAAGGAAAGAAGAAAGAAAAGAGGAAATGAACAAAATGTAACTATATCATTTCAGAGTGTGATAGCTAGAGCGATCTTGTACATAGCAATTCACAAGTTGAAATTTATATCTAGTTATCTATAGAGCTGTGTTGAATTGTACAAGATACAAATTTTGGAAATGGATATTTTGGAAATAAGAGTAAAAGAGGTCTTGTAAGAGCTCTAAATATAACAAAAATATGCACGGGATTACCTTGAGACTGCCTGATTCACATATTGGTCCATCATTGCTCTAAGTACCCTTGCTATTGTCCGCTATTTTTCTTGCTTCAGTTCTAAAAGTTGTGATGGCAAAGAATCATTGACCAGTCTGGGGAGAGGGAGAAGAATCCTGTCTCTCAGCTGGACACGTCTCTCTACTCACGCTCACGTGCCATTGAGCAGCACTAAGTCACGGTTTGGAAGGCTGAATGTAAGATACCTCTCTTTCAAAGACTTTAACTCCTGACTCCTTGGATATAATCTGAACCTTTTGTGCCTCAGTTTACTCTTCTGTCAAATGGCCATATTAGGCTCTGTGATACATTTAAGTTTCCTCATAATCATTTAATGAAACTGATCAAAGTTTCTCGACACTAGCCCTAGTATAGGGAAAAAATCTACACAACAGAGCAAAGAGAACATGAAGTTAACAGTGTCTCCTTTCCTGGTCGTGCTGTCATGTGAGGATCTAGATTAGCCAGGACTTATGACACAGAGAGTACAGGCAGAAAATAAGTGTAATAATTTACCAGCCCATAGATATTTTGAACTTTTTCAAGTTCAAGACTTATACAAGTAGAAGCTTATTCAAATTAATGACAGTTGCCCAGGAATCCATTGTTCAGGTTTTGTGTATTCCAGGAAAATACTGTCTAGGCCTTTGTTTATCATCCTTCTCTATCAATTTATGACTACTTAGCCGTATGGAATATTATGGTTTCTAATTCCAAGAGGTATATAAAAAAAAGCAAGAGATACACTATATATATTTGTATTTTTGTCTCTTCTCCCTGCATGTGAATATGTTGGACAGATAAATGTAGATGCCATAAAGACAACTATCCTGGTTAATAGCACTTAAAACTCTTAAGGGAAAATGTTGAAGTACACACGCAGATGGAGCTTTGTGACTTATCTGATGGCTTTAGCCTCTGTACCTTGATTTCCCAACTTTGTTCATATCCATTGTCTTTGAGCAGTTGGGGAGTCTGTGGAATATCTGCTTTTGTCTATGTGTAAGGTAAAGAGAGAGTTATTTGAGTATAGGACAGGCTGGTTTTTAAATTATAGACAAATCTCTCTACTTCTTAGGAATTCTTTTCATTAGGATTTTAAATGGATTTTCTGAAACTACTTTCTTCCTCTTGGAGGATCTTTGTCATTATGAAGACAGAAGGATCCTCCTGGATGGTCAATAAATAGGTAATCTGCTAAAACAAAAAATGGTTACAAAATCCAGATACAGGTTGTGAATTTGGAAACCAGAATAAAGTAAACCAGCAGGGAAGTGTAGCCTTGGAACAAGGGAAACTAAATAGGAGTTAGGTAAGGTTTTAAAGAAGGGATAGAATAAAGGAAAGCATGGTCAAGGAACTCATTGGGAATGTGAATCAGAGTAAGGAGATACTAATGTCTATGTTATGATATCTAGAAAGCTATTATAGTAATACAACTGAAGAGTGAATGATCACAGCATGGAAGAAAAAATCTGTAGCAGATTATTGATAAAATGTGTATAAAAAAATAGCCTGTCTAGTGATTTCCACAATCATCTGGACAGCTTTATTTATACTATGCACATCTGTGTCTGCCCTTTGCTGTCACCGAAAATTCTCGATCTAGGTCAATAGTTCATGTTATAGATAAAGAGACAGTGACTCAGAAGGGCTAAATGATTTGCTGCAAATCAAAATTATTATTTATGAACATACAGAGAACAACAAGAGACTTTTGCATTGAATCGTCTTGGGGCACAGTAGGATGCCTCTTTTTGTAGAGGGAGGTGTCCTTCTTTTATAGTCATAGAATTGGGGACCCATTTGATTCTTCCTGTATCCTTCTTAAATCTCAGGAGTTCAGCACTCCCACCTCCTCCTTCCCTTTTAAAGTGTATTCACATGCCATCCACATCACTCAAAAGATAAAGGTTTGGAACTCTGCTTGTACCTAGTGAGACAGTTCCTGTCAATGTTATCTCTTACAGCCTTTGAAAAAGCCGGCCTTCTCTTTTTGTTGCGCTGAAGCGGTTTTGTTTTCTTTCCTCTAGCTCTGTGAAACATGTATGTTTGTCTTCGTATTTTCCGTTTTGGTTCTTTTTATATTTTCACGAAATATCCAGCCGATAATCCCTTATTACCTATATTTCGCAAACCTCAAATGCTTCCTCCAAACACAGACTGGCGGAGCTTTGGCCTCAAGCAAACTTCAGGTGATTGTGGCCAGAACATTAATTCTTGTCTGAGCGAGTTATAAGCTAAACAGACTGTATTTGGAACCTTAAAAGCCTTATTAGAATATTGTCTGGGAATTCAGCTTTGTTCTACTGAGCCTGCAAAAGAACTCCTGAACTGCTACTCAGACATTCATCGAAACGGATTTTTTTTCAGCAGGAGGAAGTGCAGGTGCCACATTGAAGAGTTGCAAAGGGAGTCATTTGGTACCAACAGTAGAGGTTTATTACAAACACTTGCATTTTATTGTTAAAAACACATACTTTGATTTTCTAAACTCCTCCAGTGTTTGGCTTCCAATTTTTATCTCTTATACCCCAAAGAAACTACTTCACAATCAGGAGTGAACATACCCACCGTCCCTAAAAGTTTCCGCATGACCCTTTCTAATTCCTTTCTTCCAGCTCTTTTCCCAAACACCTTGCAAAGCAACCACTGATCTGTTTTCAGTCTCTCTACATAAGTTAGCTTTTCCTAGAGTTTTATATAAATGGAATCATATAGCATGCATTCATTCTTTTATCTCCCTTGCTGCCTCTTTAGCTAGCTATAACTTCTTTTTTTCAATTTTAGTGGTTGCTTTAGAGTTTATAGTAATCTTTACCTTCAAAAGATTCTGTACTACTTTATATGTAGTATAAAAATCTTATAATTTGGGGTACCTGGGTGGCACAGTCAGTTAAGCAGCCAGCTCTTGGTTTCAGCTCAGTTCATTATCTCAGGGTTATGAGTTCAAGCCTCACACTGGGCTCTGCCCTCAGGGTTGGAGTCTGGTCGAGTTTCTCTCTCCCTCTCTCTCTCTCTAATCCTCCTGCTCATGCTCTTTCTTTCAAATAAATAAATAAATAATTTTTGAAAAGTCATATTTTTTCTGTTTCTCCCCTCCATGCTTTATGTTATTATCATACATTTTACCTATGCATATGTTATAAACCCCATAATACATATTATGTCATTTAAACAGTCAGTATCTCTAAAGAGATTTAAACAATAAGAAAAATATATTTTTTTCTCAGACAGTTACAACTTACGGCGTTCTTTATTCCCTTGGGTAGATCCATATTTCCATCTGGTCTTATTTTCCTTCTGCCTGAAGGACTTCCTTTGGCATTTGTTAGAGTGTAGACCTGCTGTTGATAAAGTGGTATTTATGTTTTCCACCATTTTTCCTTTTTTGGCAATCCCCTCCTGAACCTCTCTTCTGATATGCATTCAAGGTCATCTGAGCTGGCTTTAGGTGTTTAGTTCCTCCCTATACGTTAGTCTATATATTTTTTTAAGATTTTATTTATTTGTTTAACAGAGAGTGCACAAGCTGGGGGAGTGACAGGCAGAGGGAAAGGGAGAAGCAGGCTCCCCCATTAAGCAGGGAGCCCAATGTGGGACTCAATTCCAGGACCCTGAGATGATGACCTGAGCTGAAGGCAGATGTGTAATTGACTAAGCCACCCAGGTGCCCCATGATAGTCTATATTTCATCTTTTCCAGAATTGATTTGGTTATTCAATTTTCTTTTATTTTCCATATAAACTTTAAAGTCAGCTTGTTGGTATTTACAAAAGGGTTTATTAGAAATTTGACTGAGATTGTATTACTGAATCTATAGGTCAAAGGGGAGGGAGAACATTGTGACAGTATTGAGTCTTCCAACCCATGATCAAATATAGCTCTTTGTTTATTTAAGTTTTCTTTGATTTCATTCACTAGTGTTTTGTATGTTTTTTTCATACAGACTTTGTACCTATTTAGATTTATACCTAAGTAATTCCGTTTAGGGTGCTATTACAGATGGTATCACTATTATGCTTCAGATTTCAATTTATTATGCAATGTATGATTATACAATTGACGTTTGTAGGTTGACCTTGTATTCTGAGGCCAGGTAAAACTCATTTATTAGTTCCAGGAGTATTTTATGAATTCTTTGGGATTTTCTCTATAGACAAATATATTATCTCTAAGTAAAGATAGATTTATTTCTTCCTTTCCAATATATTCCTTTTATTTCTTATTCTTGCTTTATTGCTCTAGCTAGAATTTCCAGTATGATGCTGAATAGGAATGGTGAGAGAGGATAGCCTTGACTCCTTGTAGGGGTTAGGAGAAAACATTTAGTGTTCTACCATTAAATATCATGATAGCTTATATATATATTTTTTAAATACTCTGCATTAAGTTAAAGGACTTTGCTCACAAAGAGTTAGTTTGTTACTGCAGTATTATTGTTATTACTACAGATAGAAAACTGTACCACAAATGAATGTATGTTGAACTTTGTTGAAAGCTTTTTCTGCATGTACTAATGTGGTCATATGGATTTCTTATTTAGTCTAGTAATATGGTGAATTGTTGTGATTGAATTTTGAATGTTGAGCCAGCCTTGCATTCCTGGAATAAACTCCACTTGAATTTGATGTATTGTGCTTTTTATATATTGCTGGATTTGATTTATTAATATTTGTTATGAATTTTTCTATCTGTGTTCATAACAAATAATGCCCTCTAGTATTCTTTACCTGTAATGCTCTGTCTGATTTTGGTATTAGAATAATGCTGACTTCATATGATTTGAAAAATATTCCCTCTTCTTTCATTTTCTGAGAGGGAGTATGCAGGTTGGTATTATTTCTTCCTTAAATGCTTGGTAGGTCTCATCAGTGAAAGTACCTGGACTTGGAGAATTTTGTTTTGCTTTGTTTTAGCATATTTAAAACTACAAATTTAATTCTTTTATTTCTCCCTCTGTTTTTTTTTGTTTGTGTGTTTCTTTGTTTTTAGAGAGAGAGTAAGATTTGGGGGAGGAGCAGATGGAGAGGGAGAGAGAGAATCTTAAGCAGTCTCCATGCCCAATGCAGAACCCAGTGCAGGGCTCAGTCTCACAACCCTGAGATAATGACCTGAGCTGAAATTGAGTTGGACACTTAACCAACTCGGCCACCTAGGCACCCCACAAATTTAATTATTTTAATAAATATAGGGCTATTCTTCTTCTATCATTGTAGATTTAACTGTTTATCCTTTCAGATCCATCAGTTTTGGCCCCAAGCTCTATTGTTAGGTGAATGCATGTATAAGATTGTTAGGCATTCGTGGAGAATTAATCCCTCTATTATTATGTAATGTCCCTCTTTGTACCTGACAGTCTTCCTTTTTCTGCCTTGTTTGGAATTAATATAACTACTTCAGCCTCCCAGTCAGTATTTGAACATATTGATTTTAAAAAGTGTTTTGGGTAGATAAAATATAGATGAGTCTTATTTTCTACTATTGTTGTTTTCCTCTTTTATCTAATGATATGGTCTCTACCATTTAACAGGTACATTGAAACCATGGGCATTTAAAGTAATAATATATTTGCATTAAAATTTGTCATGTGACTGTCTGTTATCTATTGTTATTTCTTCTATGTGTCTTGTTTCTACTTATTGTACCTTTTCCAATTTTTGAAATATTTTTCTTTAATATTTTTACCTTTTCCATACACTTAAATATTTAGACTTAAAAAATCTTTTTAATGCTTGTGCTAGAATTTAAAATACACTTTTTTTAAAAAAAAAAAGATTTTATTTATTTATTTATTCGACAGAGGGGGGGAGAGAGAGAGAGAGAGAGATCAAGAAGGGGAAGGGACAGAGGGAGAGAATCTCAAGCAGACTCCGTGGTGGGTGGAGCCTAATCCCTGCTGTGGGACTTGATCCCACAACTCTGAGATCATGAGTTGAGCCAAAATTAAGAGACAGATGCTTAACTGACTGAATCACCCAAGCACCCCATAAAATATGCTTTTTGAAATTATTTGAGTCTATTTTCAAATAATATGATACCACTTTACATGTAGTAAAAGCACCTTATAACAGTACATTCCCAGTGTCTCCTTTCCATCTTTATTCCAGTGTCACATAGCTCACTTTTTTTTTTTTTAAGATTTTATTTATTTGACAAAGAGAGATTGATCACAGGTAGGCAGAGAGGCAGGCAGAGAGGGGAAAGCAGGCTCCCCACTGAGCAGAGAGCCTGATGCGGGGCTCAATCCCAGGACCCTGAGATCATGACCTGAGCTGAAGGCAGAGACCTTAACCACTGAGCCACCCAGGAGCCCCCACATATCTCACTTTCATACACACTATAACTATGAACGCTCAATGCATTTTTACAGCTATCACTTTTAAACTCTTTTAGGGTGGTTAAAAATAAGAAAAATAAAGTTATATTTTACCTCCATTTATTCTATTTCCAGTGTTCATCTCTTTATATGGATCCAAGTTCCTGCCCTTAATCATATTCCTTCTGCCTGAAGAACTTTCTTTAATGTTTGTCATAGGAGAGGTCTACTGACAATTAATTCTATCACTTTTTGTTTCTTGAGGAAGTCTTTCCAGGCTTCTTTTGCTAAACAGAGAATTCTGGGTTTGATAGGGCTTTTTCTTCTCTTTTAACACTTTCAAATTCTCACTCCACTATTTCTTATTTGCACGGTTTCTGATCAGAAATCTGCTGTAATTCTTCTCCTTTGCCTCTGTAGGGAAAATATCTTTTTTTCCCTCTGATTTTTCTCAAGAATTTCTCTTTCTCTTTGGTTTTCTGCAGTTTGAATATGATATCCTTAGGTTTTGTGTTTGGGGTATTTATTCTACTTGAATTTCTGGTGTTTTATTCTGTTTTTTCTGGCGAATTTCTGGTTTTGTTTTTGAAAATTTTGAAAATTTTCTGCATTGTTTCTTCAAATATATTATCTGCTTTGTTTTCTTTTCTCCTTCCAGCATTCCAATTTTTCACATTATGTCACTTGATTTGCTCCCACAGCTCTCCAGTGCTGTTTTTTTGTTTGCTTGTATGTTTTGTTTTGTTTTCTCCACACTTTACCTCTGTGCTTCAGCTTGTATAAGTTTTATTATTTCCTTCAAATTCACTGATTGTTTTCTCAGTTCTGTCAGATCTACTCATGAGTCCATTGAAGGTCTTCTTTTCTGTTACAGTGTTTTATGTTTCTAGCATTTCCATTTGATTCTTTTTTATAGTTTCTATCTCTATGCTAGAATACACTGATTTTGCATGTTTACCATAGCTTTTCATTGGCCCTTGAACATATCTAAATCTCATTCTTTTTTTTTTTTTTTTTAAGATTTTATTTATTTATTTGAGAGAGAGAGAGAGCGTGAGTGGTGGGAGGGGCAGAGGGAGAAGCAGACTCCGCGCTAAGCAGGAAGCCTGACACAGGGCTTGATCCCAGGACCCTGAGATCATGACCTGAGTCTAAGGCAGATGCTCAATAGACTGAGTCACAAAGGCACCCTTCTAAGTCTGGTTCTGATGATTGCTTTGTCTCTTCAGAGTGTATATTTACTGCCTTTTGGCATACATTGTAATTTTTGGTTGGAAGCTGTATATATTATATGGAACAGTAGATGCTGAGGTAAATATATTTATGTTAATCTATCCAGGGTTGGGCTTTGTTTGAAATTTGTTTTTCCTGTGGTTCCTAGTGTTGAGGACTTCTGTTGCTATGTGTACCAGAGACTTCGAATTCCTCTGGTTAACTTGATTTTGTCTTTTTTCTTGGCTCTTTACTTTGTGCTCTTATTAAGCATTTGTCTTGTGCATTGCTCTCAGCTGAAATACACTACTACTGTTACTGGAGGTTTAATAATGTGGGATGTTGGGAAGGAAACCAGTCTTAATGTCTGGTTGAAAAAGAGTGTTTGGTATCCAGTGTGTCTGTTCCTTGGGATGTGGCCTTTATAAGTGATTCTGATCCTCATTCAGGGATGGAACTTTCTTCTTCCCCCCATTCCTTCTCTTGGATATCCTCTAGTATTTTCAGTCAATGCATCAGACGTATGCCACTCTATAGATTAAGTGCTTTTTTCTTTTATTTTGTTTTTCAAGTAAGACAGGGCAACTGAGAACAAAGGAGTTTCCTTTTTTCAGCTGCAATAGTTCATTCTGGCAGTATATACCTCTGAGGATTAAATTTTTTGTTCCATCAGGGAGATAGGGTCTGGGATGATTCAGCAGTGACTATTTTCTATCCTTCGTAAAGCACCATAGGAAAGCTTTTTCCATGTTCTCCCTTATCTTCCCTGTGAGAGCCTAGTGGGGTTCCTACAAGAAAAGTTTGCAATATTATGGAAACACCACTATGATTATGACCCCAGGGTTTCCACATTTTTACACTAGACCACTCTTAACCTCCAAAAATTCATTCATCAAAATCTCTAGTTTAATGTTTTTACCAGCTGATATGGATTCCAGTGACTTCTACTCCACACAAGAAAATACTTGGATACCATTTTTCACTATTGGTATCTTTTCCTTTAAGTTTCATCAACTGTTCTAGAATGTTTCTAGGATCATCATTTGTTCTGAGACCTTGTTTTCTGATGGATTCGTGAAAATTGATTAATCAGATGGTCTGTGCAGCTTTTTCTTTCTTAAGGATGGGAACTTCTTTTTCTCACTCTCTACATGTCTAAGCTAAAAATCAAATGTCCGCCCACATACATGATAATTGAAGTTTTAAAATATTCTCATTTTAAACTGTGCTTTAGTTTTACTTGTTCTCTTTGTTGTTCTGTATAGTTTTTTGTTGGAAGATAGGTGGAGATATTTGAATTAGGGAGTCATCATCTACTCATGGACCAATTGCCTTTGTTCAATCCTGAAAAAGATTTCTGGTTGATATCATGCTTCTCCATAGGTTTTGATTTACCAGAATTAGAATGATTCTCTCTGGAATAGTAACTTTTTAAAAAAGTATTTTATTCATTTATTTGAGAGAGAGAGCATAAACATGGGGAAGGGCAAAGGCAGAGGGGGAAGCAGACTCTCCACTGAGCAGGGAGCCCAATACAGGGCTTGATCTCAGGACCCTGATATCATGACCTGAGCCAAAGGCAGATGCTTAACTGACTAAGATACTCAGGCACTCCTGGAGTAGTAACTCTTATGGTATAGTTTCTCTGCGTCATCTAGACTCATTCTAGTTTGAATTTCCCTGAATCTGGTTGGACTAAAACAGAACTCTGCAAGATGGCTCCATCTTGGGGTACAAACACCAGATTTCCATGGTTACAACTTAACTTGCATTGGCATTAATAATTGCTACTACTGCCTTCAATTAGGGTTAGAGGTTACTAAAATTTTTAAATGATTGACTCATAAACTACAGTCATAGTAAGAATTCTATTATTTTTTATTTTGGCAAGTGACCTTTTCAGGTAACTTTGCTCTTTTCCTCTTAGTTCTCTTAAATATCTTAATGTTTTGGGTATGGCATTCTTGATTGCCAAGATTACTTTATATAATGTCAATTATACAAGGTATCAACTAACCTCAACTACAAAGTGGCTAAGCATTCCATCAACCTCTTTACCATGATTATTGAGGAAAAATATAAAGAACGATACCAAGACAAAAACCACAGAAATTTCCATCCAGGTTGACAGAGCCATTAATCAATGTTCTGTGCATTAGTTATTAACATCTCTATGAATCTATGTAATTATTTTTGAAATGAGCTCAATTTCACCATTGTATCTGCAATATCTCATGAAGGCTGCTGGATGCTTCTTTGATACAATAAAAAAAAAATTACCTGTACACTTTCAGAACCCTCTGATTTGTTCTTACCAAATCTATGTTGACTTCAACTGATTACAGTACTCCTTCGAAATTTCTTATATTTTAAATAATCTCTTATGGAAATTTAGCCAAGTGTAATTTACTGAATTATAATCTCTAGAATCCATATGTCCTTCCCTCACTGCCTTCCTTCTTTTTTCTTTTAATTAAGTATCTACCAAACTCTGGACTATTAACAACTTTGCCATTATCTATTTCTAAGAAGTTATTAGCAAGAGTTCTGAGATGACATCTTGAAGACTTGTTAGGACTTTAAAATTTACATCTGCCTTTATAGTATGTGGAAATGTTCTTGATAATTAGAAATTTTTTTTTAAAGATTTTATTTATTTACTTGCCAGAGAGAGAGAGAGAGAGAGAGAGTGCAAGCAGACAAAGTGACAGGCAGAGGGAGAGGGAGAAGCAGAGGGAGAAGCAGGCTCCCCACTGAGCAAGGAGCCCGATGTGGGACTCGATCCCAGGACCCTGGGATCATGACCTGAGCCGAAGGCAGCTGCTTAACCAACTGAGCCACCCAGGCGTTCCAATAATTAGAAATTTATTAGTACTTTAACCTGAGTTGTAATTTTCTCTTCGTATTATTACATAATTTTTAACTTGAAAATTAATTTACTTGATGAAGTATATGGAAGAATTAAAGTAAACTTTTCTTATTTACTCAGGAAACATTTGTTAAAAACAAGAAACACTTAAAGAGCACTTATTTGAATTTATAAATCCCCTTTAAGTTTGCAAATGCAATAACTGAAAGGGTCCGTCACTTCCTCAATTTTTCTTTTTTTTTAAAGTCCATTCTATTTTATTATTTTATTTTTTAAAGATTTTATTTATTTATTTCAGAGAGAGAGTGAGAGAGAGAGAATGGGATTGTGGGAGGGTCGGAGGGAGAAGCAGACTCCCTGCTGAGCAGGGAGCCCAATGTAGGACTCGATCCCAGGACCCTGGGATCATGAGCTGCGCCGAAGGCAGACACTTAACCGACTGAGCCACCCAGGCACCCCAGAATTTTTCTTTATGTTAAAGAATTACAACAGTTAAGCACATAAAGAAAATATTATGGACGATTTATCTGTAATTGTACAAACTGAGTAATAACCAAAATTGGTAGTCATTACATGTATTCCCACAGCTCTGCTACTAAACTTAATTGGTATAGTCCAATAGCAGATTCATAGAAATCTTCACTCTCAAGCACAATTTAAAATGAAAATTATCATGTTTAAAATGGCATCTGTAGCAGAAGACATTTAACCCCAGTATCAACAAATTGTGATCATGGCTCATATCCACAGTTTGTGTAGGGAATTATAGATAATGTAATAATGATATAAGTCCATGACCATAAAGCATAGAAGAGTTAGGACTATGTGATGAATATACTTGTCTACTTATGAATGAACCTATAAGCATTTAGTGTAGTGTAACAAATTTAATAGAAATTTGAGTTATGACTGCTTAGAAAATTTTAATCTTTTGTTCAGATCATATACATTTAAATATTGACCTTGAGACATAATTATATATGTTTGTTCACTGAAATTATTTACACATTTAATATTTTATTTTTTCCCAACACCTCCCCCAACATTATATATATATGTATGTATATGTAATATTCTTTTTTTTTTTTTTTTTTAAACTAACATTTTTTTTTTTTTTTAAAGATTTTTTTATTTATTTGACAGAGAGAAACACAGCGAGAGAGGGAACACAAGCAGAGGGAATGGCAGCGGGAGAAGCAGGCTTCCCGCCGAGCAAGGAGCCCGATATGGGGCTCGATCCCAGGACCCTGGGATCTGACCTGGGCCGAAGGCAGACGCTTAACGACTGAGCCACCCAGGCGCCCCTATATGTAATATTCTTACATATATTCTTATGAATGTATTATTTGAAAAAAAGGGAACAAAGCAAAGACTTTTTTTAAATAAAAAACTAATACTGAACTCATTTATTAACTACATTTGGACTTTGTGTTGTCTTATGTTCTTTCTTTTCTTTCCTTCTTTCCTTTCTTCTTTTGTTTCCAAATGATTATATTCCAAATATTCTGATTGTAAACTTCTTAGTGGCCTGAACAGTTTATGCCTGTGTTAGATGGAAATTTTGCCTCTGAGACCCACACCTGCAAGGCAACACTAAATCCTCACTTTGTTTTATTTGAGACAGTTGAAACTCTTAACCTCACATCTGTCATACTATGTATCTCCATGTTTTCCTTCTGCCCCTTTGATTCATTTTCTGTTCACATGTCTGGTTCCTTTTCCTTTGTACAATCTCCAACGTTTCAAAATCCAAAGTTCTCTTTTTGTCCCTCATCTTAGTTTCAATCTTCATAGTCCCACTGGGTGACCTTATCCATTCTCAATGTCCCAGAATGATGGATGGATTACTAACTCAGTAACTTAGATCAATATTCTAGTTCCAGACCCATATTTTCAAATGCCTCTTGCATGTCCTCAACTATATGCCCCAAACTCATCCATTCCCTTATTCATTTATTTAAAAAAGAGTAACTGAGTTATACTCTGTGCCAGAATTAAGTGCTAGAGATACTTCACTTTACAGACAGAGGTCTTTGCCCTCATAAAATTTACATTGTGTGTGTGTGTGTGTGTGTGTGTGTGTGTGTGTGTGCATGTGTGTGAATGAGAGAGATAATTAACAAAATAAATATTATACTATAAGGTGGTAACTGTACACCCTAGAGTAAGGTGATGGGGAGTGCCTAGGAAGAGTGTGGGGCTTGCAGCTTTAATTAGATTTCTCACGATAGCCCTTGTTTTGAGGGTTTATTCAAGCAAAATGTTGTAGCGCAGGTCAGAATTTTGTCCTGCACATCTGGGAGAAGCATTCAAATTAGAGGGAATGCTATGCAATGGTTTTATGGCAGGTGTGAGCTTATGTCTCCTAGGACAGGAAGGAGAATAGCGTTCTTCAGAGCAGTATGGAAAGTGAGAAGGAGAAGTCAAAGGGGCAATAGAGGCCACATTCTGCAAGTCCCCCTAAGCCATTATAAATACTTTGGCCATTTTTATAAATAAAAGGAGAAGCCATTGCTGCATTCTGAGCAAAGGAGTCACTAGTCTGTCTTCTGGGTCTCTTTACCACTCTTTACCACTTATAAATGTATTATGTATTATGTATCAACCATACCTTACTTTCTTATGAAAATCCCCATCTCTGAGCCCAGAAATACTAGAAGTTTATATCTTGCTCCTATATTAGTCAGTGCAGGCATTTCTCATCAGCAGGTGATTCTCTCCTGTTTATTGACTCAGGGACCAAGGTAATTGCATATGATTCTTCCATCCCTTAAGACCTCAATCAGCAAAAGAAGGAAGAAGTAATGAGGGAACCCTGTCCTCTACAGATAACATGCATCACTTCTGTCATATTCCCTTAATAGGAACTTAAGGATATGGTCCCACTTAAATGTTATAGAGGCTGCAAAATGTAGTCTATCTGGGTGCTCAGAGAAAAAAAAGATTTGAATCAACAGCTATAACACTTTTTTCCTCATCAAATGATCATTAAATTGATGAATTCTACCAACTAAATACCTCCCCAAAGTATATAACTTTTATCTCTGTCAGGATATCTCTGCTTTATTCAGGTTTTATTCTCTCTACCGGAACTTACTGAAAAACCTTCTAACTATTCTCTAAGGTTTCAGGATCTGCTACAGTTGTCCTATTTCTAACACATAGATTTGGTCATTTTCACACTTCTTCAGGATCTCTCTCCATAACTCCTTACACTGGTACTCATGGCCTTTCCAGGTCAGATTTCAAGGTTTGTCTGCTCTCATATTGTGCTGCACTGAGGCTGTTTCTATGGCACTACATTATCTGCTATTCCCCAGATCATCTGTGTCCTGTCACATGCTCTTGGTGCCTAAATCGCATTGCACCATATGTACATGGCAAATTCTAACTTTTAAAGCAGCTGATCTGTCCTCTGCAAAACCACCTCTAACCTTGCCTGAAAACTCCAGGAAATGAGCAATGTACTTGATGCCTCACACCTACTTAGTTATGACCTGGTACACAGCTCATGGCTCTGGGCATGACAGAAAACAGACATGTATTATATATCTTTTTTTATAAGATTGATTTAATAAGCAATGTCTCATTTCCTTTTCTCTATCCTTTCTCTTTTTCTTCGTTCTTTTTTTTTTTTCCTCTCTCCCTCTCCTTTTTTCCCTTTCTTTTTTTGATAGTGGTTTATAGGGTTTGGGCCATAGTACCTCATATTTTCAAAGTGTGATTTGAATAAAAGAACATACAAGATTTTTTTTTTTACACCAGAAATGATGGATTCTAAAGGTCATGAACATGAGGCCTCATCTTTTATTGCACCTGCCTTGTGATGCCTGGATTGAATTTGTGAGGGCAATATTCCCTACGGACCCCAGAATATTCTCCAGACACCACTGTGTATGCACAACACATTTGTTGGACACAGATCATCTGATCAATATTAGATATCTGGCGGGTAAGGAATTCAGATGCTATTTAAGCAGCAAGAACTTTTCAGGTCAAAAAAAGATGTCTATTCCTATCTCATTCTCTAATCCATCTGAAAAATATTTGGAAATTAAGCAGGTGCATAACATGTGAGTTTTCTTTAAGATGGAATTTCTTACCCCTTTTGGTTCAGACTGCCAACAGAGTTTCTTTCAATTAATTTAACATTAGCTAGACATGGGGAAACATATTTATCATCCCTTAAGGAGACTATAGGAGATAATTTGGGACAGATAACTCTTTTATTCTAAACTGGTAATATTTTTCATAAGATGCATCAATATTTTTCCTATACTGAAAGAAGGGCAGAAGTGTGTGCACCTGCAGCTCTGTTATCTATCCTTGATGTGTCTCCAGAAGTGGTTCAAAGGATATTATCAGTGTCTTGAAATTGCTTATTTCCCATTAAATCATAGTTATTAAATTGTCTTTAAAATCAATTCTTTTTAAATTGCATAAAAAATCTTACATTAGAATGTTTTTGTCTTGTGAGAGCAGAGAATTTCATATCATAAACTCATTGACTATATTCGTAATAAATACTTGTTAACTGTGTTCTTCCCTTTGAAATTCATATTTGGGATAGGATAAAGGCCACTAAAACAAAAATAAAAACTAACAAAAACAATAAACTATGTTTTTTGTTTTGTTTTTATTAACATATAATGTGTTATTTGTTCCCAGGGGTACAGGCCTGTGATTCCTCAGT
The DNA here is from genome assembly GCA_028646535.1 of Procyon lotor. Classification (NCBI taxonomy): domain Eukaryota; kingdom Metazoa; phylum Chordata; class Mammalia; order Carnivora; family Procyonidae; genus Procyon; species Procyon lotor. Next base: position 26,276,369 of record CM053610.1, read on the forward strand.
CTTACACAATTCACAACACTCACCATAACACATACCCTCCCCAATGTGCATCACCCCGCCACCCCATCCCTCCCATCCTCCTCCACTCCAGCAACCCTCAGTTTGTTTCCTGAGATTAAGTCTCTTATGGTTTGTTTCCCTCTCTGTTTTCATCTTGTTTCATTTTTCCCTCTTTTCCCCATGATCCTCTTTCTTGTTTCTCAAATTCCTCATATCAGGGAGATCATATGATAATTGTCTTTCTCTGATTCACTTATTTTGCTTAGCATAATACCCACTAGTTCTATCCACGTCATTGTAAATGGCAAGATTACATTTTTGGTGGCTGCAAAATATTCCATTATATATATAAGCCACATCTTCTTTATCCAT
>CM053610.1:26276840-26288872 GCA_028646535.1 Procyon lotor
GGAGAAGCAGACTTCCCGCAGAGCAGGGAGCCCGATGCAGGTCTCGATCCCAGGACCCTGGGATCATGACCTGAGCCGAAGGCAGACGCTTAATGACTGAGACACCCAGGCGCCCCTATTTTCAACTTTTTGAGGAACCTCCATACTGTGTTCTGGAGTGGCTGCACCAGCTTGCATTCTCACCAACAGTGTAGGAGGGTTCCCCTTTCTCTGCATCCTTGCCAACATCTCTTGTTTCCTCACTTGTTAATTTTAGCAATTCTGACTAGTGCAAGTTGGTATCACATTTTGATTTGTATTTCCTTGATGCCAAGTGATATTGAGTGTTTTTTCATGTGTCTGTTGGCCATCTGGATGTCTTCTTTGCAGAAATGACCATTCATGTCTTCTGCCCCTTTCTTGATTGGATTCTTTGTTCTGTGGGTGTTGAGTTTGATAAGTTCTTTATAGATTTTGATACTAGCCCTTTATCTGATACGTCATTTGCAAATATCCTCTCCCCTTCTCCCACTTGTCTTTTGGTTTTGTTGACTATTTCCTTTGCTGTGCAAAAGCTTTTTATCTTGATGAAGTCCCAATAGTTCATTTTTGTCCTTGCTTCCCTTGCCTTTGGTAATATTTCTAGGAAGAAGTTGTTGCAGCTGAGGTCAAAGAAGTTGCTGCCTGTATTCTCCTCAAGGATTTTGATAGATTCCTATCTCACATTTAGGCCTTTCATCCATTTTGAGTCTATTTTTGTGTGTGGTGTAAGGAAATGGTCCAGTTTCATTCTTCTGTATGTAGAAGTCCAATTTTCCCAGCACCATTTGTTGAAGAGACTGTCTTTTTCCATTGGGCATTCTTTCCTGCTTTGTTGGCCATAGAGTTGAGGGTCCATTTCTGGGCTCCCTATTCTGTTCCACTGATCTAAATGTTTGTTTTTATGCCAGTACTATACTGTCCTGATGATTACGGCTTTGTAATAAAGCTTGAAATCCAAAATTGTGATGCCACCAGCTTTGATTTTCTCTTTCAACATTTCTCTGGCTATTCGGGGTCTTTCTGGTTCCATACAAATTTTGGGATTATTTATTTCATTTCTTTGAAGAAAGTTAATTGTATTTTGATAGGGATTGCATTAAATGTGTAGATTGCTCTAGGTAGCATAGACATTTTCACAATGTTTGTTCTTCCAATCCATGAGCATGGAACCTTTTTCCATTTCTTCGTGTCTTCCTCAATTTCTTTCCTTAGTATTCTATAGTTTTCTGAGTATAGATTCTTTACCTCTTTGGTTATATTTGTTCTTAGGTATCTTATGGTTTTGGATGTAGTTGTAAATAAGATCAACTCCCTAATTTCTTTTTCTTCTGTCTTGTTAATGGTGTATAGAAATGCAACTGATTTCTGTGCATTGATTTTATATCCTGACACTTTACTGATTCCTGTATGACTTCTAGCAGTTTTAGGGTGGACTTTTTTGGGTTTTCCACATAAAATATCATATCATCTGCAAAGAGTGAGAGTTTGACTTCTTCTTTACCAATTCATATGCCTTTTATTTCTTTTTGTTGTCTGATTGCCGAAGCTACGACTTCTAGTACTATGTTGAATAGCAGTGGTGATAGTGGACATCCTTGCCATGTCCCTTACCTTAGGGAAAAAGCTCTGTTTTTCCCCACTGAGAATGATATTCACTGTGGGTTTTCATTGATGGCTTTTATGATATTGAAGCATATACCCTCTATCCCTACACTGTGAAAGTTTTAATCAAGAAAGGATTCTGTACTTTGTAAAATACTTTTTCTGTATCTATTGAGAGTATCATATGGTTCTTGTTCTTTCTTTTATTAATGTATTGTAGATTGATTTGTGGATGTCAAACCAACCTTGCAGCCCAGGAATTAATCCCACTTAGTCATGGTGAATAATCCTATTAATGTACTGTTGGATCCTATTGACTAATATTTTGATAAGAATTTTTGCATCCATGTTCATTAGGGATATTGGTCTGTAATTCTCCTTTTTGATGGGGTCTTTTTCTGGTTTTGGGTATCAAGGTAATACTGGCCTTATAAAGTAAGTTTGGAAGTTTTCCTTCCATTTCTATTTTTTGGAATAGTTTCAGGAGAATAGACATTAATTCTTCTTTAAATGTTTGTTAGAAAATAGATAGATAGATAGATAGATAGATAGATAGATAGATAGATAGATATTTGGTAGAATTCCCCTGGGAAGCCATCTGGCCCTGGGCTCTTGTTTGTTGGGAGATTTTTGATGACTGCTTCAATCTCCTTACTGGTTATGGATCTGTTCAAGTTTTCTATATCTTCCTGGTTCAGTTTTGGTAGTTTATATGTCTCTAGGAATTCATCCTTTTCTTCCAGATTGTCTAATTTGCTGGTGTATAGTTGCTCATAATATGTTCTTATAATTGTTTGTATTTCTTTGGTGTTGGTTGTAATCTCTCCTTTTTCATTCATGATTTTATTAATTTGGGTCCTTTCTCTTTTCTTTTTGATAAGTCTGGCCAGGTGTTTTATCAATCTTATTAATTCTTTCAAAGAACTAGCTCCTAGTTTCATTGATTTGTTCTCCTGTTCTTTAGAGTAAACAAATCAGAAGAGACCGAAACCAGGGGGAAAAGAAAGAAAGAAAGAAAAAAAAGAATATGATCAGGCTGGTGAATAGAATGGAGCCACACACTAGATTTTGGGTGTATTTTGGTCTGTTAGAAGAAACTGTTTCCCAAAATTTTAAAGAAAGAAAGAAAAAAATATATATAGAGACAAAAATAAGGGTAAATATGATGAAGGGATGGAATGTGACTGTAAAGATGAAAATTTAAAAAGATTTTTAAAAAAGAATTGATAAGATGTTAGTTGATGAAAAAGGAAAGAAGGATTTAAAAAAAAAATAGAAAAAGAGAAAATTAAATTAAAAAAATTAACTTTGAAAGACTAAAGAATCATGGGGGGGAAAAGCCATGAATTCTATGTACTATATTCCCCTAGCACTGGAGTTCACTGTTCTCATTGATAGGTAAACTTGGGCTTGGCTGGATGTTCTTGCTGATCTTCTAGGGGAGGGGCCTGTTGCAGTGATTCTCGGGTATCTTTGCCTGAAGCGGAATTGCACCGCCCTCGCCAGGGGCCACGCTAAGTAATGTACTCAGGCTCGCTCTCAGGAGCTTTGGTTCCCTGAACGCTCTCTGTACATCTTTGGAGGCCAGGAATGAAAATGGCGGCCTCCCAATCTCCAGCCCCATAGGAGCCAAGCACTCAGGGCCACGCTCCTCAGTGTGCCCTCAAGAAAAGTCTTTAATCCCTCCGGTCTCCCTGGTCACCAGCCGCACTCCAAGCCCACCTGGCCTGTGACCGAGTGTTTCTGTCTCTGGCGCATGGCCCTGTTTGGTGTCTCCAAACCCAGCAGACTCCTGCAGCATGCTCCTGCACCATTCCTCCCGGAGGAGGAAGGAGAGGGTCTCTCCGGATCTGCTACTTGTGGGATCCCTGCTTGAGGAGTAGTGGCCCAACTGTGCCAGGGGTCAGGGTTATGGCAACCCCGAGCTAAGAGCCACTCCTCAGCTCCATGTCTATGGCTGGATTCCCCACTGGGATATCTGGGGGCTCTGCCACACTCCCAGTCTTTCTGTGACCCAGAGGGTCCTGAGACTACACTGACCCAGCGAGGATTCTATCCCCTGCTTAGCCACTGGAGCAAAGTCCAGACTTCTAGAAGTTCTGATTTTATGCTCTGCTGCTCTCTCACTTGCCAGTAGCCAGCTGACAGAGGCTCCCTCCCACTGTGGTCTCTCTTCCTGTATATGGCCTCGGATACACTTCTCCACACATCCTACCTTCCAGTAAGTGGTCGCTTTTCTGTTCATAGAATTGCTGCTATTCTTTTCTTTGATCTCCTCTTGAGTTTGTAGGTGTTCAGAATGGTTTGATAACTAATAATACTAGTTTTAACTAAAAATTTGAACATTTTTTTCATATTTGTAATCGAACTTTTTGGAAATTTTGATTCATATTTTCTCTTCCATCAAAGACAGTCTCAAGAATGAAAAATAGTTTTGTTATAAAGTGATATCTAACCTATAATGAATCTTCATAAGTGGGGTTTCTGGACTTCACAGGCATGGAATAGATTGCCACAAATTGATGGTTTAGTTTCATTATATTGATGGCTGAAACATACATTCAAGTTTACTTCTGGAAAAATTATTTTTTTCATTATAAAACCCTTTTGAGGTTTTACATGTTGAACTGTGTTTATAATCTCTGCTTGAATGCTTGCAGGTCTATTAATGGTAGTTAAAACTGAATTCCTTATGTTGCTTGCACATCTTGGAAATTGTGAATAATGCTGTGACGAACATAGGTGTACAAATACCTCTTCAAGATCCTGATTTCAGTTCTTTGGTTAAATACCTAAATACATCTTTCCCATCTCCATTTCTCTGATTTCTCTGATTTAATGCTGTTTTTAGAAAGAGCTTCTGTGATTAACCTATTAATGTCCATAACCCACGAGTCCTATTCCCACCATTCTGGTTTTTATTTTAACACTATAGAGTACTTTCCATGCATTGTAACTTCAGTAGAAGCTTTTATCGTTTCATATGTTTGGAACCAGTAGTTGATTGGATAATTGCAATCACAACAACAACAAAATAGTTCAAGACTAAAATTAATAAAAGAGTACATCGATAAATTAACATTTTATTTTAACTTAGAACATAGATATGTGCTTTCCTTTATTGACCTTTTTACATAGGGTCAAGGACTTAAGTATGTTGTTGAGTGATTGGAGTTATTCTAGATCCTTCTTGCATCAGCGTACTGCTTTGGCTATGATTTCTAGTTTCAATTGCATAATTTAAACCAAATGAGAAACTAAAGACACCTGTGAAACAATCAGAATGTTTCTAGATTTTGTTATTTCTTTTTTGATTATTTATAGATGTATCTCCCACACTTAATTTGGCAGGGTTTTGTTTTGTTTTGATTGTTTTGTTTTTGGTGAATTGTTATTACTGAGTTCTTCCAAAGATTGTACTCATTTTTTTTCTCGTAGTAATCACACAGGGACTCAGACTCCTTCCATCCTGTCCTTTGCCTTCCTCAAGTGACATATTTGTATTGCTCAGACCTGGAAATAGCACAGATTACCTTTACTCGCATTCTATTGGCTAGTCCTCATGTGATCGCAGTTAACTGCTAAAGAGGCAGGAAATGTAGTCTAAATGTGTGCTCAGGAAGAAGAGGAAATGGGTTTGGTTAGCAACTAGCCAATCTTGGCAAAACTCTCCTTTAAGTCCACTTTAATATTGTTATACAACACGGGCCCTATTTAATATAGTAAATTCAAAAAAGAAGATGACTAAGTTCTGTATTATTTGTTCTGGAATGGTCCATGTAGCTGTTTATTCTACTTATCCAAATCTCCTAGCAGGTATTGCCTGCAAATAACAAGTCCTTAGGAGATACTGTATCTTATTAATAGTATTCCCATTTAGAAATTACTCAGCACTTAACTCAGACGGGATCAGGAAAAAAATGAGGTCATGAGGACCATAATACAAGTAGGATAATGTTATAGACATTGAAATATTAAAATAGTCTCTACTATTTCCTGGCCTACCACTCCATTCTTTTGGCTCTCACTTACCTACTTAGGTGTCAGCAAAACATTCATGTGGTTGAAAGTAATGAAAGGCCCTCGTGGCTGTATCAGGATTGTTTTGTTGGCCAAGAATAGCTTCCATACGAATGGATTGAGCCTGTGCAGAATGACTTGGAGGTACTGAAAATAACACCGCACTAAATATATCCCATTATTTATCAATTGACTATAATTCTGAAGACCTACTATTAAAGAGATTTTGCTGGCTTAATCATTATCTTCACCGGATTCCTAACAAAATATTAATATCTAACAACTGAGCCACCCAGGCGCCCCTAGTTCTGTTTTAAAGAGCAGTTATAAAAGTCTTTTATATTATTCAATAGCCACTTCTACATAATATAAAATAATATCTTGTTTGCTGGCAACTTCAAACATTTGGTAACAGAATATCCAGTATCTCCAAAAGCTTCCTTGCATCCCTTTGTTTTTTTGGGGGGGTTTGTTTTGTATTATTTTAAGAACTGGTAACATGAGATCCACCCTCTCCACAAATTTTTAAGTGCACAATACAGTATTGTTGACTATAGGCAGTATGCTGTCTAGCAGATCTCTAGAACTTATTCATCCTACCTAATAGAAACTGTATACTGATTAAACAATTCCCCATTGCTCTCTCCCCTTGGTAACCACCATCCTATTCTCTGCTTCTGTGAGTTTGACTGTTTTAAGTACCTCTTTATAAGTGGAATCATGCAGTATTTACCCATTGCGATTGGTTATTTCACTTAGCATAATTACCACACAGCAATAAAAACATTATTTGTTAGTAGACCAAATGTGGTCAAACCTCAAAAAATTATATTGAGCAAAATATTATATTGGATAAAACAAGCCAAACACTAAGGAGTACCTACTGTATGAACCCATTTATACAAAATCCAAGTAAAAGCAAAATCGACCTATGGTGATAGAAGTCAACATAGTGGTTGTCTTGAATTTGGGCAAATATTAACTACAAGGCTGCACAAGAGTATTTTCTGGAGTGATAATAATATTCTATATTTTTATCTGAAAGATAGTTACATGCCCATGTGCATTTGTCAGAGATCATAGAACTGTCCACTTACATTTTGGGCATTTTCATGTACATAAATTATACTAAATACTGTAGACTAAAAAAATTGTGTCACTTTTTTATAAGAGCATTACTGTGAAGATGCAAAAAATAATAATTTCTCAGTATGAAGTAGAGAAATCCAAACTTCATCTGAATCGTTCTCTGTATGGCACCTGTTTCTAATAGCTCCCCAGAGAGTGAAAGAAGAAAATGTAGAATGAGAATATTTTCATTTCCTTTTAAGCCTGTGAGTGTAACCAAAATCTAAATTGAAACACCAAAGACATGAAAAAGAAATTAATAACAGTAGGGAATTCAGAAGTACTGGTGAATTTGAAGCAGGTGCTCCTGTAAATAGTCATCCACAGTAGAGGTGAATTTAGCACCTTGCGTGTGATTCTGAAAAACAAGAACACATCTGGCTTCCTGCTATTGGGCATGAGTTTAAAAATTTTGGTTCAAGTATATAAATCAATGCACTTAAATCCAAAAGGTTAATACTAAGAGCTCAGAGCTCACATTGGCCCCTAGCTCTCTCTTCTGATGAACTAAAGTGGAAGGTTTGACTTAGCTTTCAGAGAACTTTAAAAAGTCTTAGATGTAATAGACTTAAATAAGTCTCTTAGCATTACTTTGTCAAGTTCAAGAAAGTCAGCCAAGTTAAACTCAAAAGTATGTCTGGGACTGATGTAGTTTTCCCTCAGATAGTTGTAGGGATTGCGCACATAAATTAATGAATTAATCATGACAATGTCACAACGCAGACTTCTAATGGCTTTCCAGTTGCATAGTTCCAAAACTATTCATTTTAAGTTTTCAGAAACAAAAATTATGGAAGAACAAATTGTAAAGGCCTAGTAAAATGCTGTCACATGGTCCTATTTAATAGTCTTGATTAAATCAAAACAGGAACAAAATAAACCAATATAAATATTTTAAATTAACAGTTATAGAAAAATATGTACTCAGTGGAGGACTACCTGATGGGTTGTAAAGAGATGAGTGATCATACCCAAAAGTTGCCTGTTAATGAGCAAATATCAATCTGGACGCGATTTTTCAAGATAATCTACAAGCATTAGACCTTGGTTCTCTTCTATTGAACTATTAGTACAATGTGAGCAGATGTTCTAGGTACTAGTACCATCAAATGTATGGCGCAGTGCTGAGATTTAAATCACTTTCGTCACAACACTGGATCATAACAGAGCAGTTTTTTATTCGATATCTATTTCTGTATAAATAGACTGTTAAAAATTTTAGTAGCTGGGGCGCCTGGGTGGCTCAGTAGGTTAAAGCCTCTGCCTTCGGCTCAGGTCATGATCTCAGGGTCCTGGGATCGAGCCCCACATCGGGCTCTCTGCTCAGCAGGGAGCCTGCTTCCCTCTCTCTCTGCCTGCCTCTCTGCCTACTTGTGATCTCTCTCTCTGTCAAATAAGTAAATAATATCTTAAAAAAAGTTTTAGTATCCTCTTGGTCAGCATGAACTTGGTTCAGCTGGATGATTTTTCTTCTGACCTCACTTCAGGTCACTCACACACCCTGGTCAGCTGGAGTGTTGGCTGGAGGCTGGTTGGGAGAATCAGCGTCAGCTGGACAGCCTTTCCCTGCTCCTCGTGGTCTCACCCTCCAGTTGGCTAGCCTGGCCTTACATAGCAACAGCATGTTCAAAGAGGACAGAGGGAAGTGGCAAGGCCCCTTGAGGCCCATACTCAAATGCACACAGTATGTCTTCCACTTTATTTTGTTGTCTAAACAAGTCATTAGGCTATCCCAGATTCAAAGAGTAAGGAAACAGATTCTACCTGTCAAAGGGGAATTCTACAAGTAATTTGTGGTCATTTTAAATTTAGCACAATCCTCTTCTTAGGCACAATTATTTGGATTCCTCTTAAGAAAAATACACTAGCCACCTTCTAAGACCATCAAAAGTACTGGTATAGGACAACCAACTCTCCAAATGGGGGTGGGGGGGAAAGAGCCCTGATATGGAGCATTTGCCCATTTCTGTGTACCAGCATGCATCATTTCAAGATACTGATAAGCTATCACTGAGTGTGAGTTGGGAAAAGATGCACATAATAAGCTCTCACAACCTGGTATGAGGTGGCCCTGGCACATCACTGCCAATTACAACATCAGACCCAAATACAATATATCAAAATCTATATCTAGTCTAGATAGAGCTGGGGCTTCTGGTGTGTGGCTTCTCATTATCTATAGGCCTATAAAAACACAGATTATTCACTTCCCATATTTCCAATGCACAATTTTGAGATAGTGCCAAGAAAACTAGTGTTACCAATGTTTTAAAAAGGAGAGAAGCAGGGGCGCCTGGGCGGCTCAGTGGGTTAAAGCCTCTGCCTTCGGGGGGGTCCTGGGATCGAGCCCCGCATTGGGCTCTCTGCTCAGCAGGGAGCCTGCTTCCCCCTCTCTCTCTCTGCCTGTTCTCTGCCTACTTGTGATCTCTCTCTCTCTGTGTCAAAATGAATAAATAAAATCTTTAAAAAAAAATTAAAAAAAAGGAGAGAAGCAGACATCATATAGCAGACACCAGTGTGTAGCAATTTTTATATAGCAGATATTATCAGGTCTACCTATCGCAGGAGCTGCCAATAGTCCTTGCCTAGGGCCCTGACCTGTTCCGTGAGAGTAACTCTAGTCTATTGCTGTCCTTAGGTCTTAACATGACTCTTTAGGTATTTGGCTTTGGCTTCTGTAGGATTTTGGCTTTCCCTCTGAGATGTCTTTTCTTTTCTATAAGAAATACTGCATACTTCCAGCTGAGAAGTTTTCTTCTTACTTGGAAAATCGGGGGCCCAGAAGTATGTTTTCATTTTATACTCTCTTTGCCACTCAAAGACAGGGTGCTGAATATCTCATGTCATGTATTGCCTACTGTACTGAAAGTGAAAAACAGGAGGGTTGTAAGTGTGTGAGTTGTTTGCCATTGGGATCACATGGCTGATTGGGAGCTGTGGCTGCCCCTGCCCAGCATCACAGGAGTACCTACCGCCTGTCACCAGCCAGGGAAGAAATGGAAACTGGAAGTTTGAAGTATGGTTTCTATTCAATGTGTGTCATATTCACAACCATCTTAAAGTCAAAAAATTATAAGCTGGGGACGGTAGTGTGATTTGGGATTTCTTATAATGCCTCCCTTTTCTTGTTTAATCTGTGATTTGAATTCTTGCCTTTTGCAAAAAGAGTACGAATATTCCAGCCCATGGCCGGAATAAACTTCAGAAATGAAGTTTACACATTTAAAGAATATATTTACTCCAAGCCACTTAAGTTGTATTTGAAGAGACTATTTCAAAATAGATGACTCACTTATTCTTGTTTAGATAGAAGAAACAATAAGGAGACCATGAAATGTATAAACATACATTTTACACATAAACATACAAACACACTGCCTCAAGTGAGGAAACAGAGACAGGCTCACAGTAAACCATAGGCTTAGCAAAGAGAAAGAAGCCTTCCAAACCCAACCAACTTTTTGGCAGTCTTTGAAAAGTCTAGTCTACCAAGCCCTTTGGGGAGAAATGAATGCTTTCTAGGCCCAATTTAATGGGTCAGGGAGTTGAATGCCTAACTGAAAGAGGGAATTAGTGAGCCATTCGTCAGGGAGGGGAGATTAAATCTTTTATTTTGCTGGATGAAGTAGATGAACTCCCTTACCAAGTCCCCTTTCCATTTTGTGTCTTGGGACACCAGCAGTGAGCTGGGTCACCAGCAATGGATTTAAAATTTCTCCTCAAACTTGGCACTTGTATACAAACTAGGTGACAGAAGCTTGACTTGGAAGTCACTTCGCCTAACCAAATAGCAGCTAACTTTCCTGTAAATATAAAAAAAGAAATGGCAGCAGAAGTATGAGACCTCTGTCCTGGATCATAAACCACAGTATATTCACATTTGCCTGTCAAACATGCCTCCCTATGAAATGGCTAGACAGTGAACTTGGCTTCTGTTTTGCTCTTTGCCTACACACATTCCCCAATAAACTCTTGATGCCTATATTGTGTGAGACTAGGGTTATTTGTCCTATCCCTCAGGCCTTACAGTCAGAAGCATATATCTGAAAAGTAATTTATGTAGCTTTTTTTCCCCTCCCTCAAATTCTATTGTAGTTTTGACTCATCCTGTTTATTGCTAAGCATCAGAAGCCCAGCTAAAGATTTGAGAGTAGCTGAGTTGGGCAAAAAAAACAAGAGATTTCTATTTATTTCCCAGAAAATACATTTTTTAGAATATTCTGAGTGCCAAGTTCTATACTGTGCCATAGAACAGTGTTTCTGAAATGGAAGTGATTTTGCCACCAGAGGCGTTTTAACAATGACTGGAAGAATTTTTGGTTGTCACAAGGAGGGAAGGAGGAGGGTACTATTAGCATCCAGTGGGGAGAGATCAAGGAAGCTGCTAAACATCCTGCAATGCTTTGGACAACCTCCCACAACAAAGAACTATCCCTCCTAAGATGTCGATAGTCCTGAGGTTATGAAACCCTGCACTAAAGACGAAATGCTGCTCCAACAGTGGTATCATCAGCTTATGAGCATGACAGGTATTCTTCAGATAAATGCCTCAGCATCTGTAAGTTTGCATGGCTACAGAGTCAGAAACTAGTGTCAGAAGATCTTCCAGGAAGACATGTCTGAGGAAGTCTTGCTTGAAATGAAACCTGAATGGTGAGTAGAAATCAGCTCTGTGCAGGGAGGAACGAAGAACATTCCACAGAAAGAACATTGTGTGGGAAGGTCCTGTGGAAAGTAAACAGAAAGAAGCTGAAGGGCAACGTTGAGGGAATGCCCAAGTGGAGGTGGAACTTGGGATGGAGTGAGTCTGGGAAGGGGGGCAGAGAGCTACATCATCCGGCGGGGCCTCGTAGGCAGTGTTAGTGAACTTTGACTTTATTTTAAGAGCCCTGGGAGATAATGACATTTTGAACTAAAGAGGTAGTGGTGACAGTGGGTGATCATTCTCTTTACCCTTGAAAATGGTTAAAATGGTCAACTCTATGTTATATATATTTTACCACAATAAAAAATAAGTAGCAGTATGCCATTTATTATGGTCTATAAATGGAAGAACTTAAATGGATGATCAAATTCAGAAGTCCAAAATAACCATAAAGATTTTTGAGATAGTTCTAGACTATCATTGGCCTCGACAAGATTAGTACCGTGTGTGTGTGTGTGTGTGTGTGTGTGTGTGTGTGTGTGTGAGCAGCTTTAGTTCCCTCTCAGCCAAGAACTTCCTTTTCCTATCGAGACCCATGAAATACTTTCCTTTTGAA
>CM053610.1:26289372-26333212 GCA_028646535.1 Procyon lotor
GTTTATTTCTGCCCATCACTCTTTTTCCCCATCTAGTAATAAGGAACTCATAAAAACACTGGTGTGGCACACTCGCCACTCCCACTGTTTCATGGGAAACAGGCATTTACCCCCAGGGGAGTTGATTTCTTTGCTCTAATCTTGATACTAACACCTGTGTGATTGTGTCCTTCCTTTTGTAAATGAAGGCAATATTTGCTAGCTCGTCTTTATGCATTTAGCTACTCTCCTTTGTGCCTATGCATCACAACATTCATGAGCAATATTCTTCTCTTGTGATTTTTAAGGTCCTTCACCTAGTGTACAAACATTCAGTTAATGCCCTTTGGGTACATGTATTAATGTAAAATCACACATTTTTGCATCAAACAGATTGGAATTAGAATCCTAACTATCTCTTACCATTTGTGAAAACTAAAGTATTTATCTATTTATTTTTTTTAAAGATTTTTATTTATTTATTTGACAGAGAGAGATTACAAGTAGGCAGAGAGACAGGCAGAGAGAGAGGAGGAAGCAGGCTCTCCGCTGAGCAGGGAGCCCGATGCGGGGCTCGATCCCAGGACGCTGAGATCATGACCCGAGCCGAAGGCAGAGGCTTTAACCCACTGAACCACCCAGGCGCCCCTTCTTTGACATTATATTTCCTAACACTGGAAATAGAACTAATCTTTGTCGCATTTTTCTGAGTATATAGTCATATCTATCATTGATGGCAATAATAACGGTAGAGCCTAAGTCTTCAGCAACCTTATAGAGAAGATGGGTTTATTATCCCATTTTTCAGATGAGGAAAGAAGCCTTAGTAACTGAATTGTTGAGCCTGATTCCAAGGAGCCTGTCAAACTCATAGGATGAGTGAAAGAGCTGATACTGTGATACACATAGTTGGTCCTCACTATCAACTTGAGTCCCTAAGAGTTGGTAGCTCTTACAAAATTTGAAGTTTTCAAAAATAAAGTATTTCTAACATATGAAAAGGTACAGTGTTCAAGATAGCAATTGCTCATCTACTCAATGCCAAGAATGGTCATATGCTAGCATTTGACATGTTTTCTTCAGATCGTGTTCTTTCATTTTAAGAAAAATAAAGCAGTCGTAGACACAGATGGTCTTTTTCTCAACCCTCATCTGCCCATTTCCCATTTTCCAGAGTGCCACCCAAGAATGTCCAGCTAAGGAGGTGGGTGGGTTGAATCCAGCCATATATGCTGGTGTGGGGCTGCGTGTGCTTTAGAAGTGGTTTACACTTTATCTGTACAGAGAGACTGTAGTGGCTAACAAAAATCCTGTCACTTCTTTCTCTCCCCAACTCCCTGCCCCAGGAAAACCCTCACTCTCCATTCATATTTCTTTATCTTCACAATATATTTCCATAATAAATGTATTATTGTTTCACATATTTTAAATTTTCCGTCAATAAATATTATGATATGGGTGTCATTTTCCACCTTGCATTTTTTATTTGAAATTATTATTTGAAGATTCATTTAAATAGATACACACATAGTGATCAAGTTCCATCATTCAACACTAGGATAATAATATATTATTATTTATACAATACACATTTTACATTTGTATACAAATATACAATATACATTTATACAATATACAATTATTATTTATACAATATACAATATATTATTGTATAATATATATAATAATATATTATACAAATATGTGTTATTGGGTTGTTCATTCCCCTGTCAATAGTCATGTAGGTTGTTTGCAATTTTCAACTTACTATGAACAGTGAAACTCTTCATCCTTGACTCCTCTGTTTCTATCCTTGAGGCTTCTCTTTCTATTCCCACTCACCATCAGCCCATCAGCAGATTCCTTAGGCTCTATCTTCAGAATATATTCATGCTAATCAAAGCCATCATCACTTCTCCCAGCTAGATTAATGTCAAGAGCTTCTGGTTAACTCTTCTCCCTGATTTTTCTCATGCCTTTCAAAACCTATTCTGTACATAGCAGCCAGGGTGACAGAGAAGACAAGACATACCACTTTTCTACTTAACGCTTTTCTCTAATTTCCCATGTCACTGAGAATAAAATTCAAAGTCATTTCCATGGTTTCCAAACCTTTTCATCAACCATTCTGCTCCAGTATTACTGTCCTCCTATCTGTGTCTAGAATGGCACCTGCCTCAGAGTATTTGTCCACCCCCCCACCAAATATCTCCCCTAAATTGCCCACTTACTTTTTTTGAGGACTGTACTCAATTCTCTCTTCTCTCCATATTAGATAGGTCTTTTCTTGCTACGTTCTTGCTACGTTCTTGCTACGTTTTCTTGCTATGTTCTCCAATAGCACCTACTTAATTCATATTTTCTTAATATATCTTCATATGCCTATGGATAAAAATGTAAGTTCCCTAAGGGGAGTTACTGTGTTTAAATGTTATTGATAAATCCCTAGGACATAGAACAGGGTCTAGGTTATACTAGGTGGTCATTCAATACTTGTTAAATTAATTAATGTATCGGTAATATTTCTTATTTGGGCTTCCTTTTTTTTTTTAAGATTTTATTTATTTATTCATGAGAGACAGAAAGAGAGAGGCAGACGGAGAAGCAGGCTGTCTGTTGAGCAGGGAGCCCAATGCAGGACTCAATCCCAGGACCCTGGGATCATGACCTGAGCCAAAGGCAGACTCTTTTTTTTTTTTTAATGCAAGATTTATTTATTGGGAGGAAGAACTCAGAGGGAAAAATAAAACCACCCAACCTAACAGAAGAGCGAAGGCAGACTCTTAACCATATGAGGCACCCAGATGCCCATGTATAGGCTTCCTTACACATGTGTGCAATAGTTAAGTTTTCTAGCCCTGATATAAACCTAAAATTGAGATTTTTATATTGTACAGAATAGTTCTAAACTGATCTCTAAAATGGAATCAGTTTAAACTCCCAACAGCATGTTGTTGCTATCTGTCCTTTTTAAGCTTGGCCAATTTTATGGGTGGAAATAGTATCTCACTTTCACTTTGTCATTTCTCTGATTACTAGTTCAGCTCAACACCTGTTCATAATGGGCAGTATGATTTCCTCAACTATGAATTTCCTGTTCATAACCTGGGTCCATTTTTTTTGGTTACTGGTGATAAGCATTGTTTTCTACTTTTAGTTATTAATTACAAATTAGCTATTAACATGCTCAGATCTTTCCTCAGTATATCCCTTATCTTTTAACTGTATTCATATATTTTTTTGTTGTAACTTTTAGTGTTACCATTTTGTGGTTTCTGAGGGTTGGGAATCTAGGGGCAGCTCGTCTGTATCATTCCGGCTTAGAGTCTCTCCTGACACCACAGTCAGTCTGGCGGCCAGGACTGTCGTCATCTGAGTTCAGCTGGGGCTGTACTCCCACATGTAGCCACTGAAAGGTCTTAGTTCCTACCTGGCTTCGTCTGGAGATCTCAATTTTTGTCACATGGTTCTCTTTATTTTTGCCTGAGAGTCCTCATTGCCAGAGTCGTCTATGACCCCTTCATATCAGTTGGCTTCTCCCTGAGTAAATAATCCAAGATAGATTAAGCTTAAGATTTAGCTATAATCTCTTATAATCTGTTTTAGAAATGGCACACATCACTTCTATTTTCTGTTAGTCACACAAACCAAACTTCCTAAAATGTGGCATGAAACTACACAAGTGTGTGGATTCAAGTGGGCAAGAATCGTTGGAGACCTTCTTATAGGCTCTCTACTGCAGATGAGCAGTGAATTAGTTTCAGAAGAACTTAGCGATTTATTCACTTTCTTTTTTTAATGAATACAGAATTAGTTAGGGTAGTGTTTCTTAACCAGTGGTGATTTTTGTACTCAGGGAATGTTTGGCAATATCTGGAAATACTTTGATTGACACTGCTGTGCAGAGGAGGGCACTAGTCACAACTAGTGGGTAGATGCTAGATATGTTGTAAAATATACAGAATACATGGGGTTCCTGGCTGGCTCAGCTGATGGAGCATAAGACTCTTGATCTTGGGGTTGTGAATTCAAGTCCACGTTGGGGTAGAGATTATTTAAAAATAACAAAATTTTCTGGGGCGCCCAGGTGGCTCAGTTGGTTGAGTGGCTGACTCTTGGTTTTGAATCAAGTTGTGATCCTCAGGGTCATGAGATAGAGTCTGCTTGAGTTTCTCTCCCTCTCCCTTCCCCCATTCGTATGCTTGTTCTTAATGCGCTTTCTCTCAAATAAATAAATAATCCTTTAAAAAATAAAATATTTTTTTGAAAATTCAGAATACCTACTCATGATAAATAATTATCCAGCACAAAATACCAATAGTGCTGATGTTGAGAAGCCCTAAATTAGAGAAAGTTTAAATAAACAGCAGATACCTTGATTACTAAATAGATTTTTCAGCTAATTCTATTCAAAAGATGGTAAAAATACAAAGCAGTTTATAATCACACTTACACAGACACACACACCCACACACAAACACACACACAGTTGATTAGATCAAACCAAAGAATTATAACCTGTAGAAGATACCTGGATTAAAATAAAATTTGGGAGGGGGGCACCTGGGTGGCTTAGTGGGTTAAAGCCTCTGCCTTCAGCAAGGGTCATGATCTCAGGATCCTGGGATCGAGCCCCGCATCAGGCTCTCTGCTTGGCAGGGAGCCTGCTTCCCTCTCACTCTCTGCCTGCCTCTCTGCCTACTTGTGATCTTGCTCTGTCAAATAAATAAATAAATAAAATCTTTAAAAATAAATAAATAAAAAATAAGAAAAGATAAAATTTGGGAATATTTCAGGATAGTAGCTAGTAATTGGCTATTAGCATTCATTGCGCCAGTGTGCTGTGGTCACATAAGTCATTGAAAAAATATGGGTTTGAGCAGAAGATGTGATGGTGTTTCTCTAATTTCTCCCATAGATGAATTTTTTTGTGTTTTTCTTCCCTGCTATGTGTCATAATGCTGTTGGGTCACCTCCCAGGCTCACTTAAGCTATGTAAAGAACCTGCAGGAAACTGAATGTCTGGAGAAGAGAAAGATTGGATTATTTCCTTCTTCAGGAAGCCCCCTTCTACCACTTCAGGTCTTAGTGATGCGATTTCCCATCTTTGCTGTTCTCAGACCTTAAAATAATGATGGATTTCTACTGTTGGTAGTCATGGTCTTACATCTTTTGCTGGATCTCTAAATCCTGCTGTCTCTCTGTACATAAGCCCATTAATTTTTTTTTTTCAGAATCTCATTTAGGGGTGTCTTTCACTCCTTGCTCAACCTGACATATATCTGAATTAGGTAGTGTGGACTATATAAGAGATCCACTCTTATAACTATCTAAGATCCTGACACTGGATCCCACCCAGGGTTGGGGTGAGTCTGGATAGGGAGAGGTAGATTGGGCAGAGCTGATAGCAGCTGTGTATGTAATAAAGTTCATTAGAGATGCTGTCAGATAGAGCAAATCATTAATTTTCTGGCTGCATACTTGTACCTCTGTGGTATAACGAAAGATATATATTTGGTCTTTCTTTTTCCCAGATTCCTGACACAGAGCTCCTAAAACTTCCTAGAATGTTCTGAGTGAAGGAGTGATTTTGGTTATTCATTATAAGTGCCATTCAACCACACCTGAGTTTATGCTAATGAAGTGATTCAGGGCGGGGTCCCCAGATAGCTTCAGGATGGAGGCTGGTCACTAGAAAGCCTGTGAGTCAGGCCCACCTCTAGATCTCTAGATCTCTGGGGAGGGGAAGGGCACTGGGGATGGAGTTCAGTCACCAATGGCTGATGATTTAATCAGAAGTGCCTATAGTTCAATAAATTTCAATAAATTTTTTTGAATAATGAGATTTGAGGAGCTTTCAGGTTGATGAACATGTCAGTCTGCTAAGAGTCGTCTATGACCCCTTCATGCCTCCATCTTGCTCTGTGCATCTCTTCTATTTGACTCTTCTTAAGTAGTATCTTTCATAATAAAACAGTAATAGTAAGTAAAGCACTTTCCCAAGTTCTGTGAGGTATTTTACTGAAATATTGAACTTAAGGGGGAGAGTTTAAGGGATCCACTCAATTTGTAGTTAGCTAGACCAGAGGTGCAGGTAGGCCAGGGATCCCATTTGTGGTTAACATCTGAAGTGGAGACAGTCTTGTGGAACTTGAGCCCTTAACTTATGGGCTCTGCATTAACTCTGGCTAGTGTCAGAATTGAATTGAATTGTTGGACACCCCAGTGGTGGTGGAGAATTGGAGAATTGGTTGTTATTTAGAAAATCAAGTAACCCCTCAGTAGAGTGTAAATATCATGAAGAAAAGGGCAATATCTGTTCCATTCACAGTTTAATATCCAATACTAGATCATGATTTATATACAATAAATGACTATTTTATAAACCATGGTGGTCCCATTTCTCTAACAAATCAGAGAAATAAGTTAGAATAATTCAGTATTTACTTAGGGAAACATACAATCTAAAGAACTGTCATGGTCTGTGAGCATCTGCAGCATCACTGGGAAAGAATTCTTTCTTAAATATTCTTCAATACCCTACTCACCTAGATGAATAACAGAAAAATAGAAAGTTCCAAAGGCATTTACCATTTATAAAAAGATATATACCATACCAATGCTATATTTTATACCAAATGTATGTTTGCCCTTAGTCCTAGATATTTAAATGGGACTCATAATTGATGATTATCTAACCTGCAAAAGGACAAGGAGGAGAAGGACCAAAGAAGAAAGGGAGAGGACATTAAATTTTAATTCCCAGCAAATGCAGCACAAGCTTCTGTGACTACAAAACAACGATTTAGCACTTGCTCTGACATTGATGTTAGGTAACAGAACCCAGAGAAATCCTGAGCTGATATAAGAACTGTTATTTATTTAACAGTGTATGCTTCTATATCTGTTTATAGATTAACCTTTAACTTTATGCTTCATTTGGTCTGTCTGCAAAATGGAGGTAATCATCCCCCTTTTTCTTTAAAGATTCACAAGCTTAACAATTCTATTTTCTTAAAATATTTTGAAACCTAAACAAATATGGTTCTAAGCATTTTTTTTAAAAAATGTATGGCTACTATAAAGCTCCTGGGTTCAAACGATTTGAGCTAGATATTATAAGTGATAAATATTATAATTTTCCCATCCAGAAATTCTCTAAAATATGCTATGCACCTGAGACTACCATCCTAATTTTCTTCCTTCTTATTGCTAATATTTAATAATCATGAAATCTAGATCAGTTTTTCCCTCTCTTCCCTCACAGATAAGTTGATGGTTCTAAGTTCGTTTTCTTCCATGTCTGTGAATTTAATGGACTCCTCCCTTGTCACTACTGGCCACATCACTCATGAACATATTTCTTCCCACTGAACTAATAAAGAATCAGTCTTCCTATCTTGTCACCAGTTTCTTTCTGTTTCTAATCACTTTGTGTTCCGCTCTGGGAATGTATCCAGGTACAGACATAGGACAAACTGTTCAGAAATACTCAGCCACTCCCCACTTTCTATCAGTTACCTAATTGGTTATCAATCAATTGAAAATAAAGTGCCAGACTCACTTGCCTGATTCCAGCCTACCTCTTAAAAAATCTTTCTTATTTCTTTTCTTTTACCTACATTCTGAAGTTGGGCCACTTCTAGATCTTACTATTCTCCCTACATTACCATTCCCATGTTTTTGCTTCCCCCATCTCCTTCACCTAGAACACCCTTCTTTCCCACCACGTCAAAACTCTATACTTGCTCATCTTTAAGGCTCACTTCTTGAAGTTATTTCTGACCTTACATGAAGATCCCAGAACCTAATTGTGCCTTACAGTTGCTTAATGAGACTGTCACTCTCCTTTAAGAGACAGTTATCTTTGCTCTCAGAGGTCAATATCATGCAGTGATTGAATTCATGGGTCGAGAGTCACTGTCCTGGTTTGGAATCTGGCTCAGCCACTTTGTGACTGGGCAAGTTACTTAACTTCTCTCTACTTTAGTTTTCTCATTTGTAAAATAGAACTTCCTTCATAGAGTTGTGGCCAGAGTGATTGAGCTAATATCTATATAGTTTTAAACTTTGCCTGGCCTATAGTAAATGTCATCTGTGATTGTTACTTGTTTCCTCCCTCTCTTCCCAGACCGCCACTATTTTGACTTTTCTTTCTCCATCTTGCCAACTCCTGAGTCCAAGTTAAAATTATCTCTCCCCCAGACAATTTCAGTCATCTTCTCACTGGTTTCCTTGTGGTCAGTCTGGACCTCCTCCAATCTATTTTCCACAAAAGCCAGAATGATATCTTCAGATGCAAAACCACTCATATCACCTCCTTGTGAAAATGCTTCAGTGGTTTCTCAATATATGCAGGAAAAAGATTCAACTTTCCAGGATCCAAAACCCCATGTGGTTTAGCCCAGCACTTTCCAATAAAATTTTCTCTGAAAATGAGAAGGTTCTATTATCCGTGCTGTCCTATAGTCAATAGTTGTGTGGCTATTGAGCAGTTGAAATATGACTAGTGCCACTGAGAAATGAAAGGTTTCATTTCATTTCATTTCATTGTAATTAATGTAAATTTAAGTTTAAGTCAAAGTAGCCACATGTGGCTAGCGGCCATCTTACTGGACAGTGCAGCTCCAGCTTTGTATTTGTCTTCACTTTCCAAAGTCCAGACACATTACGCTTCTCCAGTGTCTCATTGCTTCCTCTTGACTTTGCTCGTATTGCATCATGTGGTGGTTAATTTTATGTGTCAGTTTGGCGAGGCTATGTGTCCAGTCTAGCTGTTGCTAAGAAGATATTTTCAAATGTGGTTAACATTTAAACTGGCAGACTTGAAGTAAAGCAAAGTGCCCTCCGTAATGGCGGTGGACATCATTCAATCAAAGACCTTAAGAATAAAGACTGAGGTTTCCCAAAAGAAGCAATTCTGCCTCAAGCCTTCAACATAGAACCCCCCCTTGAGTTTTCAGTCTGTAGATTTCAGTTTAACACTGAAACATCAAGTCTTCCCTGAACTGCCAGCCTGTCTGCCTGCCCTACAGGTTTCAGCATTCTTTAGAAAACCCTAACTAATATATTCCCTTTCTGAAAAACCCATTCCCAGAAGCATTTTCTTGATTATTTTTTAATCGTCTTTCAAATCTCAGTATGAGATGGGTTCCTTTGTTCCATTCTCTAAATCAAGGATCCTGCTCCTGTCTCTTTGAATGCTTATTTCTTTCAGTCAACCAACATTCATTCATTCATTTACTCATTCTGTAAATATCTAATGAAGTTTCGCACTATGCATGTCTCCTAGCACGGAGCACATAGCAGTGGTACAGTCTCATAACTATTTTTTTATTAGTGTGATTTCCTGATTAATGTTTATCTTCACTGTTAGATCATAAATTCATGAAAGCAAGGACTTTGTTGTGCTTTGGTCACCAATATACCACTGAGTCCTGATTCAATGGTTTAAACATGTGGGTGTTAATGAATGAGTAAGTTCTGAAAGGCTGGGATTTTGTGTTAACCTTCCTTATAGTATCTTTCATAGGATTGTATACATGCAAACATTAAGATGTTCTTCTCTCTTTTTTTTTTCTTTTTTAAGTAGGCTCCGTGCCCAGCGTGGAGATCAAGACCTGAGTTGAGATCAAGAGTCGGATACTTAACCAACTGAACCACCCAGGTGCCCCAACACTAAGATATTGTACAATTAAGATAGAGTTTTACACATTTTAATGCAACATAATGTTTTTATGCTACCTTCAGATAAAACAAGCCCCCAAAGGTTATGGATGCTAAATAGAGTACAAGCAAATAGCATTTAAAAATAAATAGAAGAGTTAATTTGGGGGTCAGAGTTTTCCGTTAGAAAAGGGATCTAGATATTATATATTCTAGGTCATGTTTTTCTGTTCAGGTGAGCAGCTCTTCCTGAATCATGGTAAAAAATCAATACTACTTTAATAGATGCTGTAAGTCTAATGTTCCATAAGAAAGTTTGGAAGGAATCCAACAGCTATAAGAACCTCCTATTATCTGGGCACCTCAGGCACTAGTTCTCACAAAAACTCCAGGAGGTTGGTATTTATCATTAGCTCATTTTAAGAGATGAGAAGACAGAGGCTTAGGGATGTTACATAACCTGCCCTGCCCAGCCCCTTTAGGGACATCTGGTAGTAGAGTTGAGAGTTAGAAACCAAGCCTGTGGGACTCAAGCCATGACCCATCCCAGTCAACAGAAAGGGAGGGGTGACACACCATTGCGTCTTCATCCAAATAAACCCTTTTAGGTCAGGATTACCTAGATCCTCTAGAGAAAAGGTGTAGGGTTTTTGCCAGATCCTATAAAAAAATGTGTGTGTATGTATATATGTGTGTATATACTATCTGTATATATACAGATTTTGAAATATATATTCATATTATAAACTAGAGGACAAAATTTGGGAATGTGTAAAGACACATGTGCTTTCTTTCTGGTCTGTATGTCCAGTTGAACAACCCTGGGACAGATTGCCTCTGAACTGGGATAATATGATGCAAGCAGTCCCTGTCCTTTTGTGTTAACCCCTACCCCCAGACCTTTCCCACCAGGGCTTTGTCTTAGTTTCTGGTCTAGCAGACAGGGTTCCTTCTGCTTCCTTCCCACTATAGTATGTATTTGTTGAACTGTTGAAACTGAATATGCAGGAAGCATTAATTGGAAATAATCACTCTGTAGGAAACCAAAACAACAATAACTTCGTGACAAAAAAAAAAAAAAGAAGAAGAAAATAAACTGGTCTGGATTTTCAGACCCTACCTCTCAGAATGTTGATAGTGAGCAAAAGCCAAAAACACAACCATTAGAGCACATTAGATATTTGTCAAACCAGGCCAAGAGACAGAAATGAACCTGTAAACATAGCAGAATATAAAGGTGATATAAGCGATCGAAAGAGAGGGAGAGGGAAAGGTCTAAGGAGAAACTCTCAGCTTATAGGAACTGAAATATTTCCATCAGAGCAGCTACATTCCAAAGTGGTTGCAGGCTTGGATGGGGAGCTTGTAGAGACACGTTGCACAACTCAGGAGAGTCTCTGCAGGTTTGTACTCACACTCACTTTCTAGAGATTTATGGGGCCATTTTAGACTCTGTCTTTCCAGTGCTGCACCAAAAACATACATCTATATTTTTCTTAAAATGAAGAATAGACACTCCAGTATTATGAACTGGGTATAAACTGAACAGATTTCACTCTTCTTTATGGAAAGACTGCTTCAGTAATTATAACACAAGCAGGCTGAATTAATTTCTAATTGTTGATAACTGGGTTCTGGAACCTGAAAACAACATCATATTTATTTCATGTGGTTTCCTTCCTCCTTTCCCTTCTTTTTCCCTCACCCTTCCCTTACTCCTTCCCTTTTCCACTTTTTTTTTCCCTCTTCATTCAACAAATGTTTATATTATAATTCTTTTTCTGTCAGACACTGCTTTAGGCCCTGGGAATGCATCAGTGAATAAGACAGTTCAACCCCTGACGTTATAGAACTTAACCAGAGTGAGAGGAAGGATTGTGTGAAGGATTTCTTTGAAACTCTTGTATGCTTATTTGTGTAAGTATCATCTAGATGTTTATAGATAAGAATAGAGTGAAGTTAAAATATTTCACAATTAAGGATGTGTGTCAAAATCAGGGTACTTCTGATGGCAAACTTAGACCAGCTGATTTGTGAAAATGAAGAAGACAAGACAGAGGATAGCATATGGTTGGAAGAAGTTCCAGCTATAGGTATCATTAAAAAGTCCAGACGGGTAGATCTTCGGTTTTCAGAAGGCGCTATTAAGTACATAAGAGGTGATGCTCTTGCTCAGGGAAGTAACAAGTACCTGCGAAGTTGGCAGCTGCAAGTCATCTCGAGGTGTGTCTTGAGAAGGTGCATGCAGAGTTCTAGAAACTGAAGAAAACGTCAGAGTGGCTTGTTGGTAGAGTAGGGGTACATGTATGAAGTGAGACTGTAAAAATAGGTATTGACCAGATCAGACCTTGCAGATCATTTAAGAATTTTGATATTTGGGGCACCTAGGCAGCTCAGTTGGTTGAATATATGATTCATGATTTCAGGGTCCTCAGATTAAGCCCCACATTGGGCTCCATGCTCAGTGGAGAGTTGGCTTAGGGATTTCTCTCCTTCTCCCTCTGCCCCTCCCTGCTGCTCATGCGCGCTCTCTCTCTCTCTCTGTCTCTCTCTCAAATAAATGAATAAATATTTTAAAAAACTATTTAAAAAAGAATGTTGATGTTTAGTCAAAGCGAAATGAAAATTTAGATGTTTTAAACATAACTGTGCATGAAAAAGAGAAAGAGGATAATTTTTATACATTTGAAGTCTACTTAGGTAGTAGTGGGACTACTGTGAGGCAACGATCTAGGCAAGAAAAGTTAGTAGTTTGGATTAAGGTGATTACCCTAGTGAGGACATGATGGCCATCATTGACTACGGCTCAGCAGATGAAATCCATAGGACTTGTAGCTGGCTATATTTGATAGGTTGTAAAGGATGACTCCAAGATTTCTGGTTTATATAGCTTATGGCTGATAGTTGTCATTCTCTGAGATAGTTAACACTGAAGCTAGAATCAATTTGAGGAGGAGGAAGATAATGAACTTTATTTTGAAACTACTAAATTTGAAGTGCCCTAGTGATATCCAGATGAGCATATCAAAGAGGCAACTGGGTAAATGGGCTTGGAGGTCAGAGGTGAGACCTATGATAGAGACACTCATTTGTGAGTCCTCTGTAGTGAAGTGAAAATTGAAGCCATTGGCCCAGATAGGATCTCTTTGTTTTAATGTAGAATATAAGAGGGCCTAGGAAAAAAACCTTGAAAAGTAACATTTCTTGGCACCATAAATGAGATTAATAAAAGGAAGGTATTTGATCTAAAGTATAGGTTCCATGGACAGCAAAAGGGTCAGCTCTCCATTGAATTTGGGTAGACACAGGACAGGATGATGTAAATGCTAGAATGTTTACAGGTTTTATGGATGTTGAAGGAGTTAGTATTAGATGCCCTCCATTTTCTCTGAAGTATGTGTCTATTTTTTGAGAATGAGGGGAAGAAACAAATTGTTTTGGGAATTAGAGCACGAGTAGATCAGAGAAACATAGCTAATAGTGTTAGTTATCGATTGCCAGAGCATTGCTATGTAACAAACCAACCCAAAGAAGAATGACTTAAAACAATAGACTTTTATTTAGTTTGTGAGTCTGTAAATTAGCCTAGTAGTTCTGTAGCCTTCTGAACTTCCTCATGTATTTTGAGATTGGCTAACTATCACTGACCGAGGATAGCTTCCACTGGGTCACTGGGAAGAATGAATCCTCTCCATGTGTCTCTCATCTCCAGCAGGCTAGCCCAGGCATGTTCTTGTGGCCAAGGCAGAGATGCAAGAGCAGAAACGAAAGTATGCAAGTATGTTTTCAAGCCTCTGCATTCATCACATCTGCTGACATTCCATTGGCAAAACTCAGTTAAATGCCCAAGTTCAGGATCAAAGAGTGGGGAAAGGACTGTTCTTCTTTAGTGGAAGAAATGCTCATGCTCTAAAGTTGTATGCAAGGCGGGGTGGGAATGGATACAGTTGAAAGCAAGGCATTGGGACCCTTAATGCAATGAATCCACAAGTCCTCAACAGTATGGAGAGTTCATTCATGATTATCATCTTTTGTACTAAAATCCAATAGCCTTATTGTGTGAATTTCTACAGAAACATTTGAAGGCTTGGGTAGAGCACCAAATAATATGTTAAACTATGTATAGGAATTGCCAGAAAGTGTAAGGAAAATAAAGAAAAACAGAGAAGCAAGGCCATTTATGAAATAAGTTAGGCAGATGTTGATGTGTAAGGTATCTTAAGATATAAACTGGCAACCGAGGACTGTGACGGTTTGGGAAAAATGGAAAGTGAGGGCATTGTGAAGCCAAAAGAAAGTCATAACGAAAATAGTTAAAATATATTATTGACAAGGAAGAGGTCAAATCAAGAAGAGGATACCTAAATTTTTGAGGCAAAGCCTTTACAGGAGATAACAAGGTTCAAGGAATAATGGTATGAATGGGGAATTGAGGTGAAGAGTACAAAAAAGAGAAGGGCAAGCAAATAAAGGAAGAGTGGGATGTGGGTGTTGGGTCATACTTGTAATAAAGGAAGAAAAATAGTAACCTACTATATACATAATGCTGGATGAATGAGAGAGAGTGACCAAGAGGTTAATGAGAGTGTAGAGAGAGAGAAAACACAGTAGAGCCAACCAGCATGGGATGCAAGAGTTGGATTTTGTGATCTGATTGATACTGCTGTTACTGTCATTGGGAAGGAAGGTGAATGGACTAGAAACATCAATTGAAAGCAAAGAAGTCAAGCTTTTCGCTGGACTATGATAAAAATGACCAACGCCTGAGAGAGAAGCAACCTAGACTGTTTAAGACCAGATTAAGGGGCCTTAGACCAGATTAAGGGGCCTACAGGCTTTCTTTTTAGTGAGTACACGCAGGTTTGGAACCAGTAGTGGCGTCATATTGTCTAATGTTGCCTGGCAGTTTTAGCCTAGATTAATTCTAGTCAAACTGGGCATGAGTATTCCAGGCTAAGCCAAAGAACAATAAGGGTGAAAAGGGGACTGAGTTAAGGAAAGGAGGTGGGAGAAGGTCACGGAGAAACGTTCATTCTCCCTCTCTGTCATCTCAGTGGTTCCTTGGCAAGAAGTCAGTGGCTCCTGAAAGTAAGCCCTTTTCTGCCCTGGGAAGGACAGAAATCATTCTAACAACTGATGATCTCAAAGCCTTTATGGGGAAATAATCAAACATTATGGAGAAGTTGGGGGGTAACACATGGGGATTATACAAAGATAAGGTTGCTCTTTTCTCAATATGAGAAGGAAAAGTGGAAAAATATAAAAACATATGTAAGTAAATATAGCACACACATCCATTTAAAGATAACAATGTGTGGGATAATAACTTGATTATAACTTGATAAAACTGTCTAAGATCAGTGAGTTAACTGAAGTTGTAAGGAGTTATATATATATATACATATATATGTATGTATGTATATATATATTTGTTATGTATATATATATTATATATATAGTTACGTATATATAATATATATTATATATATATAGTTATGTGTGTATATATATATTATATATATAGTTATGTATATATAATATATATTATATATATATAGTTATGTGTGTGTGTGTGTGTATATATATATATATATATATATATATTTGCACGTAACATGAGTTTCATGTCCCAGCCTTGTCTTGCTCATAATTCTGGTTCACTGTCTTGCTCATAATTCTAGTTGGGGCATAGGTTCTGACACATATTAAGTGTTCAACTGATACATTTGAAAAAAAATAATAAATGATCTATTGAGAAAGTGTAGTTAAGCCTTTCTGAACCCAATGTCTACATTTCTATTTTCCTAATTGACAGTTTTTCTCTAAATTATTATCAGTATTAAATGAGATAGGAGATATGGACTTGGTCTATAGGAGTTAGCGGATGTTCATTTGAATCTAAATGTGCAAATGTAAAGAGAATCCTTTCCTTAGTCATTACTCAAAGGTCTCGTGCTATCTCACACTTGCATTTAACCCAAGCCTGGCGTACAACACCAGTGATTCTTCTTAAAGGGTTGACCTGTTATATTTACACACCCATGTGCTCTTTGAGGTAATCTTGAGCAAGCTCTTGCTGATTACATTTCAGCCTTTCGTGCTGTTGTCCCAGAAGATGTTGACGTCATCTGGAGACATAGTAGCGCCGTCCACCCTCAGAGGTTCAATTCATTCTGCCATCCGGAAACTCTGTCGACAAGGCGGCCAGTGTTAGAAATTAAGCTTGTGACACGCAGGACATGGTGGAGTGCAAACATTGGTCAGCGCTTCCTCTCCCAGCCACAGAGGAAAGCCACACTGATTGGTATTCAGGAAAGGGACCTCCTGTTTCGAAGGATTCCTTCATGCTGTTCAGCAATGCTGTTTAGGGTAGATTTTCCCATTTGAACTGCAAAGCTTAAACACAAATATTAACTACCTGAAGCTGCAAATAGCAGCATAGTACATTAAAAAAATAATGAATATTTTAACCAGCCTTTGCCCAACCAAGAAAAATATTATGCAGAAATGAGGCTGATTTTAGAAAAATGCCCAAGGAAACATTAAAAAAAATGTTGAGTTTCCTTTCAAAGTTTGTTTTTGCTAAACATTCATAGTTTTGCTTTTTCCAATCCAATTTTATTATAAGAAAGGTCTCCCACATGTGTACCTGGCATTTCTTTCAAAATAATCAGTAATGCACAAAACCTTTGGAAATGGTAGGTGAGTTCTTAAGTGTGGCAGAAAGGACAAAATGTATTATAAATGAGGGAAGACACTTCTTTGCAAGCACATATGTTTGTTGCCCCTTCAGTTATAGGCAGACTTTCATGTTCTCATCATTTTGACTATTTAATATTTTGTTCATTTTGAGAATCCAAATTTAACTGATTCTTCCCTACAGATTTTCTTCACAATTAAATCACTGAAGGTACCAATCCCTGTGGTCAGTGGAAGACTGACATTTTGGAGCTGTAATTCTGGGTGAAGGCAATGGATAGACATTCTGTTACACCTGTTGCATAGCTTCCTTGGCATTCATCACTGTCCTTGGGGAAGATCAAAATGAAATTATCAAAACATGCTCTTCACAAATTCTCTTTTCAATCAGCAAAATAGAAATTTTGGAGCAACCTTAGTGAGTAACAAAATGCTTGCAGAGCATTTTTCTGTTTTCTTGTTTTTCTTAATACTTAACATTATCTCACTAACTCTTCATTAACAACCCTGTGAGGCTGTATTAGTATTAACCCATTTTCCAGATGAGGACAACATCATACAGAGATTAAAAACTACCCAGATGGGCGCCTGGGTGGCTTAGTCAGTTGGGCATTCAACTCTTGATTTCATCTCAGGTCATAATCTCAGGGTCATGAGATGGAGCCCTGCATCAGGCTCTGTGCTAGGTGTGGAGCCTGGTTAATGTTCTCTCTCTCCCTTTCTCTCTGCCCCTTTCTAAACAAAACAAAACAAAACAAAACAACAAAACAAAACAAAAACAAAAAACCTGCCCAGATGGTCAAACCTAGGATTCAAATATCAGCTGCCCTGGTCGAGAGCCTATACTTTTTAACCTCTCTGTTCTGCTGTGAATGAAATTCAGTTTCAAATAGGCTAAAATGACTTTCCCCGGCTTGCTGTTAATCCACAGTCATTCAAGTTTGGGCTGGTGTTTTGTTTTGTTTTGGATCTAATTTGTGGATTGTACATTTTATTGTTATAATGGTAATAAAACATGGGTCAGGTTACCTTGAATCTACTCACAGCTTAGCCACTGGCTCTAAATGACTCTGGGAATTGCATGAACTCAGTTTCTCTCCTGTAAAGCAGATACAATGGTAGCATTCCTATCTGCCTCAGGGTTTTGTCTTCCAAATCCGCTGGTAATAGATTTAAAATGTTATTACTGATGCTTTTGTCCCTACACAAGAAAAATGCACCAAGCTAAAGTTCCTAGCAGTTCAAATTAACACTTGAATATTAAGCTTCTAAAACTTTTTGCCTTAGAGGATGTTGAACCTTTTGAGGAAAAGGAAATTTTTTTTTTTTTTTTTTGGAAAAGGAAATTTTTAATCATTGATGAATTTTTATCAAATTTTCTGCTCCACTTCAAGAATTACTACCAAGAATAAGTTGTAAGGGTTGCCTGGGTGGCTCAGTCAGTTAAGCATCTGCCTTGATTTCAGCTCAGGTCATGATCTCAAGGTCGTGAGATCAAGCCCCACGTCAGGCTCCACACTCAGTGAGAAGTCTGCTTGAGATTCTCTCTCTCTCTCCCTCTCCCCCTGCCCCCAAAAACAAAATAAATAAATAAGATCTTTTAAAAAATAATAAGTCATAACATGCATTTGGAAAAATAAAAGCCAATAACTATCTGCATTTCAGTAATATCAGAAATGTGAGAACCATCAACAAGGATAGTCCAATGGTGAAATTAATTTCAACTGCCAACAGATTCCTCATGCCACTCTTTAAGGATTGCTGAATCTATTTATAGGG
The DNA here is from genome assembly GCA_028646535.1 of Procyon lotor. Taxonomy (NCBI): domain Eukaryota; kingdom Metazoa; phylum Chordata; class Mammalia; order Carnivora; family Procyonidae; genus Procyon; species Procyon lotor. The sequence goes on from CM053610.1 coordinate 26,307,496, forward strand.
AACCACACCCAGAAAAATGCCACAGTTGGAAGGGTCATCACAATATTTGTGAACCCTTGGCATAAATGAATTTTCAGACAACTTTAAGGCAGTTTACTGTTTTTATTCCTGAGCACTTATTTGGACATCTTTTTCTTCTTACCCACATAGGAATGTTTATCTCTATCGCTGAGTTCCTGTTTTAGTTCCATGCTTATACAGCTTTCTTCTCACCCCAACCTTGGAATCAAATTCCTCCGTTTTACATTGTTTGAAATAAGCCTTTCTCCTGTCCTTCTGTCTTGGCTAGTGTTGTCCCATAAAAGATGAAAATGTACTATAAATGAAGGAAAAACCCAAATTTATATAATCTACTCTATTATTTGAAAGGGATAATTCCTCCCTTTCCCCTTCAGTACAAGCATCTGAAAGGATGTGGTCTTCATGGCTGGAAAGCCATAATGGTTTTATTTGAAAAATTGCCCCCCCCTCTCAGTTTGTGTTATTAAGCACTGTGCTTGTGGTTTTTGTAGTTCCTTCCTTTGGGGATAACCTGACCCCTGCCATACTTAATAATTTTACTCTTCTGTTCCCTTCTTTGATGTCTGATGGTAACAATGGAGCAGGAGGAATTATCATAGTGGATTAAATGATTTGTTCATTAAACAATTCTATAAATATTTAGTGAACACCTTCTATATGCCAAAATCTGTTTTATGTCTTAGGGATCTTGCAGTCACGGTCAAATACTACTGCTCACACAAGCACTTACATTCTAAGGATATTGGACAGAAGAACAATTATCTATCTTACTATCTGTCTATCTGAGTGAGTGAATATATAAATCAATGAATAGATAATTTTGGATTGTGGCTATAAAAGTAGAGGAAATAAAAATGTGATAGAGTTGTTTGGGTTGAGAGAGAAATGCCTTATTGGGGTCAAGATTCTGAGAGAGGACTTTTGAAGGGCTACCATAATTATGAGAACAACTAACCACATGAGGAACATTTTACGGCAGGGAGAGCACCACAGGCAAATGTGGTGAGGTGACAATTACTTGGAATGTTGAGAATTAGAAGATGAAATGAGCAAGGTGGAGATGACACAGATGAGGTCTAAGAGGTAGAAGAGAATCATGTGCATATATGTGGCTTTGTAGAATGTGGAAAAGAGGTGTGGATTTTGTTCTAAGTATGATAGTACAGAGCAGTGATTCTCAAACTTTGTACACATCAGAACCACCTAGGTGACTTACTAAAGCATGCATTACTGAGTCCACCTCCAGAGAGATTCTGACTCAGGATCTCCAGGCTAGAGCTTGAGAATTGCATGTCTAACAGGTGATGCTGACACTGCCGGTGTGTAGGCAACACTTTGAGAACTAGGTATCTATTATTTGTGCAGGCTCAGAAGAGATTTAACCACCATTTTGTAACTGAATTTGATTTTCTTTTGGGAAAAGTCCCTTTTCTACTCTTAGTCAAACCTGTTTATTCCATTACCTTGGTCACAGTAAAGACATTCAGAGATGGACAAACAACATGGCAGTCAGCTGAAACCCAATCCAGAGACACTCTTACAACTATTGGGAAATGAAAGTTCTCAAGCCACTGAATGAGAAGCAAGTAGGCAGGAGAAATTTCCCTAGTAGTTAAGCCAGTGCAGAGGAGCACTAAGCTTAAAGATAGCAAAACACTGAGCTTTGATATTCTCAGCTGAGCTCCTGGATGCAGCCATGCCTAAATCAACTCTATTCCTGTACTTTTCAGTTACATGACTCATTTTCCCATTTTATACTTCAGGCAATTTCTCTTTGATTTCTAAAACTTACAAACCAAAAGTCAATACAAATGAAAATCTATGCCTCTGCCTTCGGCTCAGATCATGATCTCAGAGTTCTGGGATCAAGCCCCACATCGGGCTCTCTGCTCAGCAGGGAGCCTGCTTCCCCCTCTTTCTCTGCCTGCTTCTCTGCCTACTTGTGATCTCTCTCTCTATCAAATAAATAAATAAAATCTTAAAAAAAAAAAAGAAAAGCTATTATAGATATACCAGTGATTTTATTTAGATATATGTTATCATCACAGAGAACCAGGCAAGAGAGTTTAGATGGCTCAGTACTACTCTGAATATTTATGACATAAATATCCTTTGCATAAGCCAAACTTGAGCTACTTTAAAATTGAAAGGACAAAAAATACAGTACAAAAAACATAGGAACACAAAAAAAAAATAGGACTTGGTGGCACCACAGCCCTGCCAGCAGTACTGTCATCCTCATATTTCCATAATCTGACCCTAAATAAAATTTGTAATTTTATGGAAACCTCATGGTCTTCATAAGTCGATGCATGCTTTTTATTTTTTATTATTTTATTTTTTATTTTTATTTTTTTAGTGCTGGCCCCTTTCAGCCATGATTTTCATTATAATTATATATGGCAGCTTCCCATTCAATTTTGGTGTGATCCCTTCAAATAGCCTTTCTTGGCTGTCCTATTTCAGGTAACATTTCCATACTCAGTCAAGTCCAACTCTGCCTCATCATTCTATTTCATTACTTTCTGAGAATTTAACATTTCCTCAAATTATCTTGTTTACTTTCTCATTTTCCACCCCTTATAACATAACATAAGCTACATAAAAGCAGCAGTATCTCCTGTCTTATTTATTGATAGGTCTCTGTCAACCAATTGGATGAATGAATTAGTTACACATCTTGTAGAATGGAAAAAATAATGAACTTGTTGCACGGTTTTGCTTTTCCTTAAATAGCCTTTAAAAACAAGAGACTATTTTTTTCATTTTGAAAAACAGTTTTGTTAGTGAAATTATTATGCATATTAATATCTAGAATGCTATTTTCTTTTTTAAAAGATTCAACAAAGTATTTATTATTTTTTATTAGGTACTGCATAGTGATTAGCATAACATAATAAACTATGTTTTTTTAAGCAGTTTTAGGTTCACAGCAAAATTAAGAGGAAGGTACACAGATTTCCCATATATTCCCCACTCCCAGACATGCATAGCTTCCCCATTATCAATATCCTGTACCAGAGTGGTACATTTGTTACGATTAGTGAACCTATACATCATTAGCACCCAAAGTCCAAAATTGACATTAGGGTTTACTCATGGTGCTATACCTTCTGTGGGTTTGGACAAATGTATAATGACATATATTCATTATTATAATATCATAAAGAATATTTCACGTTGCTCTTATTCACTGTCCTCCCACCCACCTGTGGCAAACACTAATCTTTTCACGGTCTCCACAGTCTTGAGTATCATGTAGCTGGGACCATACAGTATATAGCCTTTCCATATTGGCTTCTTCTTCCACTTAGGAATATACATTTAAGCTTCCTCCTTGTCTTCTCATGGTTCGATAGCTTTTTTTTTTTTTTTTTTAGTGCTGAATAATATTCCATTGTCTGGATGTACCACAGTTTATTTAAACATTCATCTACTGAAGGATATCTTGGTTGTTTCCAAGTCTTTATTCAGTCAGGTGGGTGGGAAAATATGAAGACTGTCTGTAGTTTTGCAATTACGTGTTACCTTTATGATTTCAAGATGTTGCTAGTGGCCCATTGGCCATATGTGGATCAAAGTGTTTTTCTGCAATGGTGAAGGATTTGTGCCAGCCTGTCTATGCTTCCTCTCTTGTTCAACCTCATGACCACTTTGGCCTTGGCTTGTGGGACAGGGTGTGGGCATTGGCAGACCTCAGACTTTTTGGAAAGGAAGTTGTTTTTTGGGGGCAGTGGTAAATCTGTTTTTAGACATGGTATTTCTGAGGTGACAGCAGGCTACTGAGCATGACGTCTACATGTATAGAATCGTATTTAGTTAGAAATATGGCATTGCAAATGGAGAGATTATAGTTGGTCCTAAATATTTCAGAGTCATAAGAATGAACATCTTAAAAAGTGTAGATGGACACACAAAGTACAGGTTGGTGAACATTTTTGAGAAGAATAAAAGGTAAGTGGAATTATATGTGGGGAGGGTCACTGAGGGGCAATCTTAAAAGTTATTTGAAATCTTCTCTTCCATAATCTGTGTGATGTGTTTTCTACTATTTTAAAAAATCATATACTTAATAAAACATTTAAAAAAAGAATAAATATGGATTGCCTTTCTAAAGAAAATGTTCAATACCAAAGAGTGAATTTTTAATACTTCAGATGTCTTTTTTAATTTCATAAAATGTGGTTACTTGAGGCACTTAGTTGAAAGAATTCAAGTGAGTACAATATTTTTCCTTAGTTTCCAGCTATTCCAGGAACACTATTTTAGTTATGAATGAACTGGTGATGATATTTTTCTCAGTTCTGTTTACTCGTGTGTAAATAAGCATAACTCTTTGAGCTTCCTTTCTCTTCATACTAATGCCTACTCCTCTATGAAAGATGATTTCCAAATACCCACCGCATTAAGAATGGAAGAATCTGTCCTCAAATTAGAGCCTATATTAATGAACACACGATTTAAAGCATGACATACGTATCAGTTCCTTATCGCCATAATAATGCTGCATAGCAAATCACCTCAAAACTTATTTGGTTTAAAATATAAGCATATTTGTATCATAGTTTGGGGCTTGGCTGGGGGATTCTTGAAGTCTTGGATGGGGTAGTTCTTACGCTTGCAGTGTGCTGTGGATGAGCTAGGGGGCTCTGCTGACCTGAGCTAGGTTCCCACCTCTGTCTGGGACACACTGTCAGCTTGTCCAGAAGGAACCCCACTGGAAACACTGGGACAATTCTGCTGCGCCTTGCAGGTCTTATCCTCTAGCAGGCTAATCTGAGCGTTTTCTCGTAGCAAAGGTGGAAGAGGAATGTGGAAGAGATGTTCAAGGACTTTTCTGGAGTTCTAGTACATTTTTACAGCCTCTGTTGACATTGTGTTTGCTAACAGTTTGCCAGAGCAGGAATCAGGAGATACACAGGAACACTCTGCCCAGAGTGGAAGGACACTAAACATTACAGGGCAAAGGGCATGGATTTAGGAGAGGGTGACAAGTGGGGCTATTGATGCGATGCATATACCACCACATGGCCTTGCCCATCCATTCCCCGTGCCCTTCTGTATCCTATCCCTGCCTATCCAGGTCCTGCATCTTAGTTTTCCTCTGAAACTCAGGTCATGTGTCCCTGACTCTGTAAGTGATCATTCTAACCTTCTTTCCCATCCGAGACCTTAAGGTGCTCACTGTTAGCTTCCATCATTTCTCTTTTTTATCTACATTCTTGAATGTTACTTCATAGAAGACTATGCCAGTCAGACAATGAGGGACTGGTATATTAACTCCTCCTTGGAGTTCTTGTATCTTAACATTTATTTTTGTTGGTAATTGGATATAACCCATCAATCCCTCCCTTCCTTTGATTATCTTTTTTCCTTTATCCTTCCCTCCCTTGTTTACTTCCTTCATTAGTTTTTTATCTTTTCCTTTCTTAATTTTTAAAAATTTTTCTCCAGATATAAGGATTTTAACTTATTGAGGATAAAGACACTCAAAACTCTTTTCATCACAGTTAATTAGATTTCTGACTCACTCTCCATAGCTAGTATTTCTCCAGGCATATTACTTGTGCATACCCCCCAAAACAGGTGTCAAAACACATTAAAGGCACAGCCTCCTAAAACATCAAAGACTTGTGTTCTTTATTTTTTTAAGTGCCACCACAAAGCTACAAACCTGTCTAAATTAGTCATGTGAAGTGTATTACTGTCAAGATGTAGTTAATTCAGGTGCTGCCCTTAGTATTGATCTTATTATCTCATTTATATATAAGTAAAATTCTGCTTTAGTCCAGATTCCAAATCTGAATAATTTATGCAGAGACCAAAGGTATGGCAGGCTAGCAAATAATTTCAGGATCTTTATGGAGATGCCAGGTAAAAGCAAAGAGCTGGAAAGTAGAAGAGAAACAACACAAGTCTTGTTAGGTGGAATGTTCAAGAGTCAGGCACATTAGATATCAAATACAAGTAAGTCTTCAGTTTCTCAGTGGAAGGTTCAACGAGAACCTCCAGGGTCTAGACTTCCCACCACAGAGATGACCATAGCCTAAGCCACCAGCAACAAAGATTTGAAAAAAAGACTACAAAAAAGCTCACAATTGAGCTGTGTCTTGGAGTGGGAAGGGTGACTCTAAAACACACTTTTGGGGGTGCCTGGGTGGTTCAGTCGGTTAAGCGTCTGCCTTAGGCCTCTGGGTCATGATCCCAGAGTCCCTGGATCCAGCCCTGGATCAGGTTCCCTGCTCAGCAGGGAATCTCCTTCTCCCTGTCTCTCGGCCCCTCCCCCTGCCCCTTCTCTCTCTCTCACATGCTCTCTCTCAAATAAATAAAACCTTAAAAAAAATAATAAAAAATTGAGGTCAGCTGGGCAAGAAATGGAAAAAGGCATTATTATCCTCATTGTACAGTTGGAGAAACGTAACCTGTAATGAACAAAGAAGTTGAAAGCCTTGTCCAATCAAGTTCACACAACTAGCAGGTGCAGGAGAATATGAACTATCTGGCTTTCCAATCACTCTCCTTTGCTTGCTCAACAGATGGCTGAAAGCATCCTCTTGTCATATATGTAAAACTTCCCCAGATTTACCGAGAAAGGATTTCCTCACCAGCAAAAGTGAGTCTACCGGCGAGTAAATACAGAGAGCTTTCCTTGGATTTTAAAGATTTTGTAATCCAGGTTAATTAGGTATCTCATGCAACCTGTTACTGTTTCTTGAGACAGGCAAGAAAAACAAAATGAAGGTGATGAGCTTGGGGAGAAATAGGGTGCATTTTTAAGCAGGCCCTCTTTTTAAAGAATCTTCTCCTTCACTCTTCATTCTCCCACTTAAAACCAACTGTGACATTGGACTTAGTGTCTTATGAGAGAGGATCTCTTTTCCTCCTTTTTTTGTCCTTTGATTTCTCCTTTTTCTTGAATAAACTGCTCCATGGGCTCTTTTCCCCCCCTCTCCCTCTAGGTCCTAATACAGCCGGGATATTCTCTCACATGCAATCAGCCAGGTTGGTCCGTCAGCCCGTCAGCCCGTGCTCCCACTGTTCTCATAAGGAAAGAGAGGAAGGGGGCTCAATGCCTGGAGTGTGTGAAAATGGGAGTAAGGTGAAGGCAGAGTGTGGCAGGTATTGTCCTGAGGGCATGAATGGATAATCGCTCCTGTCACGGCAAATAGACTCTGTCACAAGGAATTCCGTGGTTTTCCAGAGGAAATGAGCTTTCCCTGCAGGCTGCCAAGCCCAAATGAGCTCCTTACAGCACCTGCAGATCTGAGCATCAAGCAATTATTCCACTATCTTGCCTAAAAACAAAGACTGTGCTACCCTTTGACAACCTCTGACCTTTTCCAGCTAACATAAACTAATTATGTTTGCAGCAGGAGGGGAGGAAGGCTTTCGTAGTCCTCCGTGGGAGTTGTCCTTCATGCTTTGTGCCATGTTGTCAGTTCTGGCAATCCAAAAAATGACCACCCTTCCATCAAGGGAGTTGCTGGATGAAGCGCTTAAAGAGATACAGGGAGGACCTTATCACAAGTAAATCTCACTGCCCAGGATTTAGCAGTGTGCCTGAGTGGCCCACACTGTCCATTTAGCAGTGGTACAAGGGAGCCATTGTTAAGTGTCACTTAGCCGCAATTACAGCCTGGTCAAAACAGTTTTTTTTGTCTTGTTTTGTTTTCGCACAACTTGTTAATGGGCCTGTGATTAGGTGTAAGGAATAACCCAAGCCACGGGCACCGAAGTGAGGTTAGAGGTTAATTGAGACTTTCTATTCTCAACAGCCTGAGATTTTGCAACCTTTCGCTGAGAGGACAGTCATGAACAAAAAGGAGATAATATGATACAATTAGTCGGAAAGCAGGAGGGTCAAAATTCCCAGATGAGAAAGGAAAACTGGCCAAGGGAATCAGGCCAGGGGGACCACCTGGACCACTTCGGATGCCAAGAATATCTGTGGCCATTCATCTGGTGGATGAGGCGGAAAGTGGTGTGCTCGCCATTCATCACATCACTCCTCTCTACCAAAGGAAATACAAGGTCAATGCTATAAACAGTAGGCACCCCAGAGTAATTGAAATTCCAGAAACCGCCTCATTAGAAGGGCTCCCAGGCAATCGGGTTTTTCTTTTCCTGCTGATGGTATATTCACATCTTGAAATGGTGTGGCCGGCCTTCTTCATGGTGGCTAAAGCTGCAGGAGGATTTTCTGTGAGTGTTTGAAAGGCTGTGTCTACATAAACAAGTGCCTTCGCAGGTGAGAGGAAGTGGCCCATCAGGACTTCTCTGGCTTGCTTGCGGGGGGCATGGCACACCCAAAGTGCACACCTGCTCACTCCCTCTTCACTCTCTCAACAGGGCCCCTCTCTGTCTATTTCTCCCATGTCGTAATCAACATTCTGTGTCTTAAATTCAGCAGCCGCTGCTCTTTACCTAGAAAACCCAGGCCCTTGAAACGATTGTTGGAGGTCTCTGGGATTTAATATTTCTTCGTTTTTCTTTTAAACCTCCTCCCTCCTTGCCCCCGCCCCCAACACAAACTTTGACACATCCAGCTGGCAGACCCCTCTGACTGGAAGTTGACTAAAAATTGCCAACTCATTTTCTTTCTTTCATTTTTTTTTTCTTTCCAGTGCAGCTGGTGCCAAAATGGGATGATTTGTTTTGCTCCAGTCACTGAAGTTTTTGTTGTCTTTTATTTCAACCCCCTGCTGGCTTCCCAACTTGGTGCTGAGTCATCTGGTGCAGGTGTTCTGAGCGGCTGGTATTTATGTCACTCGCAGATGGTTTGGGTCAATTACACGATGTTCCTGCAGCCCCGTCGAGGCTCTCTCGGCTCTCTTTGATCCAAGGGGCTTCCTGTGGCTCCCGCACATGTGCAAGACTTCAGGGCACTGGGCGAACTCTTGGATGGATTCTATCCAAAGATGGTTAGGTTGCTTTGGGCCCCACAGGCTGATGGGCTCCGACTCAGACTAAGAGGAGTTGACTCAAACAGAGAACCCTGAAATCACAAGGCACCACAGCTTAACCCACACAAGGAATTACATGCCCAGGGTTCTGGAGAACACGAGTAAGTTAATTCTACAGCTGCCTAAAGAAATTGGGACAAAAGACCTCCATTCTGTCTCTGAAGGAGGAGGAGGGAAGTCATGTTGAAAAACTTAGTGTTCTAGTAGAATTGTTAAGTCTTAGAAATATATAGTTGGTGTTTTTTCTTGCCCCTTGTCTAACCCTTTGTCTCTAGCTTCTATTCCCATGCTCAGTGCAAGGAATCTGAAAATCTCCTTCGTTTATACTTTAGACACAGAGCATCAGTGAGGAGCTTGTGAATCCTTGCTCCCGTCCATCTGAGAAAGCTGCCCCTCCACTTGGAAAGGCTCCATGAATTACCTTTCTGTGGAGATCTGCAGCTTAGCAAGGGAAATCTCTGGCCGCTGCCAAAGACATGAAATATTGACAGTGTTTCAGAAGTATTTTCAGAAATAGGCACGGGGAGAAGCGTGCCTTCCCAATACTGCAGAAATCTCATCACTCTGGGATACTACATTGAATCCCCGTTGACCAACCTTCTGAGGCGTGTCTCAGAAAGTGACTTTCAGGGGCGCCTGGGTGGCTCAGTGGGTTAAAGCCTCTGCCTTCGGCTCAGGTCATGATCTCAGGGTCCTGGGATCGAGCCCCACATTGGGCTCTCTGCTTGGCAGGCAGCCTGCTTCCCCTCTCTCTCTGCCTGCCTCTCTGCCTACTTGTGATCTCTCTCTCTCTCTCCTCTCCCCCTCTATCAAATAAATAAATAAAATCTTTAAAAAAAAAAAAAAAGAAAGTGACTTTCAGCGCTAAAACCAAAACAGTCGTGGGCAAATGGTGACCACCTTAATGTGTGGGGAGCATTTCCCAGAAAACTTGTTAAAACACAAATTTCTGGGCCTCATCCCCAGAGATAATGATTCAGTGAGTCTGGAGCGGGGCCTGAGGATTTACATTTCGAACACACACCAAGGTGATGGTAAAAGTGCCAGAGCAGGGCTGTATTTTGAGTTGCAAGAAGCTAGAACATCCTTTGCTACTCTCTAGCAACATCAGAAGAGATTACATGTATGCGAAGATCAAAGTGAAGAACACAGATGCTGGAGCAATGCATAGACTACGGAAAGGCATTATTTTTTTACATAATGACATAACAGTGTAACAGGCAGTTGTTGCCATAAGAAACAACAGCCAATCTTGATGGCATAGGACAATAAATATATTCTCACATTCCCAGAATGGCAGGCCCAGTGTGGTTCGGCCAATCTGGGCTCAGCTGGGGGTGCTCTGTTTTACTCTGTAGGTTGGGTGCGGGTGTCTTCAGCATACCTCATTCTGGCCACCTGACACATGTTTTCTCAAGGGGGAGGTAACAAGTGGAAACATGTGATGTTTCTGAACACTCGGGCTCAAGACTGGCTCAACAGTTCTTTCACAGACATTCCACTGGCGATAGCCAGGCGAGCCCCAAATCGATGGGAGTAGAGCAGTACATTCTCCTGTTGAAATGGGTGAGGGAATAAATATTTGTCAAATAATAATCTAATCTATGACAGTGATCTCAGAGTTTGAAAATGTCCACCCTAGGGACTGAAATACAATTGCTACATGATATACAGAATATACAATCAACTTTCAGGTTCTCTTAGCGGAAAGAAGAAGAGACATAGTTCCCAGGTAGCTGAACTAGTTACCAAATACTATAATACAGACGCCGGTTACCCTCTTTTTTAAAAGTAATCTCCTTGATATTTCACTGTATTTCATTGCTTTGTAGGAAACCAAAGGGAATATATAATACACAGTGTTAACCTGGCTACAAGTTTTGTACAGGAATAAGGGTGCTATAATTTATTTTATTTTACTTTATTTTATTTGAAATATTCTACATCTCATATTCAATAATATTCTTTCCTCTGAAGTTCTTAACCAGTTTGCATTCGGTTAAATAAACCTGCAGATTCAGTGGCTTTTCCCTTCATAAATATTACAAAATATTTCATATTACAGTAATGTATCATGCAAGAGATTTAGAGAGAAAGCACAAATAAGTACCAAAATTAGTAGATGAATTATTTAAGAATCATTTCAACTGCAGTAGAACCATTTTGTTCTTTAAACAGGCGAGCCATTCTTGGTTTTTAACAAAAGGCTTTAAATGGAATTTATCCATATGTTGGGATTAAGGGGTCTTTGTTATCATTGGCAGGACCTTCTGGTGGATTGATATTTCCAGAATATCGGTGGTATCATCCATGGCTCACTGATTCGAACTTTTCCAACAGAGCATGAGGTTTTCATTGGTCTAGCAAAGGAATGTCTTTATTAAAGTTAAGGAAATAAATTTATTTGTATGGCTCAAAATACATAAACATTCATCACTGAGGCCCCCCCCAAATATCTATTATAAAAAGACTAGCTAATTTTTTAAACTATGTCTTCAATCAGGATCCAGGTTATGCACCATGGTATCTGTAGCTTTTTGGCTGGGTCACAGTGACCTGCACATAACCCTGGCAGGAAGCCCCTGGACACAGTGTTTTCATCCCTCTGGTGTGCCAGTATATCAAGAATCCACAGTTCTCATTGAAATGACCAATGGAAGACTAGTGCAAATAGGTCATCAGTTGGGATTTTTTTCTCCAAAAGGGACTAATCTTGCAATTGCTATAAAGGATCAAAGGTAAATTCCATCTGTGCTGCTAATCACTCCAAAAATTTTATGCAAGAGAAACCCAGTTAAAATGAATGTCTGTAGCAGCTTTGAAGGGGAAAAACAAGGAAAGGATCGTAATAAAAGTATAATGTGCAACCTAATAAATATGCAGGGAAGGAAGGATGCATGTTGTTAACAAGCATCTGCTACTCAAGATGACTCCTCTACAACTGTGGTATTCAATATCATAGTTACTAGCTTCATGGAACTATTTAAATTAAAATTTAGGGGCGCCTGGGTGGCTCAGTGGGTTAAAGTCTCTGCCTTCGGCTCGGGTCATGATCTCAGGGTCCTGGGGTTGAGCCCCACATCGGGCTCTCTACTCAGCAGGGAGCCTGCCTCCCCCACCCCACCTCGTCTGCCTCTCTCCTTACTTGTGATCTCTCTCTCTCTCTCTCTGTGTCAAATAAATAAATAAAATCTTAAAAATTAATTAATTAAAAATAAATTAAAATTTAATTAAAATGAAAAATTCAGGTCCTCAGCCACATTAGCTACATCTGCTCAACAGCCACAAGTGACTAGTGGCTATCATATTGGAAAGCGCAGATATACATTTTCATCATTGCAGAAATTTCTGTTGGACAGCAATGATCTAGAGTGTCTTGTTACTTGGGAAGTGTTGCACTTAGTGCTTATATACAGAAAACATAATTTTTTTTTTTTAGTAACTCTGTGAAACTCTTTTTTCAGTTCCAGCTCTATAGTAAGGATTGCCCTAAAATTTGAACCTAGTGAATTGCCTCATCATTAATGAATAAACTGCTCATACTGATATGAATATTTCTGCTCCTGATGGGCATTATGGAACATTAATTATGTCCAAGGAAGGAAGCAAGAACAGGCTGTTATCTGGAAAGATGACGATATACCATGCTAACTATGTCAACCAAGGCTTTTCCCCCCTGTTTAGGAGATCTGAGTTTTAATGAAATATAGGATATGACAACCTAAGGGTACCAACTAGTTTTTGTCCTTGTTTTTTCTGAATCTTCCCTGTATTCCTTCTTGGATATTCAGGGTCAGACCTCTTATACTCTTTCTTTTCATCTTTAAGAATTGTAATGTTGTAAATGTTTATTGGATTCCATCTTCATGATACTTGACAACTGGAAAAGCAAACCGATTCTTAAATGCCATGACTCCCACGTTCCAAAGGAATCAAGTTCTGATTATGGCCTTTAAAGTAAATATATTGGGACTCAAATTCAGTTCTTACCTGTGTCAAAAGGGACATGGTTCCAGTTACTCTTATATAGAGTTCCTGTTCCAGAATCTCCTGTACTGAACCCCACTGAATTCTAGGCATTTTGCAAATATTGTATCACTTCACTCTCATTTTAGGGAGTAAGAACTATCAGTGGGTTACTTTGAGAAAAAAGAGGTTAAGAGAATAGAAGCGCTGGCCCAAGATCACAATTAAGTAAATTTATTTGAACCTAGGGCAATTGCTTCTGTTCTTTATTTGTTTTACTGACAGCTACTTTTACTGAGATAACTACCTAGAATTGGGCAGTAGACTCTGCCAGAGACTGGGGGTGGGGGAGGCTTTAGGGACAAGAATAAGGACCATGTCCAAGAGGAAAGTAGAAAAGAAAGCACAGGGTATTAGAGCTTTTACCAAAGAGGCTGAGATTCAGTAAGAACAGAGCAGACTCGGGAAAGGTGGATACGCGGTTATAGGATCCAAACAATCAGAGAAAGGTTGCACTTGGGAAATTTGTGGGTTCCCAGGCTCACCCTAGAAACAAGGCTTAGGCCCACAAGACTGATGTTGAAGCCACTGAATGGGCATATTAGGATCCTAGTTTCCTTCCGAGACTAAGTTAGATTCTACAGTTTAGATATGAATTGCCATTCTCAAAACTTTGGAATAAAGAAAATCCATACTCTTCATTTCTCTTAGTGAATGTCAGATTAGCTGTAAAATTTCAGAGGAAGAAGATGGCATGCATTCATTGTTCTGAGTGAGATAGTCAGAATAAGAGAAAGTCACAGAAATACAAAAGGAATATAAGGAGTTATCCTTATTGAATAACTGAATATGATTGAATTATTCAATCATATTCAATTCAATTCAATTCAATTATTCAATTGAATATTGAACAATCAATTCAATTATTCAAATTATTGAATAATTGAATATGAAGTACGATATTGTTGAGTATCGTACTTCAGGATGGTTGGTAATGAAAATATCCTACCCTACTCAGTTTATAGTAAATTACTCTCATCTAGGACATGGGACCAAAGTCTCAGAACACCAAGGATTGTCCAGCCCTGTTTCACTGCAGAAAAAAAGTTTCCACAGTGTTTTCATTTGGAAACTTTTTCTTACATTACACAACGTAAAAATGTAAGCCCTTTAGCACCTGGAATTGTTAGTGAGGTATAACTAAGGTGAAAGTATAATTTATCGTCCAAATAGAGATACTTTTGAGAGTGAATGTAATTACTTATAATTACACCAGAACCACAGGTGTAAACCAGAACTGTCCAAGGCAGAGTGGGACACATTGTGACTCCAGGTAGAGACCCCAGCTGCGTGCAATTGGGTTCATGACATTTTCCCACCTCAGTTGTTGAATATGACCCAAAGGCTGCTCTTGCCTGTCAGCTGATTTACAAGCTGATTGAAATAATGATGTAAATGCACAATGGTGAAGATGTCTCATACCCTTTTTAAGTAAAAACTAGTGTAAAGAAAACTGTAACTGAACATCGTTGTCGAGTTTTTGTTTTTTCGAAAAACAGTCCCTGGATTCACTATATCTAAAGAAAAAGTATACAGTCACCAATCCTCCTTTTGCATGGAAGAGTATTTCTCTTTAATTCTTGAAAAACTGATCAGTTTCCTACTATCTTCAAGGCATTGTGTTTGATATTCTATTTCAGATGTGTCTTTAGTTACTAGGGGAATCTGGGAACATTGTCACAATATTTGGTGTGGTATTTAGTGGGTGAGGATCTGGAATTGTAGATGTCCTGCAAGGTGTTGGATAATCTCTCATGATGAAGAAAAAAGAAACGTCTCAGGTCCCATCTGACATTTATGTGCATGAAAAATGTGTTTATAAATACCTAAACCTAAAATTTAACTCCATTCTATATAAAAATACAAATATCTTTTTTACCCTGTTTTAATTGTAACCGCCATACACATTGAGGGAATGTGCCCTTTGTTTTCTCTGGCACTTCATCAAGAATTGTTTAGTATTTCAGAGAATCACCTCACAGAAGGCAACACCACTTATCATAGTTGAGTGGCAACATAACACACCTGCATTTTAACTGACATTCAAGGTGACCCTCAGAGGAGTATAAACATTGACAGTTTAATTATATCTTATAATGTAGTTATGCCTAAGCATTTACATGTTGAAATACTTATTTTATCATAAATTATCTTCCTCTTAATTTCTTTTACTATTTATTTTTACAATATATTTAGAGCACTGTAGTGACTTAAAATAAGTGTGTGGGGAGGTTTATATTATCTATGAATTTAATTTTAGTATAGTAAATGCTGTGTTATAAAGTCTCTGATATAAATAACGACCTTTGAGTTGGATAGGGCTGTGGACCAGGGCTCCAAGGCAGTGCTAACCACAGTGTAGCCCCAGAATTGGCAGCAAGGTGTTCATTAAAAATGCAGACGTTTTTTAAAGATTTTATTTATTTGACGGAGAAAGACCACAAGTAGGCAGAGAGGCAAGCTGAGAGAGAGGTTCCCCACTGAGCAGAGAGCCCAAAGCTGGGTTGGATCCCAGGACCCTGAGATCATGACCTGAGTAGAAGGCACTTTAACCCACTGAGTCACCCAGGCACCCCAAAAATGCAGATTTTTAAGCTCTACTCCAGATCAACAGAATTGGTCTCTTAGGTGGCATCCAAATGATCTGCAATTTAACAAGTGTTCTAAATGATTCTTATACATGCTCGTATGCATTCAACAATTTGAGGACTATTGCTCTAGGTAATACAAAGAGGAGTGATAACTTGCCTTCAAAGACGTCTAATAGGAGGCATAAAGATACCTTCCTACTTGAGTTAGTGATACACTGAAAATGACATATCAACAGCAAAAAAGCTGGGGTCTGAGACAAGTTTCAACTACACAACCCCGATTAAAATGAACAGGACTCACGCTGTTAAGACTCGGTACAGTCCTAAAAACATACCCAGCAGAGTACTTAAGCTGTTCCAAAACACGTCATTCTCTACTTTTTAACAGGGAGCGAACAGCTGGGATGTGTTATTAGTAAGCCATGTTTTCATAGGCTTTCTGGTTTTCTTTAGCCAAAGTCTTACAACAGTCCTCGGACAAATTAGTGCCTGAAGCTATAGGAAGTCTTTAGTCGTGTTGGAAAACTGCTGAGTAAGTCAGGTCTCAAAGACAGCATGCCCACACGGACTGACTTTGCCACCTTTGGCCTCTCCACCTTGGAAATGCCTTCACAACCAATTACACTATTCTCAAATGTCTATTTACTTTTAATGACTCTAGTTAAATGTTAAGATTTATTCCGATGACCCAGTTCAAGACCAGCAGGAAAAGCTTAAACAAATCGATAGATCTAACTAGGAAGCTCTCAAATAAATGAGCAAGAATCAAATCAACATTTTAATAAAAGAGCAACAGATTGTTGAGCGCCTATATGCCTTGGTGGTACCGAACCAGACCCTACCTTTCAAAAGATACTAAAGAGAGCAACATGGAAGCAATGTTAGAACATGGAACATGGAAGCTTTCTGTTTCTAGATGGTCTCACATCCACCTGTGCTCCAGGGCACTGTGTATTTTGTTCCAAATTGTCAGCCCAGGGACCTAGCCCGTTGCATGTTAACCAAAACAACTCTCAGAGATACTCTTCTTGTATTTTTTTTGCTGGGAAAAATCCTGGAACATTATCTCCTCCTGCCACACAGAAGAACACGGACTGCCTAAGGTTCTTCCTTGGATTGCCTCTTACATTGTTGGGACCTACGTGGGTATTTGATTTTAACTTTGTTTTATTTTCAGTGCCGCTGGCCAATCATTACCGAATCTCAGCAAGTTCATTTACATCAGCTTTCAAACCATTGTCTTATGCCTGTTGTTCATACATGCCCATGGTCCACATTATCTAGTGTTCATTTTTTATGGCCCATGGGCAATTGCTATAAATGTACAACACTCACGTGGGAGTGAGGGATAGAGAGAATGGTGCCAATTCTTTTAATAATTCAGGATGCAGAAATCTATACGCTAAAGTCATTTGGATAAAAGTATAAACTCCTTACCTTACTTTGGCTGGAGACAACTTCACATTAACATTCACATCCCCTTTGGTACTGAGAGCTGCTCAAGGAAGCATTTAGCAACAGGTGGGCCTGGTTGCACTTAAGCAATTGCCCCGAGGGAACAACACATGCTTACACTGGAGATTCCCAGGCCAGTAAACCCAGGACAAAATTACAACTCCCAGGGGTCAGCTCATTTAGTTTTACACAACGGAGTCCATCCTCTTTGTTGGGAATGGAAAATGTATTCCTCTTAGGAAAAAAAAAAGTGTAGCGTAATGGAGGAGTGGGGACAATCACTGAAAATTAACAGACTCAGGAGATAATAAAAGTTCTGCCAATGATCAGCCCTGGGATTTGGGTCAAGAATTTAAATTTTCTGTTCATTAACAGTGTCAGTGTGTATAAAAATTAAAAGGCTTAAAAATCCTCCATGGCCCATGAAAGGACTTTAGGAGTGCACACATGCATTCCTTTGGATAAAAATTTGGTGCTTCTCCCCATATGCTCTCTACAGATTTTTACAAGGGGGGATATGACCCCCAAAATTAAAAATCATGGGATTAAACTTCTCCAAGGAAATTTTACTATCCTAGTATTCTATTTAGTTCATTTCAGCAAAAATTTATTGAAAAGTTTTTAAAAGCCAGCAGACTGTGTCAGGCTCTTGAAATACATGGACTTAAATACTTAGACCTTGCCTTACAGTTTACAGTTTACAGTTTACTCTACCATGGACATTCATTCCCCAACAAAGAGATCCATTGTACCAGATTTCATGTCTCATAATCTGGGTTTCATCTTCATTCCCAACTAAAATTTTGTCTTCAGTCCACAGATTACTCTTATTCACAAAACCCAATATATCACCTAAAAGTACCTGCATCCCCTGATGGTTTATTACAGATACAACATATCTCACTTCACCCTAGACCTCTTGAACTGGAATTTTCATTTTAACAAAAAAAAAATTATTCTTATACGTGTCACGTTTCCAAACTAAAGAAATAACTGATACAATCCTTATTCTAGAGAAGCCTTAACTTTAAGGTCATCATTACTTTTGTCAACATAAAGTATTCAGACTTCTTACAATCACTTAGAATAGGAAAAAGAAGAGCTGGATTTTAGGGGGGAGAATCTACCTCCTTATTACTGTGTCTAATTTCTGGGCTTAATTTGTCAAGTTAGGGGATCAAATTGATATCCTTAGCATTACTGTGATTCATAGCAATTACTCAGTAAAGTTTGAATAAATGAATATCAAGAACAATACAACAAAAGAAGTTATCAGGAATATTGATTAAAAAGAAAGGAAGTGACTTCTTCTCCTGGCCAAGATGGAATAACAGAGTAAACACAATATTTACCCTCCCGTCTAGAACAAGAGAAAAACAGACAAAATATATGAGACACCAGTTTTCATGACACTGGATATGAGACAACATCAGTGATGTCTGAGAGCTGGTAAAAAAATTAGAGGAGCCTTTCCATTACCCCAGATGACTACCTTAAGATAGTTTCCAAGCCACAGCACACTGCAGGGTGCTCAGGAAGAGCCCAGCAGACTCTTTACTATGAGGAGACATTGCTGAGAGTCTGCAGAGGACAAGGTGCTAAAATTGACAGGACAAAGAGCCAGAGAGGAGAGCTGGACAGAGAGCCCTAGAGGTCTGTGGATGGTCCCCTTGTGTACTGATCTGTTCCTGTGTATGAGGAACCTACCTGACACTGTGTAACTGGACTCACAGGAACCAGAAATACTGCCTATTCCCATTAGCCAGAATAGAAAACCTCAAGATTCATGGGACAGTGCTTGGCGTACACAGGAAGATCTTGCCTCAGTAGTGAGGAATAATTAACCCTGGATTGCACATAGTGCAAGTCTCCCCTAACAAATCTGAGAAGCAAGATAGAAGGATTAAACTGTTTTCAAGTCATTATCACTAAACAAAATTCAAAAGTATTTAGAGAAGTACAAAATTGTTATTATTCAGCGCTTGTGAGGGTAAAATTCACAACGTGTGATATCCAATCAACTCTTAGCAGGAATGCAAAGAACAAGGAAGATACAACCAATGGGGAAACAAATAAATCATGACAAACCAACCCTGAACTGATCCAGGTGTTAAAATTAGCAGATGAGGACACCATTACATTTGAGTGAATTAATTAATATCTTAACAAAACAAAACAAAACACAGGAAATGTCAGAAATTTCTTCTTTTAGAAGAAACATCACCACCTGGTGGCATTTCCAGGTTTTGCTGATAAAGCCACTTAAAAACTGGAAGTATGGTTTTTCTTGGGGTTCACAAATACTTGTATAAATGATACAACCACTTGTGAAAATAAGCAGTTGAACAATTGCATAGACTATTTATATAAGTAGTGTTCACTTGTGTAAATTGTGTATACATATGTTATTGTATGCATACACACACATATGTATATATAGACACATTTGTAAATGAGCATTCAGAACTATATAAATCAGAAATCCAACTAATAGGCTTCCTAAAATAGTTGTTTTGGGGGTTTTTTTGTTTTTTTTTTTTAAAGATTTTATTTATTTATTTGACAGAGAGAGGGAGATCACAAGTAGGCAGAGAGAGAGGAGGAAGCAGGCTCCCTGCTGAGCAGAGAGCCCGATGCGGGGCTTGATCCCAGGACCCTGAGATCATGACCTGAGCCGAAGGCAGAGGCTTTAACCCACTGAGCCACCCAGGAGCCCCTAAAATAGTTGTTTTAATGAAAGTTAAATGTCATTCGTTATCCAGTGAGAAAGGCATTATCTTCCTTATGACAATTTTATTTTTATTTTTTAATGTAATTTAAATATCATAACCACTCTCTATCCTATTACCTGGCTTATTTGTTTCATATAAGTGATTTCAATCTCATTTTCTCATCTATTCATTTATGTTTCCATTGTTTATTTTTTGCTATTAAAAAGTATGTTCCTTGAAGTTTTGTCTCCCCACTGCATCCCCAATATCTAGAATAATCTCTAGTATGTTTTAAGCACTGAAAAAGAAACATTTTAATAATTTCTTCACATTCAAAGATGAGTTTGCTGAGTCCTGATGTTTCAATAATCAGATATAATTGGAATATATGTAAAACATATTTATATATTTTTTGTGCAGTTATGTGTGTATATTATATTTGTATATATTATAAAATCCATTTTATAGTAAGTTTTATGTAATTAGATATCAACTTTGTTGGCCAATTTTAGTTTCTAGTCAGCCAGTTATTAATTTGGTGATTTGGTATTTGATACTATAAAATAATAGTTAAAAATTTGCTTGTGGAAGGGGGCCTGGGTGGCTCAAGTCAGTAAAGGGTCTGCCTTCCATTCAGGTTATGATCCCAGGTTCCTGGGATAGAGCCCCAAGTCGGGCTCCCCACTTAGCTGTGAGGCTGCTTCTCCCTTTTCCTTTGCCCCTACCCCCACTTGTGCTAGCTCTCTCTCTCTCTCTTTCTCAAGTAAATAAGTAAAATCTTAAAAATATATATGCCTGTGGAGCCAACCTGAGATCAAACTATTTGCTATGTATATTGATCAAGCCTTCTATTGGGCAACTTAAACTACTCTAGGTATTTTCAGGGAGATTTTTAATACAGGTGTTTGATTACCCTGGGAGTAGGTGGTTTAAGAAGCCAAAAACTAGGTTCTCCAAAAAATTAGCAAAAGCAAGAAGACATGACCACGGTTAAGGATGAAATTTCAAAATATAGACTATGTTGCAGGAACCCAAGAGTTAAGGTAGAAGACAACATGATCCTGACCACCTAGTAGAAGACCAACTTATCATACCTTTTGGGACCATGGGCACGGGGCCTGTCAGGTAAGAGCTGGAGCCATAGTGGGTACACAGCAACTGACAGAGATATAGTCAGTGTAGAGGTGAAGGGAGAAATCACACTTGTTTTCTCCTTTCATCTGCCCTCCCTTGATTTGCTGTTTCATCCCATTGGACATAATAGCTAAAAGCCATTTGACAAGGAAATCTGGGAAGACAAGTTCTCAGGAGTTCACTCTGTAGGTTCTAGTTACCCATCTTTAAGTTGGCTACAGGAACATTTTGTTGTCTAGCTTTGATCCAGGGCCTTTCCACAAACTTCCTCTTGCTCTGGAATAATCTTCCTTCACCTCTTCTCTTGGTTACCTGTTCCTCATCCTTCAGATTTTACTCTATGTGTAGTAGAAGCTTCCTCTGCTTCCTCAGAAGAGATTAAGTTTTTCTATTAGACATACTCTTAGAGAATTTAATACATCCCTGAAAATAGCACCAGAATTTGTGATTATGAGTTTACTTGAGCATTTGCATCGAGAATGTCTTTCTCACTAGGTAGCATGCTCCATGAGATCATTTTTCCCCACTATGGACCTTTAGAATCTAACACAAAGCTGGCACTCATGTATTTGTTGAATGAGATTTCTCTACACATATCTTCATCCCTGTTCTTGAAGCGTGGTCAGGTCCCAGGCTTCCCAGATAAGCCAATTACAGCCTTGAAATTTTATCTCAAATCCCTGGACATGTAGAAGTACTAAATTACCACTCAAATCAGCTTACTTAACGGAAATTCCAAAAGGAAAGCCCTCGAACACTTCGAAACTCCATAGAATCTTTTCTACAAAAATCCTAGCTAAAATACTTAATTTTACCTAATTCAGTTTCAAACCTAATTTTGACATCTATATTAGTCAGAGTCTCCAAAGAAACAGAACCAAGAGTATTTCACATATAAAATTTATATGTTTTAAATTTTGAAATATAAAGGCATTGGCACACATGATTACAGAGGCTGATAAGCCCCAAGATCTGCAGTTGCAAGCCAGAGACCTAAGAGAGCTGATGGTATAGTTCCAGACCAAGTCCAAAGTCCCGAGAATCAGGATTGCTGATGGTGTAATTCGTCTGAATGCCAGCAGGCCTGAGACCCAGGAAGAACCAATGTCTTAGTTCAAGTCCAAAGGCAGGGAAAACAAAACAAAACAAAAATGTCTCAGTTTGAAGGTGATCAGGCACGACAGGTTCCCTCTTACTCATGGAAAGGTCAGTGTTTTTTATTTTATTCAGGCTTTCAACTGATTGGAAGAGGCCCAGACACATTAGGGAGGGTAGTCTGCTTTACTCAATTTACTGATTCAAGTGTTATCTCATCCAGAAACACCCCCATAGACACACCCAGAATGGTTTTGATTAAATGTCTGAGCACCTCATGACTCAGTCAAATAGGTACATAAGATTAAACATTACAAGTCCATCCCTTGGCAGCTTGGCACCTATACACATCTCTTTAAACCATACGTAATCTCCAAATAAAGACAATAGCAAGGCCCTAATTTGGCCTAATGTGATTCAACTATTCTATGTACAACTGAAAATATGCTAACCCCTACCCCAGTAGAGGAAGGAAAGTCCTCCAAGACTTAAATACCATGATGTAAAGCTAATAATACTTAAATACTATGATATAAAGTCAGTACATCTTTTTTTTTTCAAGATTCCATCTATTTATTAGACAGAGAGAGCTTACAAGTAGGCAGAGAGAGAGGAGGAAGCAGGATCCCCGCTGAGCAGAGACCCCAATGCGGGGCTGGATCCCAGCACCCTGAGATCATGACCTGAGCTGAAGGCAGAGGCTTTAACCCACTGAGCCACCCAGGCGCCCCTGAAGTCAGTACATCTTATGTTACATGAAGGGATAAGAGAAGGAAACAAAGATATTTTTCTCTTATATTTAGACACACAAATATATTTATAACAAAAAAGGAGGAAATACTGATGACAACTACTGTCCTCATTTCTGTAATTGGTCACAAGGTCGTAGCTAGTATTTACTAGCTACCTTCTTCCACTATCAATTCTATATTCCCTTTGTCTCCAGCAAGCACCTCAGTTGATCACCATCCTTAAGCTGGTAGGGTTCATTCCTAAATGAATGAACCTTCATTCCTTCATTCCTAAAGGGTCTGAGCCATTGGCACTCCCGCCTAGATTGGAATACTTTTCCATTGAACTTAATCACAGGGCATGGTAATATTAAGAGTCACCCTAAGGGCTCTCTGTCATGTAGTAGTAGTCCAGTCTCCCATTGTGATCTGGATCATTCACCCAGCCAGCACAAGAATTCCCTTTTTTCCCTGTTGATTAAGAGGCATGAAGAATCCAACATGGCCGGTAGGAGTCCTCACTTCCAGTTCAGTGGAATCGTTGTATTTCCTGGTGGAAGAATTTCTCTCTTTGAAACAAAAACCTCCAGGCCAGGGTAGCACAAAGTCATAGGAACAAGAAGCAAACACTTTTGGCAGTGGGTCACTAGGGTAAGAGTGAGTGGTACCTCTTCCATTTTCACTGCTTTATTTTCTGCGGAAATAGTAGTATATTCAAGTATTAGACACTGATTCAGTCTTTCAGGGGAAACAGATGTAAACATGATTAAATATTGTCAAAATCACAGAGTTCTCTGTGAGTATACATTCTTGATGAAAAAGTTGGTGAGACACTTCTCAGAGCATATGGCATTTGAAAATGAGAAGACTAGAGCCTGATTACAAATGACATTAATGCCATATGCTTTATCTTGGATTCTCCCAGAAGTAGACTCCCAACTAAGAATTCAATTGCAAGTGTTTATTTAAAAAGCGATCGAGAAACAGTAATGGTGTTGTGAGGAAGTGAGACTGGGAAGGAGAAGCCACTATTGCCAAACTGCTCTGGACAACAAGAGCCTAATCTCACTGGGGATCTCTGAGAAACAGTGCTCAACATGTTCCTCAAGTATATTGCTCCTGAGAAGTGGAGGGACTGAAGTAATTACCTTCAGTGATTCTTTGAGGGTTGCTTCTGCAGGCAGTGTTAATTTCTTGGCATTTCTGCCTTCCCTTGTGCACCAGCAGAGATGAATTTGATGGCTTAGGAAAAAAGCTTTCAGGCCAAGAGATGCAAAGACAAGTATTTGATACTTAGATAGGCATCCTGAAATGGTGGAGTCAGGGAGAGGGACATTAGAGGAAGACCAACAGCATTTCCTACAACAAAACAGGGAATTTGTGGACTTTATCTGTATTATGTGGTACATGCAATATACATGTACTTAATGAAGAGTACAAGAGAAAATAGATGCTTTCAGGAGAGAGTTAATGAGTCCAGATTACCCCTGTTGATCCTGAAGTAACTGTGTCACCCAATAAAAAGTGGGAGCAAGAAATTGGAAAAGAGATTCTTGATACCAGGAAGAAAGTGATGTCTGAAGCAGCATGCTTCTGTTCAAATTTGATTGTGAAAAAAGAACATGTGATTTAAATCGCAAAGCACATGAATCTTGTTTCCTGTTGCCCCCACACCTTGTTCCATTTAGAAAACAAAGGATTACTTACAAGAACAAGTAAAGACATGGACAGTGGCAAAGGATAGACTATTGTAGGGCATCTTCAATGTGTAGTAATTGGGGAAGATGTCAAAGAACTGGAAATTGAAGCTAAAGAAAAATACCCTCATCTGCCTCTTTGAAATCTTCCATATTTAAGTTGGACCAATTTGCAAAAACAATAAAGATTCTGCTTTCCTTCTTTCCTCACTTTCCACTGACATTCCACATGGATCCCAAAGCTGTGGTGATTTCATTAGTTATAGGCCAAATCATTATTGGGTAAACTAAAAGCGTATATTTCTGTAACTAAGGAAGAGTAATATGGAATGGTTTCTTCAAAGAACAATATAACCATATTAGGCAACAACCTTGGAGTAAAGCATTATTGTGTGATCAATAAACTGGATTTCTGCATGTCTATAATTTCATGGTCCAAAATGAGATTCAATATTTATCTTCATGAGGAAATCTTTTGAATTTTATGTCTTGTCTCATAGAAGTAGTCTTTCTTGAGCAACACAGTAACAACTAGGCTTCACGACAAGAAAACCACACACCAGTTTTCTTATGTTCTTCTTGGACATTCCAGAAACAGTCCTTATCCAGTGACTTAGTTTGTCAGTTCTTTGTACCTGACTTGGATGTACCCATATTTCAAGTAAAGAGACTACCTCCAAGGGTCAGAGTGTGCTGGCATATGAACTTACTGAACCAACTATCTGATTTTCAAATCAGATAACAAATACAAATACAAATTTCAAATAATAATACATTTCTTCTTGTTATTGTTAGTGGCCAATAAAAAAACTCCAGAGTTTGAGAACCACCTAGATTACAGATCCTAACATAGAAAGACTCCTGGAAAATGGGGCACATTGTGAAGAAGAACAATAAATTAAGCCTAACCAAGGGCAATTTGAGTACCCAGAAGCACAACTATCTAGGAGTGGGTTTCTCCATTGAAAGGACATTTGGGAATCAGGAATCAAGGCAGGAGGTGCCTCTGATGAAAAGGACGTGGGAGTCTTTAGTTTACTAACAACTATGAGAAGATGTTATAAAGATGCTTTGATAATAAGGGAAACCATTCCCATAAGGGCTGATCATTTGGCTTCAATATCAAAGCTCTCACACAATTCTTTAGAAATTGGGAGAAAGTCTGCTAAATTAGCGTCAAGAGACTAAGGGTGATTTTGTAGTATCAGGAGTAAATGTTGGAAGCTACTTTATGTTATCACGTGAAGATCTATTAAGAATATGCTTGTTTGGGGGCGCCTGGGTGGCTCAGTC
>CM053610.1:26333712-26405424 GCA_028646535.1 Procyon lotor
AGCCCCATATCGGGCTCTCTGCTCAGGAGGGAGCCTGCTTTCCCCCTCTCTCTCTGCCTACCTCTCTGCCTACTCGTGATCTCTCTCTCTCTTTCTCTGTGTCAAATAAATAAATAAAAAATCTTTAAAAAAAAAAAGACTTAGAGACTCTGGACTCTGAGAAACGAACTGAGGGTTTTGGAGGTAAAGGAGGTGGGGGGTTGGGTGATCCTGGTGGTGGGTATTGAGGAGGGCACGTATTGCATGGAACAGTGGGTGTGCTGCATGAACAATGAGTCTTGGAACACTGATAAAATAAAATTAAATTTAAAAATAATAATAAATAATAAAAATAAATAAAAAAGACTTAGAGAAGGCTTTGAATACTCTTTCCTCCGTTTTCAACATTTTCATCAGAACTTTGACTTTGTCCTCAGGCTACAAATTACGCATCTGCTCCAGAAGTAGATAAGACTTCCCCTCCTTACATACATCTTACCTGAAGCTTTTATTCTCTGTGAAGATGAATCAGATACTATTTGCTTTCAAGTTAGAACACATAGTTTTGCTGTGTAACAAACCATCCCAAAATTGGTGGTTAAAACTAACAGTCTTTTCTCACTGCAACATAAGTTGACACTTTGGGCTGATATAATGGAGTAGGATTGCTACTCTCTGCTCATTAAGGTGTTGGTAGAGTTCACCCATTTGTTTGGGATCAGTTGGTGGTTGATGGCCTCATTCACATGCCTGATGGTGAATGGCTGCTTTAGGGTCAATGGAAGTAGCTGGACCGTGTGTCACTCATCCTCCACAGGCTAGCTGAGATTCATTCACATGGTGGTAGTCAGAGTTCCCAAGAATAGCAAGCCAGGAAGAGCTCCAGTGCACAGGTACTTGTCATGCCTCAGTTTCTATCAGGTTTTCTAATTTCTCACTGGCCAACAGCTGTCATAGGTCTAAATCTAGATTCAAAAAAGAGATAAATAAACTCCCCTTTTTTTGAGAGAAGCCACAAAGTCTCACTGCAAAAAAGGCATGGATGCAGGAAGAGAAAGAATTTGTGGTCAGCTTTGCAACTGACCATATAAGGCAAAAAAAAAAAAGAGAGAGAGAGAGAAGAAAGCTGAATATATTCTCCCATAAATGCATTCAGATCCAAAGAAAATTTTGGAAGATAATACCAGTGGGAAATCGGGATGCCATATTTATTTTGGTATATAATTGTCATTATTGGAATCTTTCAGCTTATGTGTGGAGAGAGTTTTGAGTCTCATACTATGATTTTTTTTTTTCTTTAAAGCTTCCCTCTCACATTTATGTGCAGGTCGAGGAAGCATAGTTATTTTTGGACAATGAAGCTCATTATTCACACACACACAAACACACACACACGCACATGCACACAGTGGTGGGAAGAACAAAGAAAAAAAGATAAAGGAAAAGAAAATTCCAACTAGATTTTTTTTTCTCCTCTTTTTCCTTCCTTTCATTATTCTTTAGACTTGCCTATAAAACAAAATGAAGCATGTGGTAAACCTGTCACACTTTCTCATTTTTAATGAATAACTTCATACATTTATTTCTATATGTTGATGGAGTTCAGGACACACTACCCCAAAATATGGCCCCTTGGCATATTGACTATTTTAAGCTTAAAGAGTTTCAGAAAAGAGCAGAAGAGGAAGACCTTGACATTTCCTCTGCCCTTTTTCCCTGGTCATAAAACCCTCATGTGAGAGGTGCCTTCCCTATACCCAGAAGGAACATCCTCACTTCCAAAGACAAAGGGAGGCCAAGAAGAATCCTAACAGGCCTTGCTAAGGCTCCCCCAGTTTACTACACTTACCTCATACACCTTAACTTATCTTTTTTCTACACAACCACCCACTCTTCATCAAACCTAGCATAAAAATGCATGTCTAACTGTGTATTTGGGTCTTCCATTTCCTTATGAAGCTTCCTGTGTCACTTAAAACATATACTAAATAAATTTATACGCTTCTCTCATGTTAACTTGTCCTTGTCAGCTCAATTTTCAGACCCAGCCAGGGACCCTAAGAGGATCAAAACTTTTTCCTCCCCTACAATGTCAGCTATTAATGATTATTCCAGTTCTACCACTTAGAGCTGTGTGGCTTTGGCCAATTACTTAAGTAACTGATATCTCAGTTTCCTCATCAGAAAAATGAGAATAATGAAGTTATCTCCTTCAAAAGTTGTCAAAGGATCTGAAAGACTTGTTATTTTTTAAGTATGTTGAACAGTGCCTAAAATATAACTAAGGTTAAGCCACTTTACTTAAGTGTTTATTGAATAAAAGCAAGAAGTTTGCATTTATTATAACCATGTCAACCCAAGACTGATGAAGTGACCAAGACATTATCCCAATTTTAGAGCAAATTCAGTTGTGTTTATAAAACTCAATTTAGGCAGACCTACCATCATTGCCTACTCTTAGTTTGCTGTTGTTAATGGGAAGCAATGCTGTTGGGAGGTAGCCTTGCAGAATGTTCTCCTGCCTCTAAAGCACATATTGTATTTGATCCTTGTAATAGAGTATATGGAGATTTACCCCAGTGGAGATTTACCCCAGAGTATATGGAGATTTACTGGTTACTTCAGTGGTTCTTTACTGAAGAACAGGGCTGCTTCAAAGTATTGGCCTTAGGACAGAAAGAATCGATGGAAAGAAAAGGGAAAAGGAAGGAAAGAAGAAATTCTTCATCTTTTGGAGACCTAATAGCCGTGGCCCTTTTGAAAACTGTCTGAATTTTTTCTAGCAGTTTGGAATCAGCAGCTTTACTTAACAAAAATCAGAGGAAGCCACAATAATCAGAAATAAAATTCATGAATTGTGATATAACCATTGTAAAAAGAAGGAAATTACCAGAAATTCTTCATGACTGTAAAAAGGCTCACATTTTATTTATATTAGCAAAAAAGGACAACACCCTTGATAATTTTGAATTGATTTTTTTCTGGTTGGGAGCTTTGGGTGTCTGATAGATTTCTGGAATTCACATTCAGATGCTTTCTGCAGCAAATAAGAGAATGCCCAGTTCAAAGGAGCTTAAACAGTGGAAGGTTCTTTTTATCACATATCAAAAACTATGTAGGAAAGTATTGGTCAGATTTCCTGGAGTTCCTGGCTCTTTCCCTGATTTTAAGATATCTGTAGTAACTTTAGGCCTCACAGTCTTAGAGAACTTCCGTGCACAGGAAGGGCGAAAGGCCTTCTCCTCACCACTTCTGTCTTCTAGAGAGCTCAGTTTTCCCCTGAGCCACTGGATTTCCTCTCTGATATCTCAGTGACCAAGAATGGATCACATGGCCATGATACACCAGCAAAGGAGGTTGGGGAAACAAGTTTCAGCTATCTTTGCATTTATTGGTGTAGGATTGGGAGGAGTAGGTGACAGGGTCAGGGGTTCCCTGACTAGCAAGATGGAAAGAGGAAACTCACACAGTCTGTCAGTTTGTTGGGGAATATATATCGATCCCAAAATATATATGAGTTTTCTCATTCCTCCCCGTCCTCAGTTGCACCCACATTCATAAACAATGCACACTCTTTATAACGTTTTAGGAATGACTATGTCTGACATAGCACAGATAAGTGCATCTTTCCAGGTCTAAGGAAGCCCTGAGGACCACCTCAAAAGTTGTAGATAAGGGGCACCTGGGTGGCTCAGTCGGTTAAGAATCTGCCTTCAACTCAAGTCATGATCCTGGAGTCCTAGGATCAAGCCCCTCATCAGGCTCCCTGCTCAGCAGAGAGTCTGCTTTTCCCTCGCCCCTTACCCTGTTCATGCTCATTCTCTCTCTCTCTCTCAAATAAATAAATAAAATCTTTTAAAAAAAAGAAGTGATGAAATGATTCAAGCAATTTATCCCTTTCGTGGTGCATGGCTTAGCTGGATACTACCCTCTTCATGAAACAGCTTCAGTTCTTGTCTTTGCCCACGAATATTTTGATCCATGTCTCCACGGGAATCGAGTAGAAAACTACTCAATTGAGAGTTGCGAATCGTAACATTTATATTACTATCTTTTCAGACTTAACATTAAACCATTTTTACATTTTTCAAATACAATATGGTGTAGTAGAGTGATTTTTTTAAACTTATTTGTGGTGCCCTAAGATTCTGTTGAGGCCAAGTTGGGGGAGGGGGGGGCGGGACCGATGGTAGCCCCGCCCCTGGCACATCCGTCAAGATAGCTCCACTTTTGTCATCTCTTTGATTTGGGGCTAAGAGAGTTCTGCATAAAAATTTATTTGTACAATGAATTCTACAGCTAAGAGCATTGCTTTAGTAAAAGGAGTTTGCAATTTGGAGTCCGACAGAGCGGGGTTTGAGCCTTAATACTGCCATTCCATCAGCATGCTGTGCGGTGATGGACAGGTTAGACTCCTTCCTCCTATAACAGTATTTTAATGATACTGAACCCACGAATTTTGAGAGATAAAGCAGTTCACAAAATCACCTATGCTTTCTAAGTACACATTAGGTGCCCGGGAGCTGTCAATATCTTTACTTGTTCACATTTTTCATAGTTTGATCACAGCATAGTGCCCCATTAAGTTCATGTTCCATAAATTCCTTAGTCAAGGTAGATTGTTTCAAATGCCTTGTTGCAATAACCACCACTCATACAGACAGTATTTGTTTTACTGTAATAGTCCCATGGAATAAATCGTAGGAATTGAGTTTATGGATCTGAGGATATAAACATCTATTTGCTACTCATAAAATTTTGCCAGATTTTATTTTTTTCTAACACAATCATGATTTACATTGCCACTAACAATATATCATCATACCAGGTTTAAAAACCTTGCCAATTTGGGGTATTCTTTTATTTAATTTTGGCATATATAGCAGGTATAAAATAAAATCAAAGAGTTGTTAAATTTGTAATGGTTTTATTATTAGGGAGAATACACATTTTTCTTTATTCTTAAGAATGACTTTATTGTTTCTATAAAAATGAGACAATGGGGGCACCTGGGTGGCTCAGTCGTTAAGCGGCTGCCTTCGGCTCAGGTCATGATCCCGGAGTCCTGGGATCGAGCCCCGAATCTGGCTCCCTGCTCTGTGGGAAGCCTGCTTCTCCCACTACCATTCCCTCTGCTTGTGTTCCCTCTCTCACTGTGTTTCTCTCTCTGTCAAATAAATAAAAATCTTTAAAAAAAATGAGACAATGGTCGTTATAAAAATGAAAGCAATGAATAAACTTATAAAGAAGAAATTAAGAAACCATTCTAAATCCCACTATCCAGGTATATTTCACTTCAATATCAGGTAAACATTATTCCAGAAATCTCACAGCTCTTACCTTCTCACCGTCTGTCTTTCTCTGTCTCTTTCTCTGACATGTCTTCACATAAAATATTGATTGAGGATAAATAAAAATATAGAGATATTATAAACATCAATTAATCCTGTATCTGTCTTTTATAATTAAAAGTATGACTTTTGATGAATGAGGAACAATAATGAATAATAATAATGAATAATTTTCAATGTCATCAAATTTAGAAAAGATACAGTGTTCACCATTGCTGTAAATTAAATTAAAAAATTACAGGAATCATTATTATTACTTTTAAATCTATATATTTTACTACTCAATTTTGGTTTTGTATATTACTTTAAGTTTTAAAGCTTGCAAATACTGAGATTTTAGATGTTACTATGTTGCTTTATTACTTCAGATCACTTTTTTAAGGAATTAAACTAATATAAATGTAGCTTAAGGCCAGCCTTTGAATCATTTCCTTTTCCTTCCTCCCTTCATTAGAGGAAACCATTATTTTGAAATGAGTGTTGTTTTTTATTTCCATGCAAATGTTTGTAATTTTATTACACACATAAGGCCATAAACAGTACACCATTGTTTCCTGTGGGATAGTGGACACTGGCATGCCCCTTCCAGACCCCTTTCACTGCTGGTACACTCGAGCTCCAGCTGCAGTGGGTGTTGGCTACTAATGGCTCTCAGCTGTCCTATTCTCTGAAGGATTGTCCTAGGCTGAATGGAAGATGTTCCATTGGGAGGATGTTTCCCACCAGTCAGCCATTAGCCAGTGATTAATTGACTGGCACGTGTGTGTGCCTGGGTAGGGGGGTTGGGGAGGTGAGTCAATGAAGTCAGCGCTCTTGCTTCAAGGTAAGACCAGCCCTGTGGTTCATTCAGTTCATTCTCCAGAGTTCTTTTTCCGATCAGGCCTAGGTGAGACTCCAGCCAAGAGCACAACCTTGCTTGACTATTTCCTCTGCCCTGCCCTTCTTCCTGCCCTTCTGAGAGTTGTCCCCTGATAAGTCCATGTACCACAATCCCTGTACCAGGCTCAGCTTTTAGAGAGTTTCCCCAAAGAGGATGTGATACCTAAATTTACATGTATTATAGAAATTGTATCTGAGGTGCCAGGGTGGCTCAGTTGGTTGAGCATCTGCCTTCGGCGCGGGTCATGATCTCAGGGTCCTGTGATAGAGTCCACATCAGGCTCCCTGCTCAATGGGGAGTTTGCTTCTCCCTCCACTCCTCCCCCCTGCTCATGCTAGCTCTCTCTCTCAAATAAATAAAAATTTTTTTTTTAAATTGTGTCTTGTACTTGTTTGGCATCTTGATTTCTTCACTTTGTATGATATTTGTGTGAGATTTATCTTTACTGATATTTGAAACTTTAGTCTATATCTTTTAACTGGTATTGATTATTTTATTTTAGATGAGTTTATTCCTCCAGTTCCCTTCTAAGGAACTGTTAGATGTTTGTTCGTTCGTTTGTTTTCCTCTCTCTCTTTCTCTCTCTGATATTGCAAACATTGAATAATTTCATATATGTTCATCTGCATATGCACTAAAGTATCTCCGTGAATGATGCCCAAGATTAGAATTACTGGCTCACACGGGGGGTGGATCATCAACTTTCTTAGGTATTCCCAATTTATCCTATAAAGTGGGGATCCCAAATAGTCAACTCTTAGCTTACATCACTAATTTGTAGCATTCTTGCCGACATTGGAGGTTACCAAATTTATTATTACTTTTATTATTACCATTTAGGATCTGAATTGGTAGATTATTGTTTTGATATGTATTTCTTCAATTCCCAGTAAGACTGTGTTTCTTTTAATACATGAGTAAGCCTTTCAGATTGGTAACTGAGCTGGCTGTTCTCCATTTCCCTTCTAAATCTCTTCTCTTTTTCTACCATGTTCTCTACCTGAGAGGCTGACTTTACTGAGGCTGATCTATAGGGATATATTTTCCTATTTAGTTTGGGAGCAGTGTCGAGATAAAGAGAGGGAAGTAGGGATATTTATATTTATATTATATTTATACATAATATTATATATTATATTATTATATATTATATTTATATGATATTTATATTTATTTTGGCAATCTCTCTGTATAGTACAGTTGCCATCCTCTGGCTGTGTCTCTTTAATGAAAAGTCATTGTTCCTGTTAGACACTTTTCTTCACAAAACTGATAACGCCACCCACCTTTCTTGGCTTGTTGGACTAATGGAACCTGGTAGGAATGATGTGAAGCTTTTGACACCAAACTTCAAGAAGTTTCCATGCAAGTAGGATGGTATAGGAAAAGAAAGTTTGGGAAGCAGCATAAATACTGTAGAAAAAGAAAATCCCTGAGGACCTTAGCTAGAGCACCAAAGTGGTTAGTTCCCAAAAGCTTCCTGGGGAAGGCCTACAAACTGTCCAGAGTCTCTGGCAAAGCTCCCCCTACTCTCTAAGCCAGCAACATCAAAGAAGGTGTTTGTGAAGAGGCTGAAGCCGCTGAAGACAGTGACCTCCCTTCTGCCTTCCAGATGTCATGCCAGTTCCCTTTGGTCAGCCTTTAACCCAGAAACAGACAGTGAAGAGCCCCTTTCCCAGCAGCTGTTCCAAAACTGGCAGGTGATATTGACAAGGAGAAGTTTGGTTTTATTGCTTTATTAGATTTTATGTTTGGCTTAAAAATGTTTAGACTGTCAGAGGTCAACACACTTTTTCTGTACTGGGCCTAACAGCGAATAGTTTAGTTTTGAAGGCCCTGGTTTCAGTGGCTGCTCCCCTTCCATCCTCTTTTTTTCAATAACTCCTTAAAAATACCAAAACGCATTCTTTGTTCTTGGGCTGTACAAAATCAGACTGCAGACCTTTGACCCAGGCCATAATTTTCCAGTCTACATCTGGTGTCATTGTTGATACATTTAGATCAACTCTGCATGAGCTTTTTGTTGTTGTTTTTGCTCTTCTTCCTTCTACTTAAAAAATTACATTTTTTTCATCCTTATTGATTCCAAATGGATCATATTTTAGTACACTGTCCTTCAACCGGTTTGAAGGTTCTATTTCTATTATTTTAGTTAGTGCCTTCAATTCATTTTTTAAAATGAGATGTAATTTACATATCATAAAATTCATTACTTAGAAGTGTACGAGTCACTTGTTTTTGGCATATCCACAAGGCTGTATAATCATCGCAACTATCTAATCCAGAATATTTTCATCACCCCCAGAGGAAACTTTCCCTCAATCAGCTGTCACTCCCCATTCCTCTCCTTGGAGCCCCTGGAAACCACTAATCTAGTATCTGTTTCTAGATACTAGATTTGGATTTGCCTGTTCTGGACATTTCATATAAGTGGAATCATACCACTATAGTTTTCTCTCTGGCTTACTATGTTGCTTTCAAGGTTCATCCCTGTTGTAGCATGTAGCTTCATTTCTTTTTATGTCTGAATGCTATTCCATTGTATGGCTATACTACATTTTCCATTCACCAGTTGATGGACTTTTGGGTTGTTTTCACCTTTTGGCTATTGTGAATAATGCTGCTTTTAAAATTGGTGTACAGATTTTAATGTGAACATATGTTTTCACACATAGGAGTGAAACTGCTGGGTTATATGGTTGGTAACTTTCTAAGGAACTGCCAGATTACTTTCCACAACCATAACATATGATGTCCCCATCAGTAATGGGTGAGGTTCCCAAATTCTCTACATCTTCACTAACAGTTGTTACTGTCTATATTTTTTTTGTTATAGTTATCATACAGGTTGTGGAGTGGTAACCCATCTGGGTTTTGAATTGCATTTCCCTAACGACTATTGATGCAGAGGGTCTGGTCATGTGCTTATTGACCCTTTGTCTATCTTCTTTGGAGAAATATGTATTCACATCTTTTGCCTACTTTTTTAATTGTTCTAGTTATCTTTATATTGTTGAATTTGTATGTCTTTTCCATATATTCTGCATCCAGGATCCTTATCAGATGTATGCTTTATAAATGTTTTGTCCCATTCTGTGGAGTATTTCAATTTCATGATAGTGTTTTTGATTGTCAAAAATTCTTAATTTTTTTTTTAAGATTTTATTTATTTATTTCACAGAAAGAGGGAGATCACAAGTAGGCAGAGAGGCAGGCAGAAAGAGAGGAGGAAGCAGGCTCCCTGCTGAGCAGAGAGCCCGATGCGGGGCTCGATGCCAGGACCCTGAGATCATGACCTGAGCTGAAGGCAGAGGTTTAACCCACTGAGCCACCCAGGTGCCCCAAAAATTCTTAATTTTGATGAAATCCAATTTATCTCTTTTTTTTTTGGTTGTGCTATAGTCTAAAATATGTGTTTATGTTTGTGTGTTTGTGTGTGTGTTTTCCCAAACCCAAGTTCATATGTTCAAATCCTAACCCCCAAAGCCCACATTTTTAGATGTACCTTTGGGAGGTAATATGGAGAATGAATACAAAAGGGAATATAGATAAAATTAAATTTCCTTATAACTTACAGCCCATTGACAAATACTTGACACAGGCAGAGTATGTCATTCCTCTAGAACTCCCAACTGTCTTAATGTCGCTGCCTTGCTAGAGGAAAAACAACCATAGTTTGACAATAGCTAGGCCTCCAAAATCATTTAAGCCTTCTTCAACATAGGAAAATCCTTTTGGAAATTTCCTTTGTTTCTACCCCTCCCAACTTAAAAGCATGTAGTCAATCAGTCCTCACAATCCCTGTGCAGCTCTTTCTACCCACAGGTCCTGTCCCCATGTTTTAATAAAACCACATTTTTTGCACCAAAAATGTCTTTCTTGATCCTTGGTTTCAAACTCCACATCAAATCACATCACAAGGTACTTAAGTCATGAAGATGGAGCCCTCATGATTGGAATCTGTGCCTTATAAAAGAGACTTCATGGAGATCCATAGTCCTTTCCCATGTTAGAACATAGTGAAAAAGCATCCTGTGTGAACCAGGAAGCAAACCCCTACCGGCCACCACACTGGTATCTGCTAGGCCCGTTATCTTGGACTTACCAATCTACTGAACTGTGAGAAATAAATTTGGTTATAAACTATCCAGTCTGTGCTATTTTTAGTAACAGCCCCAACAGACTAAGACAGATTGCTTGTGTTTGGAGAGTCATATAAGAAACATTTGCCTAATCAAAGCCATGAATGCTTATACCTATATTTTCTTTTCTTGTATTTGAGTCTTTGATCCATTTTGAGTTAAATTTTATATATGGTGTGAGTTAGGACTCCAAATTCATTCTTTACATAGGGATATCCTGATATCTCAGCACCATTGTTGAAGAGACTTTTCTTTCCCCATTAATGTAATTCTGGTGCTGTTGACAAAAATCAGTTGTCAATAGATAATAGTTTTATTTTTCAACTCTCAATTCTATTCCATGAATTTGTTTGTTCTTATACCAGTACCACACATTTTTCCCATTTATGAATTGATGCATGTTGTTTTTAGATTTAATCTTACTTAATTTTTAAATTCATTTTAATGCCAGCGTAGTTAACATACAGCATTATATTTGTTTCAGATGTATAATATAGTGATTCAATAATCCTGTACATTGCTCGGTGCTCATGACGTTAAATGTATTCTTTAATCCCTATCACCTATTTCACTCATTCTGCCACCCACCTCCTCTCTGGTAAGCATCAGTTTGTTCTCCATAGTTAAGAGTCTGTTTCTTGTTTTGTTTCTCTTTTATTTGTCTTTTGCTCATTTGTTTTGTTTCTTAAATTCCATATATAAGTGAAATCATATGGTATTTGTCTTTCTTTGACTGACTTATTTCACTTAGGATTATATTCTCTAGCTCCATCCAAGTGATTGCAAATGACAAGATTTCATTCTTTTTTATGGCTGAATAATATTGCATTGTGCATACATACCACATCTTCTTTATCCGTTCTTCTGTCAAAGGATGCTTGGGCTGCCTCCATATTTTGGCTATTGTAAATAATGCTGCTATAAATATAGCAGTACATGAATCCCTTTGAATTAGTGTTATTGTATTTTTTGAGCAAATACCTAGTAGTGTGATTCTGGATTGTAGGGTAGTTCTATTTTTAACTTTTTGAGGAAACTCCATATTGTTTTCCATAGTGGCAGCACCAGTTTGCATTCCCACCAACAGTCCAAGAGGGTTCCTTTTTCTACAAATTCTCACCCACACTTGTTGTTTCTTGTGTTTTTGAATTTAGCCATTCTGACAGGTGTGAAGTGATATCTCATCACACTATTGATTTGCATTTCCCTGGTGATGAATGATGTTGAGCATCTTTTCATGTGTCTGTTGATATCTGGATGTCTTTGAAAAAATGTCAGTTCATGTCTGCTGCCCACTTTTTAATTGGATTATTTGTTTTTTGGCTGTTGATTACTGTAGCTTTATAGTAAGTTTTGAAATCGAATGGCATTGAGTCCTCTAACTGCTCTTTTTCAAGATACTTTTGACCATTTTGTGTCCCTTGTATTCCCATATGACTTTTGGTATCAGCTCTCTAATTCTTAAGGGGAAAAGTCAGTGGAAACTTTGATGCATTAAATCTATAGCTCAATTTGGGGAGCATTACCATCTTAATAACATTAAATCTTCTAATCCATGAACACTGGAAAGCTTTCCATTTATTTATGTCTTCTTTAATTTCTTTCTGAAGCATGCACACAGCCTTGCACATGTGCATGGCCCTCTAGAGTCCTAGAAATATGTCAAAGCTTTTCAAAGCCCCTATGGGACATGTCATTGCTCAGCTTTTCCTTTTATGCTTTTTCATTAGTCTATGGTTTACCCCAAATGTTATGCA
Organism: Procyon lotor; assembly: GCA_028646535.1. NCBI lineage: Eukaryota > Metazoa > Chordata > Mammalia > Carnivora > Procyonidae > Procyon > Procyon lotor. The sequence continues at coordinate 26,345,822 of CM053610.1, forward strand.
TTGCCTCAGGCAGCCATGACATTAAAACATTTGCCTGTAAATGTTTCTGACAAATGCCCCCCAGGAGGGGTGTTTAACATCAGATGAGCATTGAATCAGGTTAGATAAAGACAGTCCTTTCAAGTGGGGTCTTTCATGGAACCATTAGGTCAAATAATGGCAATTCTTTGGGAATCAGAATTTGAAAGAGCTATAGCTCTGTTCTGTTCCCATCAGTACTGAGAATGTGAGCTTGTTTTTTCAAGACTACTGTGAGTTGGAGAATGGGAAATGGGACTAGGGTAAGTTATAACACTATGAAACTCTGTTCTTACAGAGATTCAGCTGTTTTTCTTAAATGCTCCCTGGATTGCTGCAAGCCTTTGGCTAACTTCCAGAGTTCTGAAAAAAATAGATTCTGACAATTTTGCCAGTTTCTCATGGTTTTACAGAGATAGAATTTTCGGAAGTCCTTACTTTGCCATTTTTACTGACGTTAGTTGCCCTTAACTCACCTCAATTCTCAACATGAATTATTTTTCTGAACAAAAATTCAAAGTAGTAAAAGACTTTGTCTTCCCAATATTGTAGGAATTTTGTTATGTTTTAACTCATATCACCCTTTTGTCTTACATGGTATTGTGAACATTTTGTATATATCACTATATATAAAGCTAGCCTCCTACGATCTCTCTTTACCATCAAAGCAAAAATTTTCTTTAGCTATTCTGGTTACATCTCATCCTTCTTAGATATCCTATCTTAATTTAAAAAAATAATTAATTCCTTTTTTATGTTGGGACATATTCTGCAACTTTTTTTTAAAGAATACATAAAAAATTTTTTTGAGAACTTACACTTCTAGTATTTTGGTTCCACCTTGTTTTAATAATCACCAAATTTGTCATTATTTTATCCTATTTTCCAATAATCGGTTTTTTAAATTTACTTAGTAAATGTCTTTGACCACCATTCTTTCTTCTACCCTCCTCTTTCCCTTTTATTTTCAGTTTCTTCTTTCCTGAGCGTATCCTTTACTAGTTTCTTTATTGAGAGTGTGTATGACAAACTCAAAGTTTCTGCTTCCAGAAAATTCTCAGTTTTGCCCTCATGGTTTGGTATCTTCTCATTTCCTTTTACCTATATGATGATATTCTAATAATGGCATTGCTGAGTGTAAGGGTTTTTTTTTTTTTCCATATTCTTTTTCATTTGTTTAGTTTAAATATTTAGACATGTTTAATTTTTTTTTTAAGATTTTATTTGTTTATTTGACACAGAGAGAGAGAGAGATCACAAGTAAGCAGAGAGGCAGGCAGAGAGAGAGGGAGAGGCAGGCTCCCCGCTGAGCAGAGACCCCGATGCAGGCTCCATCCCAGAACCCTGGGATCATGACCTGAGCCGAAGGCAGAGGCTTTAACCCACTGAGCCACCCAGGCGCCCCTAGACATGTTTAATTTTAATAGAAGTTACTGATTGCTGATCCAAAAGACTATAAAAATTACATGTTCACCTAGCCTGTTGGGGGTAACATAGAGCAGAGATCAGCCATCCTAGTTGAGGACAGCCTAGACCAACCCACGCTGAAGCTGTCCTCAGATATAGCTCAACTTAGACTAGAAAAATCACCTACCCAGCAACAGATTTTTTTTTTTTTTTTAAGATTTCCTATTTATTTGACAGAGAGAAATACAGTGAAAAAGGGAACACAAACAGAGGGAATAGGGGAGGGAGAAGCAGACTTCCCAATGAGCAGGGAGCCTGATGCAGGGCTCAATCCCAGAACTCTGGGATCATGACATGAGCCGAAGGCAGACACTTAACGACTGAGCCACCCAGGCACCCACTCTGGCAACAGACTCTCAAGCTAACAAAATGCTTAATGCATAAGTCACTGTTAAAAAAGAAGACAACAGACCCAAAAGAGTCATTTATGCCCCATGTTTCCAAATTAAGACTTAATTAACAGTTTCAGCTCTCCCAAAAATGGCATCTTAAACTAGTCAGTCAGGAATTGCCTAATCAGCACTAGTTAGGTAATCTGCCTAATATACCTTTACCATTCCCTAAAGTAAAGTGACCTTGCCATAACAAATCAGCTTTTTTTGTCTAGTATAACTTTCTTGTTTCTGCTCCCTTCTGCTTATAAAAGTCTTTCATTTTTTATAGCTCCTCTGAGTTCCTTTCTATCTGCTGGATTGGATGCTGCCCAATTCATGAATTATTGTATAAAGCCAATGAGATCTTTAAAATTTACTGAGTTAATTTTTTTTAACACCACTAAGTTGTTTTGTTTTTTCTTAAGATTTTATTTCTTTATTTGATAGAGAGAGATCACAAGTAGGCAGAGAGGCAGGCAGAGAGAGAGGAGGAAGCAGGCTCCCCACTGAGCAGAGAGCCCCAGGACCCTGAGATCATGACCTGAGCCGAAGGCAGAGGCTTAACCCACTGAGCCACCCAGGCACCCCTAACACCACTAAGTTTTGAAGTTTTTTTTATGCAATATCAAAATGATACACGTGGGCTATAGTAAAAAGCATTTCAAAAGCAAGATTGCAACCTAATATTTCAAATTGGAGAATTAGGCCACAGTTTGGCTATAAGCATGACTATAAGCATTGTTACCGGTGTTGAAGTACAGATATTATAGTCCCTTTTGTCCTTGGAACTCATTTTGCAAGTTGTGGGATAGAGAGGGGGACACTTAGGGAACAAGCTAAGACTGATTCCTCCAACTAACTCCTTGTGGGTTTAATAGATACGTCCTCATTGCCAGGCATAGTGCTAGTGTCCTAAACAAGGAGAGGAGTAACAGATCTTCAAAACCAGGATCAAAACTATCAGGTAAACACTCTATCCCAAGCATTTGGTACACATAGCTACAGGAACTCAAAAGTCATCCAGATGATAAGTTTGAAGTAGGTATATGCATAGATATACTTAATAGTTTCTAAGACAGTCCCACCTAAAAGATAGATCTACCCAAGTACACCTACAGTATGATCTCCTCTCTAAGCTTACTGAACTTTTTATTTCAAAACACTGTCTTCCTCCTTCTGTGGATCCGTGTAGGCTGCTCTAGACTGACGAAGGTTCCCCCATCTGGATCTCCATCTTCATAGACCTAAGAGTGCCACTGGCGTTGAGAGTGGTGAAGGTGTTTGTTCCCTGTGCACCATTTTGGACAGGTTGCCACATCCACCTACGATTCTAGAAGACATCTGTGGTAAGTAGCTGTGGGCAGTGCAGAAGTCAGTCTAATTGGACTAGTGCCTAACCTAATGTCTGTCTGCTTATCATACAATGTAGAAACATAAGATCAGTTTTGGTTAATTAACTTTTATAATTATGGTTACAATGATATGTGATATGCAAACTCAAAGGCTAAATAATACATACATTTTTAGGTTAAGAAAATTGTCTCCTACTTTGCCCATGCTATAAAAGAAAATAGCTCATCAATAACAATAAGTAGCAAAGGTCAAGAGACTCACGTTGGGTAGCTACCATTACCTTAGATGCTTTCTCTTTTTTTAGTAGAGGCTTTTTTCCCCTTTCCTGCCAACTATACTATTATGAAGTATATTTTATGCACTTAATTACATTTCCACCAACGTCATGTCTAATGTGTGAGCATGCCAAAAATCCATGAGGATATTCCCTCTCTTGTTGTCATGCCAAGTCAAGTATAAATTAATTTTCTGAGGATCTTGCAAATGTCTCATTTAACATGCTTTCAGCATAAACCTGCCTAGTATAAACGTACACAAGTGGTAATTCTCTGTTGGGAGGTGGATTGAGCAAAGATGTCATTTTGGAAGAAACTCTTTAACTTTAAGTGATTCCCTTTAAAAGTATGCTACATATTACCTGCTCTGGTTAGCTCTCGAACAAATAGCCAGCAATTTCGAATGACTACTTTCCAAGGCAAATTACCTTCCTACTCATCAGAAAGTCTCAGCTGAACTAACATTTTAAAAGACTGTTCTCAATTCACAATTCTTATGAAACAAAATTGGATTTTTCTCCACCCCTCATTTTTGCTGTAACACTTTGGCTACCTTTACCACATGTCACTGTAATATGCTACCAAAAATAAAGTCTTAAGTTGGTGACATGAGATCAATTCTGGTATTCATCACTGTTATTCTCTAATGCTCCATCTATTACAAACTGTGGAATGTTAAATAATCAAACTTTTTTTTCCCTTTTTTTTTGCCTATCTTATTTTGGCAAGATGTTTTCGTCTTTCAAGAAAAAAAAAAAATGAAAGCCATGTGTTTTGAATGGGTTCCATTGCAGCATGATTACTGCAATGAAGACATTTTATTGTGCTAATTTTCATTAAATAAAACCCTGTTGAAAGCCAGTAGTTTTCCAAAACCCATATGATTTATGACATGCTAATGTTTGTAGGAATACACTCTGTTTCAATTATATGGAGTAAGTAATGCCGTTCAGAACAACTCAGTAATAATATCACCTACGACAACTTTAATTTTAGACCTACAGCACGGGTGTGAGACCTAGGAACCTATCGACAAAATTGTCAGCTTCTGCACAAATTTAATCTTCATCACCTCTATGCTATGTTTAACATCAGATGGTTGTGCTTGCCAGAGACTCCAATAATATGCTTCCAGAAGGCAGGCACTTCATAAACATTAAAAACTGGGTTTTCTATAACTCAAACATTTTTTTAAACAGCCAAAAGAATGAGAGGTGCTAGGGCCCTACGGGAAATATGGGCTCACCTGTAGGAAATGGGCTAGAAATTCTAGATATTCTCCCCCAACATTCTTTCTTTCTGCTTGATTTACCCATTTCCCGTGCACTGACTTTTATCTCTTCCTGAAGACCCAGATTCTAAATGCAAATACATGAAGCGAAAGCAATATATTTTTTTCATTAATTTTATGGGAACAATGATATTTTCTATTCCAACCCCAAAATATGCATAGATTTATCAAAGATAAAAAAACATATCAAATGACCATATAATTAATGAACAATAATTTGAAAGTACATAAATACTATGTACATGAAATTTAATGAAGTAAAGATTTATTTTACTTTCCAAAATGTGAAGAGTTGAGCGTGGATAATAGCAGCTGAAGGTAGGCTCCAGCGAGTCCTTTTATGGGAAGGCTCATTCTTTCTGTATCATTATTTTCACCAATATTTGAACCTTTCTGAGGCTTATTATTTTCTCACATTTAAATTGAAATTTAAAATAAAAATTGTAACACAGAAGAATATCCTTAGTCAAATTACATACATTGAATGAGCCTTTCATTGAAGGGCTCAAAATACATGCTGTTGGGCTATACACACAGTAGCCTGGAGAATTGTGGTTGCTGTTTCTTCACTGCTTCCTCTTGGTGTAAGAACGCAAAGCAACAGTCTTGGTGTTATCTAAACTCGACACACAATTCTAATTCATTCCATTTGATGTCCTCTGACTCTTGTGTTAAGGAGTGAGTATGATTTTGCCTGTAACTATAACATCAGATGCCACTTTTAAAGACTGATTAGGGTGAAAATTCATTCCCTGAGCAACCATCATTGAGGTAAGTCTGCATTTAGAGAGAATGTGGTATCCTGGGCTCTTGCAGGTATGTAGTAAAAATGGCTCCTCTGCTTCTCTTCTCTTCTGATTGATACTGAGCCCACGTGATGGATGCTTCAGGAAAATGGATGACCCAAGACATGTAGGAAACATTCTCAATCTAGATGGAGAAATTGGACATTCCATTGAGCATATTCGATATCCAGTAAGATCACTTTTGTCCTAAAATATGCTATTGCTGTGAGAAGGGCATTAATTAGAATGTATTTGCATCTCTACATGAATGACCATTCTTGGTTATGTGTAAAAAATGAAGAAGATTAATTCTAAAAATTGCTTCTCTTTACTAATCGAAAGGTAATCCCAAGAAATAGTGAATTAATTAATAGCATGCAAATGAATAAAGATTCATTTTAAAATTTGGGTGGTAAGGGGCACGTGGATGGCTTCATTGTCTAAGTGTCCAACTCTTGATTTTTAGCTCAGGTCATGATTTCAGGGTCATGAGAGCAAGCCCTGCATCTGGCTTAATGCTGGGTGTAGAGCCTGCTTAAGATTCTCTCTCCCTCTGCCTTCTCTCCCTCTCTCCCAAAAAGAAAAAATTGTATGGTGAACTGGAGTACTTTTTATTGAAGTTAAAACAAAACACCAGGATTGCAGCTCATTATTATTGTATTCTTACCATCTGATTCAGCAGTCATGCTCCTTGGTATTTATCAAAGGAGTTGAAAACTTATGTTCACATAAAAATATGTGCATGGATTTTATAGGAGTTTTATTCATAATTGCCAAAACTTGGAAGCATCCAAGATACCTGTCAGCAGGTGAATGGTTAAGTAAACTGTGGTACACCCAGAAAATGGAATATTCTTCAGCGCAAAAAGAAGAGAGCTACCAAACTTCAAGTCCATGCTCTCCCCATTAAGACTTTACAACCTCCTTCCTGCTCTCCAGAAACAGTAGAAGCTGAGACAGTTATTCAGAGAAGATAATTGAGTGGTACCTAAAGGAAATGCTATATATGAGGAGAGGAGGAGTGAACTCAAATAATCCTGATTGATCCTGCGAAACCAAATTTCTAAAAATTTCATTACATTATTCTTATTTAGCTAGAGACTTAGGCCAGTAGAAACATCAGTAGCTTTCAGCATTGCATTTGAAGCCAAATAAAACTCTCTGTGCCTTTTATCTCCTTAGAATTAACTTTCCCAAAGAGAAAAATAATCAACAATTTAGAAACATCACATTTATACATTCCAGGCAATAAAAAGAATGGGGCATCAAGATAGTCCTAAAAATTAAGTACTAATACCTAACCACTGTATCATTCTGACTTCATAATTAAAAGGATGTGTTTGAACCTGTTCTATGTGAGTCCTTGCTGTTTAAGCCCTTCTATGCATTAATGGTTATCAAATGGGTGGCTGTTTATTTTGCAAGGGAAGGCCAACCCTACAGACTGAGTTGTTTAAGTGTTTTAAATAAACATTCTCTGTAAACTCTAAAATGGTGCATTTACCATGACTTCTATAAAGGGCTCATTTACATTTATGTGGAAAAAAAAAATAAATAGAACAAAGGATCATTTAAACCTGGTCTTCATTCATTTTCAGTATTCAAGTTCAAGCCCCTGGTGCTCCCTTTCAGATCAGGTACTTTGTGGTCAGAGTATAAATCGAGGTGGGCTTGCTAAGCCTACAGTCAGATTATACAGGATTTCCAGAATGTGTTGGGAATCCCTTTGAATTCTAAGCACCCCCAGGGTAGAGTTTTTATATTTCCTGTTTCTCACACCATACAGTCTATTTGCAAACATTTCTGGTGCTACGGAAAGATAATCATTTTAGAAACAAGCAATATAATTCTATCCTAAAAAGCCCTATAGCGAGAAAGCCAGGTTGCCCCCACTCCTATGGCCTTTCGGGCTTCACACCCATTTGTCAGTGAGTGATATTGATATTGTTAATAGGTCCCTGAGATCCACCTTTTCAGGCACTAAAATGCTCCTGGGGACAGAATACAATTGTGTGAAAATATCATTCTTTCAAATTGGAGGCCCTTTGCCTGTGTATACAAATTAAGAAGGAGGCGTGAAATGGATTTTCTTCCTAGGTCATGCCTATGGTGGTGACAAACTTTTCATTTTCTTTCTTCCTACACTGAACAGCATTCAGCCTTTTTGAATAAGTTGTAGGATTTATTCTTTATTTTGACTATATAATGTTTTATGACACACTAAAAAATAATTTTTTCATGGGATGCTCAAGAAAATAGAATCAATATTATGATTATATATTTTAAAAATACCATATATCATCATAATGTACAATACCTGGCATAACAAAGTGACTTTAGTTGGGTAAGAGTTTATGAGTTTACAAGTATTTGGAAATAAAAAGAGCTATCATTAATTCCCTAAGAGTACTCTTCTTGGGCGGAGGCTAACCAACAGTGAACAACTAGTTGAAAAGTGAAAAATTCCATTAATGGATGATTTTGCCTATGCAATATTAATAATTAACTATCCCTTTTAAAAAATATGTATTTATTTATTTACTAGAGAGAAATGGAGAAAGACAGCGGGGGGGGGAGGCAGGAAGCAGAGGGAAAAGAAGAGAGAATCATTAAGCAGACTCCAGGCTGAGTACAGAGTCCAATGTGGGGCTCGATTCCACGACCCTGAGATCAGGACCTGAGATCAGGACCTGAGCTGAAATGAAAAGTCGGGTGCTTAACCAGCTACACCACCCAAGCATGCCAATTAGCTATGCTTTTTTAACTCAGCTGAATAACTGCTTCCATGTTAGTGAGCATTGACAAAGAGTAGGATGGCCATATGGGAAGAGTGCTGAGCAGTAATTTGTTCAAACTTTGGCTTAAAAAGTTAGTTTTAAGATAGTTTTATATTTATAGGAAAAAATTGCAAAAATAACATGGAGTTCACGTATTCTCTAGTTCATCCAGCTTTTCCTAATTTGAATATCCCGCATTAACCATAGTATAACTAAGAAATCATATCAGTATAATACTAATCAATAAAAGATTTTATTAGAATTCCAATAGTGTTTCCATTAATGTACTTTTCCTGGTCCAGGATCCCACACTGCATTTACTTTTATGTTTCTTTAGTCTCTTCTATCTGTGGTAATTCTTTAGTCTTTCCTTGTCCTTCATGACCTTGAGGCTTTTGAAAGAATGATTATCAGATATTTTATAGAATGACCTTCAATTATGATGTGTTCTCATGATTAGGTTGAGCTCAGGCATGAGTTTGAGATGTCTCAATACTAATAGTATTAGCCCTGATCACTTGATCATTTTTCTGTACATCTGCTTTTCTCTTTGAAATGAATAAATATCTTGAGGTGATACTATGAGACTATTACCAGTATCCTGTTTCTTAAATATTCTGTTTCTTTGTGCCCACTAATTTTAGCAGTCCTTGGTGGATGTTGCCTACAACAGTTATGACGTTGGTGTGCACTATTTCTTTTTCTTTTCTTTTTTTTAAAGATTTTATTTATTTATTTATTTGACAGAATGAGAGAGATGACAAGTAGGCAGAGAGGCAGGCAGAGAGAGGGGGGAAGCAGGCTCCCCGCTGAGCAGAGAGCCCGATGCGGGGCTTGGTCCCAGGACCCTGAGATCACCACCTGAGCCGAAGGCAGATGCTTTAACCCACTGAGCCACCCAGGCGCCCCACTATTTCTTTTTCTACTTGGGTTATATTATATATTAGCTAATGAGTCTTCATACCTTGATCTGAGTCCTGAAGCATAGTGTTTTTCTCTCAGATTATAACGTGATAAGGGGAATATTAGAAATGCTTGCTCAAAGTTGTTGTAAATTATATTCCTACCTTCTGCTCAGCAGGAATACAAACTTAGCCATCTAACATAAATCACCTGCTTACACGAGCAGTTGATCAGACAGCTGTCAGGTATCTTTAAAACTAAGGTGTTTTCCCTTAATCTCTACCTTAGAAATTGGGGGAACCAAAGTTTCCAACTAGGTTGAATATGATCTTTTTATTTTTTAATTTATCATATCCTTTTAACAATAAACATTTAAAACAAATCTATTCAGGGCATTTCAGGAATAGAGAAAGTGAAGACGGCTTGGAAATATACTTGATCAAATTAAATGGAGAGCTTTGTATTGTTCAGTACGGTAGGCACAAGCCACTAGCTGCTATTGAAATATGATTGATGAAGTTGAGATATGCTATAAATATACAAACCAGATTTCAAAAATTTAGTATGGAGGAATGCAAAACATTTTCATTAATTTTTATGTCTATTATATGCTAAAATGATATTTTTTCTATGTCAGGCTAAATGAAATATATTATTGAAATTAGTTTCTCTTTATTTTTTAATTTATCTGTTTGAAAAATTAAAATTACATATATAGCTCCCATTGCATTCCTATTAGACATGCTTTATTTGAACTTTGCATGGCATTCTCTAAGTTCCTTGAAATACTGGAAAATTAAGTTCAAAGGTAATGGGCACTGTGCTTTGGAGACCTGAGTTCAAAACCAGGCATTATTACCCGAGTAACTGTAGAAATTGGAAAGTTACTTAATCTCTTTAAGATTTCCACTCCTCATCCATGAAATGAAAACAGGAATATATACATTATATGGGTTTTGTGAGAATTAAGGAAAGATAGTTTATGTACATCTTGTAGAACCCCATTTGACACACACCACATATTCATTGTTACTAATTGAAAAGAATTTTAGAACTTTTATGACCAAGGCACAGATAATGCATACTCTATTTCTTTGTTGTTTATTTTTTAATCCTCTAGGAAAATCACAGTTCATTGTCTACTATAGAGTTTAATCAAAGGGTAACATAAACCCATTTTGAAATTATTTTAATTTTCTCTTTTAATTATACCTACCATAGTATTTTCTACAAAAATCCACTTATTCAACAAATATTTTCTTGAACAAATTACAAAATGCCAAGCAGGATGGGGCTCCTGGAGATATGAAACTTAACTTAAAAGAAAAATTCCATTTTCCTGAAGCTTACACTTTAGTTGGGGAACACAGATAATAAATAAATTAATAAGTGTACAGTAATGATATATGCGAGAAATTATAAGACTTCATCCACTGAAAGACTAAACTTAAAAATAATAATACTAAAAATGGTTACTTACAGGAAAAGGGATCTAGCAGGGTGGCACAAACCACAGAGGGAAAACCAAAGGTGATGATGTGAGGCAGGAAGTTTTCTTTGAAGGAGGAACAGTAAGAAGGCTAGTATTTCTGAAGCAGAATGGCCAAGGGTAACAAGCAATAGACGGGGTTTGAGAGGAAATTGTGGACCAGATGTGAGGATATATAAGACTTTTTATTCTTGCATATTGTGCTTGATTACTCTTATCCAACAACTACTACTAGTAGAAGTCAGAGGATTTTAGGTCCATGGTTCCAGTTCATCTAGATATGATATGATTTACTTACTAAAAAGATTTCCCTGAATGCTTTGTGAAGAATAGACAGAATCTGGCCAGGAATAGAACTGTGGGGATTAATTAGATGGTTCTAATCATTAGTAGCTGGGAGGAAGAGAAAATGGTGGGCTTTGAGATTTGCTTTGAAGATAGGGCAGGCAGGACTCGCTTTTTAAATTTCATATGGGTTGTAGAGAAAGTGAGGAATCAAGACTGCCTCCTTTGACCTAGGAAACTAGAAGAATAGTCCCCATCTGGTGGCAGAGAGAAATTAGGGAGAAATGTCTTGAGTGTTGAGTGAACAAGATTTCTACTTGGGCGTCTTATGTTTGATATTCTCATTAGACATCCAGGTAAGGAAGATAAATAGGAAGGTGTCCAGGTTAGAGATACAAGTTTGAGGATTCTAAACATCTAATTGGAACGTGTAGCCGTAAGACATGAAATAATAACATAGAATAGAAGTGCCATGAAGGGTGAGCCCTGGGGAACTCCCAACACTGAGAGATCTGGAAGAGAGTGACAGTTCAGTGCTGGGAAATGAGGAGTGGCCATTGAGGTTAAGAAGGAAGATAAGAGAGGGTATAGTGGTCCTGATAGTGGTTAAAGATAATGGAGTGAACAACTGGAGTAATCTCTACTGGGAATTCAAGTAAATTGAGACTGAAATTAATCATTGAATTTAGCAACATCTGCCTAGCTTGTTGGATAACTTTGACAAAGGAAATTTCAGAGCAATGAGAGAAGCCTGTGGTATTCCTGACACTGGGCTACATTTGTGATGAGTGTCCTCAGGGAGACTACAGTCAACTGGGAAGAGACAGAATCTGGCATAATGAAGAATATATAGGATCCTGTGAAACCACAAATAATAAGTAGCGAGGTGATCTGGTATCAGTCAACAATTTGGGATTAAAGTCTCATAAGAGGATTTTGAGATTAGAAAATATATCTACAGTTATTGCGTTTTAATAAATACCCACTTATTAAAGTTTAAATATGAAATTTGTTTTCATAAGCCCATAATTTACAAATATATTTTTATTCATAAGAAAACAGTTACTTTCAGGGGTGCCTGGGTGGCTCAGTTTGTTAAGTGTCAGACTTGTGATTTTGACTCCAGTCGTGATCTCATTGGTCATGAGATCCAGCCCCTAGTCAGGCTCCAGACTCAGCAGGGAGTGTGTTTGAGATTCTCACTCCCTTCCTCGCCCCCCACTCACACACTCTTTCTCAAATTAATTAATTAATTAAAAGAAAATAATTACTTACACTTATAGTTCAATTTATCCTATTAAATAACCTGTAAATATTTAGCAGTATTTACTTAATAATATTTTCCAGGCATTTCAAACCATAGTTACAAACGTAATATATATATTTTTACTCAAGTATTAAAAATACCCTATGGGTCAACCTTACAATCAAAGAAAGAAAACCTTCCAAAGCACTTAACTACGACTTGTATGTATAATAAATCCAATTTGGAAATGTCACTGATAAGCCCTTGAACTGCTTTTAAACATCTTCAAACAAATGAAGCATATACAAAGTGGCAAACTGGTTACAAACCTTTACTAAATTTGTATAAAAACACAGCTTACACAAAACCATAAATACTATGCTACATAAAGCTAGATGTATCAATATAGATAATTATCTATTAATGTTATTGGAAACTTTTATATTTTTTTCTAGCATACATCATACTATTTGCCCCCTTTTAAATATCATTATGTATCCTGTGACTCTACTGAATTTGTTTATCAGTTCTAGCAAATTTTTGGTGGAGTCCTGGGTTTTCTGTATAGAGTATCATGTCATCTGCAAATAGTGAACGTTTGACATCTTCCTTGCAGATTTGGATGCCTTTTATTTCTTTTTGTCTTCTGATTGCTGTGGCTAGGACTTCTAGTACTATGTTAAGTAACAGTGGTGAGAGTGGACATCCCTGACTTGTTCTGACTATAGAGGAAAAGCTCTCAGTTTTTCCACCACTGAGACTATTAGCTGTGGGTTTTTCATATATGGCCTTCATTAAGTTGATGTATGTTCCCTCTAAATCTACCTTGTTGAGGGTTTTTATCATGAATGGATGTTGTACTTTGTCACATGCTCTTTCTGCATCTAATGAAATGATCACATAGTTCTTTTCTTTTACTAAAATGGTGTATCATGTTGATTGATATGTGATTATTGAGCTACCCTTGCAAAAATCAACACAAGAAGCAACAGGTATTGATGGAGATGTGGAGAAAGGGAGCCCTCTTGCACTGTTTGTGGGAATGCAAACTGGTGCAACTACTATAGAAAACAGTATGGTGATTCCTCAAGAAGTTTAAAATGGAACTACCCTATGATCCAACAACTGTACTGCTAGACATTTACCCAAAGAATATAAAAATATTAATTCATAGGGATACATGCACCCTGATGTTTATAGCAGCATTATCTGTAATCGCCAAATTATGTAAACAGCCAGGATGTCCATTGACTGATGAATGGGTAAAGATGTGGTATACATATACATGGAATATTATTACTAAGCCGTCAACAAGAATGAAATCTTGTCATTTGCAACAATGTGGATGGAGCTGAAGATTATATTACTAATTAAAATAAATCAATCAGAGAAAGGCAAATACCATATGATTTTACTCATATACGGAATTTAAGAAACAAATGAACAAAGGGGGAAAAAAGAGATAGAGAGAGGCAAACCAGGAAACAGACTCTTAACCACAGAGAACAAACTGATGGTTACCAGAGGGGAGGTGGATGGGGGATGGGTTAAATAGGTGATGGGGATCAAGGTGTACATTTGTGATGAGTCCCAACTGTTGTACAGAAGTGTTAAATAACTATACCATACACCTGAAGCTAATATTACAATTATGTTAACTGGAATTTAAATAAAAACTTTAGGGATGCCTGGGTGGCTCAGTTGGTTAAGCTTCTGCCTTCTACTCGGGTCATGATCCCAGGGTCCTGGGATTGAGTCCCACATCGGGCTCCTTGCTCAGCAGGGAACCTGCTTCTCCCTCTGCCTCTGCCTGCCTCTCTGCCTTCCTGCTTATGCTCTCTTTCTCTCTCTTTAACAATAAATAAATAAAATCTTTAAAAAAAACTTTAAAAATATATATCATTAAGGTCTTATGACTTTTCACAAAATTCTATTTTCCTTAGAAAATGGCATCTTTACAATTTGGTAAAGGAGAACCTCTCTTGAGCTAGCTCTGGTTCTTTCAGTGTCTGTGACAATATTTTTGTTCTCTGGCAACAGATATGCTCTCTGCCTATCTTGGACTTCCCTACTCCGATGCAATCAATCATACATTAAGTGACTAATTGAATTAGAGAACTATATCTAGGTAGTAACAATATACTCCACATTATTTTATATGAGTATTGGTTGTGGTGACAGTGATTATAGATGACTGTAATAAAGGTTCTAGAAAGATGTATCTGTTTTAAAGGTCATATATTTGCTTTGATTTACTAAGTACAACATAACCCCTAATTATTAAATACATGCTCATCAGATATTGACAAAAAATAGATATGACAATCTATTTTCTTTTATTTCTCCTTTCTCTGTTATATATGACTTTTTTACACATTTTAATAGGCCATATTATATAAGGTCAAACCAAATATATCCCTAAATAATATTGTATAGGCTCTCTGTATTTTTTTTTTAAGTAGGTTCCACACCTAGAATGGAGCCCAACTCAGGGCTTGAACTCATGACTCTGATATCAAGACCTGAGCTGAGATCGAGAGTTGAATATTTAACTGACTGAGCTACTGAGGCACCCCAAACCTCTCTATAATTTAACTGAATCGCCTTCACTTTTGTTTCCTTTCTTTTGTTATCAACTGTCATCAAATATCTTACTGGATATCTTTCTATAATCCCTTATTGACATCAGTTGTTAAGAGTTGAAAGAATTAGGACTGCTCGTCTCTAAAAAGCTTTAAGCTCTTATTCTATAAACAGCAACACCATGAAAACATTCATGTTTTCGGCTCCAATAGAAAACATGCTTTCCATCTTTTTGACTGAATTGCCTTTCACACAATAAGATAACAAAGAATTTGTACATAAAATAACACTAAAATAATAGAAACAGCAAGGAATTTCTTTTGGAGATGTTTTTCACTTGACACAGTGTTTCTAATTACTAAAAAGAAACATTTTATACATGGTTAAAGATGCTTAGCAGTTTGTATCACATCATAAATGAGCTAAAAGGAAAAGAAATTAACTTTATCCTGTCATAGGACTCAAAGAGGTTCATGGAGGTTCAAGAGGGAAAGAGGTATATGAAATGCACATCATTTTTATTCCTTTCCATAACATGGGCTTCACGTGTACACAAGATCTATGAATATTGATCCAGCTTTGTGCTTGTGATCTTGCCTTAAAATGTGGGGCTAAGTCATCAGCCTGGACAGCTTGGGGAAGAGGCAAGGCAAAACACAGCTTAGGAATTAGCATCTTTGTAAAATATCCCAAATAACCACTCACAATTGACACAATTAAAGAGTGCAAAGTTTCAGTAGCCCAAATCATACTTTAAAAACATTTGAACCATCAACTGATAATTTAAGTGAAGCTGATGAACCCTCTATCTAGACTTTTAAAAAATTCATTGGAAATTAATTATATGGAAAGTGTAAAAGAAGAGTCTGTTTTTGATATTTGACTGCTAACAGATTTTAAGCCTCACCCCTCTTCCCCTTCTGCCCCATATTTGGGCAAGCTAAAAATGCCTGGATATTCCCTCTTTTGGTGCCAGTGGGCACCGAGTCTAAAGGAAACACAAACTGTGAGATCTAGAAAGAAGTCTAATCTCTTCTTTTTATTTTTATTTTTATTTACTTTTTAAAAAAATATTTAATTTATTTGCCACGGAGAGAGATCATAAGTAGGCAGAGGTAGGCAGAGAGAGAGGGGGAGGCAGGCTCCCCGCTGAGCAGAGAGCCCGATGGGGGGCTCGATCCCAGGACCCTGAGATCATGACCTGAGCCGAAGGCAGAGGCTTTAACCCACTGAGCCACCCAGGCACCCCTAGTCTCTTCTTTTCAGAGATGAGCTCCAAATACACCGAATCACCTGCCCCGTTTCACACAGCCAGTTAGTGATAGAGCTGGGATTGCTTGCTGTCTGGCTTCTCCAAGGCTACATATCTTCTCAGCGACCATTCCTCTACTTTATCCCCCACATCATCACACACTCAGCCTTCATGCCGCACAGTGAATAGAAGGCCAGAGGTGAACTGCTCATCTTGTCCTCACATGTCTCCATGTAGACACAGACACTGAAATCTCAGTGTAGCTTTTGAGGGTTGAGAGATGGCATCCATTTTCTCTGACTGAAGACGTAAGGAGCCATTTTCCACAGGCATGGCTGGGGTTGTGGAAATTGACTGGGAACATAAAATAGGGCAAAGGCTACAGAAGTCCTTCTGTGTCTAAGGGTAAACCGAGTCCAGCTGAACCTTTCCTTTCCCTGTCAGGTAAATTAAACCAGAGCTGCTACACGTATGGCTACTTGTGCAGAAATCCAAAAACGAAAACCCGCAGGTCTTACAATAAAGTTTTTTGATATGTTCATTTTGATGGTAACATGCTACACTATGAGAAGCCTTCTTTTTTTCCCTTAAAAATAAAATTTTAAAATCCACATCTTCACTGAAAAATCAAAGGACTTTGGATTCACTACCAATGTCATTAGTTTCTGTTAATGGCTAATTTTATTTATTTTGGCCATAATAAATAGAGACACTAGAAGCAGTAATACAGACAGTAAGATAATATGCCAAGTGTGGTACTAACCTCTTCATATCTATCATTATCTATTATTCCATTGATCTCTCCCTAACAAATCTCCCTATAATGAAGAAACCATTATTCTCCCAATTTTGTATAATAATTGGGAGAATATATATTAATTATATATTTATATATATTATTTGTATTTACTTATATATTTTATATATTACATAAAAATATTAAATATATCAATGTATTTATAAATAATATTTATATAATTATACATACATAATTATATAAATATTAAATTTATATAATAAAATTCTCCCGATTTTATTGTATAATAATAATATTCGGAGAATCCAATATGCTGAGTCCCACAGAAATTAAACTTTATGGTAGAATCTGCCTACAGAACCAGGGAGACTGGCTCCAGATCTCAGGCTCCAATATCTGTGAATTCTCTCTGCCTACTTGAATATCCTGCCAGTCTTGTTTACTATTTTAACTCCAAAATCTCGCATCATATCCAGTACATAGTAGAGGCTCAGTAGTTTTGTGTTACATGAGAAGATGAATGGATAGCTATTATTGGTTTTCTGCCTGAACTCAACAAATAAGCCAAAACCCACTTTGCAGGCAGATGTAACTGAGATGAATGCAAGAATCCGGTGTTTGTTAATGTACCTGAGAAAGACAATACATGTACCTGGATGAGGCAGATGGTGTAATGTAATTCACCCTGAAACCAGTGGGAACTGAGCAACAAATCATTATCGGCATAGGTTGGCTGTTGAGAAGTTTGCACCCTCCATTTGATTGATTCAGTAAGAATTCTATCAGTTCACCTCCTCCTGCCACATCCACACCACAGCATGTTAAAAAACTCTACTGGGTGGTATAGTTGGCTAAGCATCGGACTCTTGATTTTGGCTCAGCTCATGATCTCAGAATCATGAGATCAAGCCCCACGTCAGACTCTGCACTAGTCATGGATTCTCGCTCTCCCTCTCCCTCTGCCCTCCCAACCCCTGTTCACACAGGCTTTCTCTAAAAAAAGAGAGAAAGAAAGAAGGGAAGGAAGGAAGGAAGGAAGGAAGGAAGGAAGGAAGGAAGGAAGGAAGGAAGGAAGGAGGGAGGGAGGGAGGGAGGGAGGGAGGGAAGGAAGGAAGGAAGGAAGGAAGGAAGGAAGAAAGGAAGGAAGGAAGGGAAGACACTCTCCTTGCTTGTGCCTCAATATCATTGCTCTTTTAACATGAAAATGCAATTAACTTATTCTGCTCCTGTGAAGGGATCAGACTTCTAGGATTTTAAACAAATTAATAAATTTGTTGATTAGGAAAGAGAATTCACCAGCTTCCTCTGTATATTTTTATTCAGTATGATACACACAGAGAACTGTGTCATTTTTGTCTACTGGCTAATGGGATAGAGAAGGATGATTGCCAGCCCTTCTCCATCATCTGTGGTGGTAAGAAGGAATAAGCTTTAGCTTGCTACCATGAAGTCATTAGGTTCACCACAGGGAATCTTAACTTTTCTAAGGGGTTTTTAAGCCTTTGGAATGGACTGGTGAGGGGGCCTAGGTGGCTCAGGTCATGATACTTGGGTCCTGGAATCGGCCCCACATTGGGCTCCCCGCTCAGCCGGGAGTCTACTTCTCCCTCTCCCTCCTCTCCCCACCCTTATTCTCTCTCTCTCAAATAAATAAATAAAATCTTTTAAAAAAATAAAAAAGGAATAGATTGGTCAGGGAGATGGAAGCTTTTGCCAGGTTAAGAAAATGTCTTTTTTTTTTTTTTTTTTTGCTGAGGTATCACACAAGAGGTATTCCTTTTCTGGTATGGCAATCTTCTGCTTTACCCTACCCTTCCTTGAGAACTACCTCAGTAGTTCTCAGATGCATAGAGAAAAACGGAATCCTTTAGGGAGCTCTTAAAAATGCCAAGGCCTATGCCATTTCCCAAACCAATTAAATCAGAAATTCTAGGGAAGGGACCCAGTCACCAGGACTTTGTAAAGCTCCCCTGGTAATTCTACACTGAACCGTAAACCAAGAGAAGCTGCTTAAGGGGATGTTTCCCTAAACCAACTTCGGTGACTGAAGATTGTACATAAAGTACATTTCCATTGAGCTGAAGGCCTACGTGTGGGCCCCTGAGTAACCCTGGGGACTGCAAGAGCTTCCAAGCCTTCCAAGAGAAACCACTTCTTTAAAGAGTTGATTATGATCAGTATAACAACATACCAGGAGCAAACTCTCCAAGGTCTGTGACCCCATAAGAAATTTGGGTTAATGTAAATGGATTTATTGGGTCACTATTGTTCCTCAAACATAAAATAGGATTTGGGGTTCAGCAGCCATCCAGCACCAATTTCCACCAAAACCAGCCAGTCTTGAGCTGACAGTCCCAGTATGAGTTAAACCTACCAGTCATCTTTTCCTGTGAAATTCGGTGACATTTTCCTTTGTCAATCTCACACTTGCCTTAAGTCTAGGACACAGACTTCACAGATGCTGTTCTTCCTCTTATGAAACTATGTATGAGTAAAATTTCAATGTTTTAAACTAATTGTCTCTGGTTTAATTTTTTAATGTCCTTCCTTCCTGTCTTTTTTAACTTTTTATTTTGAGATATTTAAGCTTTTTTATTGTGGTAAAATGTACAAAACAGAATTTTCCATTTTAAAACCATTTTTAAAGTTTACAATTTAGTGGCATTAAGTACATTCACATAGTTCTGCAACAACGACTACCATTCATCTCTAGAACTTTCTCCTATCCCATACTAAAGCTCTGTGTCCATTAAATAATAACTTCTCATTACCTCCTATTCCCGGCCCCCAAGAACCACTACTCTCTGTATCTATTAATTTCACTCTTCTAGTTAACTTTCTATAGTGTAATCATGTATTTGTCCTTTTGTGTATATTTAATTCAGACTAATGGGTTCAAAGTTCACCCCTGTTGTAGCATGTATCAGAATTTCTCTCTTTTTTCTTAAGTCTGCATCATATTATATTATTTGCATATATGAGATAATTGTAGATTCATATGCAATTTAAGAAATACTGCAGAGATCGGGGTGCCTGGGTCACTCAGTTGGTTAAGGAGCCAACTCTTGATTTCGGCTCAGGTCATGGTCTCAGGGTGGTGAGATTGAGCCCCACATCAGGCTCTACACTCAGCCTCAAGGGGGAAGTCTGCTTGACTTCCTCTGCCCCCTCCCCCCCAGCATTCAAGCATGCTCTCTCTCAAATAAATAAATGAATATCTAAAAAGGAAAAAGAAATACTACAGAGATCATGTATTTTATTCAGTTTTCCCCCATGCTAACATTTTGCTATACTTTAGTACAGTATCACAACCAGGAAATTAATTTGAAAAAAATCCATTGACTTTATTCAGATTTCACTACCCTTACTTGTACTTATCTGTGTGTGTGTGTGTGTGTGTGAGAGAGAGAGAGAGCGAGAGAGAGCGAAAGAGAGAATATGCAGTTTTATAACATGTGAACATTTGGTGTGACCAACACCAGAGTTCCAACATAGGGATCCTTCATGCTGCACTCTTAAATCAACAGCCATCTCCTGACCCTTCCTTCTCACTAACCCTTGGCAACCATTAATATGTTCTCCATCTCTGAAATTTTGTTATTTCAAGAATGCTATGTAAATAGATTCATACAATATGTAACAATTTGGAATTGACTTTTTCTAGTCAGCATAATTTCCTCGTGATCCATCCAAGTTGTCACATGTATTAAGAGTTTGATCCTTTTTTATTTTCCATAGTATTCTATGGTATGCATGTACCACATTCTGTTTAACCATTCACATGTTGAAGAACATTTGAGTTTCCAGTTTGTGACCATTTAGAATCAAACCAGTATGAACATTTATGTGTGGGTTTTATATGAATATACGTCTTCATTCTTGAAATAAAAGCCCAAGAGTACAGTTGCTGGGTTGTATAATAAATGTATGGCTAGTTTTCTTAGTAAGTGACATATCTTTTCAGGGATAGCTGTATCATTTTCCATTCTCACCAGCAGTATATATGTGATCTGGTTTCTCTGTACCCTTGCCAGCATTTGGTTTTACCACTTTATCCTTATTTTATCTATTTTGGTGGATATCACACTGTAGTGATATTACACTGTGGTATTAAATTGCATTTTCCTAATGGCTAATGATGTTCAACATCTTCTTGTATGCTGACTTGCCATCTGTGTATTTTCTTTGGTGAAAGGTCTCGTTTTCATGTCTTTTGACCATTTTTAAATGGATTTTCTGGTTTGGATTTTACCTCTTAGTTTTTGTTTGTTTTATTCTTAAATATTTTATTCATTTACTTGAGAGAGAGAAGAGTGAATGAGAGAGAGAGAGGGAGAGCACAGAAAAACTTTTAGAAGATAATATAGGAAAAAATCCAGGTGACATTAAGTTTGGCAGTGAGTTTTTAGATACACCAAAAATTTGATCTATGAAAAAAATTGATTAAATTCATTAATACTATAAATTCAAAATTGGTAAAATTTAAAAAGTTTAAATTCAAATTAAAAAGCTCTGCTTTGTGAAACACTAAGAGAATGAAAAGTCAAGCCACAAACTGGTAGTAAATATTTGCCAAACATATCTGATAAGAACTTGTATCCAAAATATACAAAGAACTCCTTAAAATCCACATTAAAAAACAAACAACCCAGTTAATAAAAAGGTCAAAAAAAATTGAATAGACACCTGACCAAAGAAGACATATAAATCAAAGGAAAAGAGGTTTGGAATATTTATACCAAACGTGCATATCCATCCAGGCATACACAAACACACACAAAAAAGAAATCACTTCCAAAGAAGAGTTTATCTCTTTATAAAAGATATTAACACAGTGATGAACATATGCCTTAATTTGGACCAAGACTTTTTGATTACTTGGTATCTTATACAAAAATAATAGACCCGCGGATGTCATGATTTTAAATATTTGTTCCTTATAAACCCCTCCATCCTCACACATGGCATGGAGAGGCATCTCTGACTCTTGCTTCTTCATCACCCATATTTTCAGTCACTTAAAGTAACATCCTAAAGATCTTCCTGTTCATTCTCTCTTCTCATCTTTTGGATTCCATCAACTGCCACCTTCCTAGGTCTGACCCATTTTACCTCATCCATTCATGTTGTCACCATAATGATTACTCTGCTCTGGTTTCCACTTTTTCAGTTTCAACTCATATTCCATATGCTGATGTAGTGAGTCTCTAAAACCCAAACAACAGTCTGATTATCTCATGCCCATGTTTAGTCATACTTCACTGTCTACGAGTTCCACATGCAAATTCTTTCAACTATCATAATAAGACTCTGTATGAGTGTCATATGACAACAGATCGTAGCTGCACTTGCCACAAATGTAGCCTAAGGAATAAGCTTGTTGAGTCACTTATGTTGTACACCTGTAACTAATGTAACATTGTGTGTCCACTATACTTAAAAAAAAAGATCCGGCCTTATTTACTATAAAACACTTAGCTTGCTACCAGCCTTCAGATTTCCAACATTGTGTCACACTTGAATGCACTGAGTTTTGTAAACAAGAATTAGTTTACTTTTTAGTGTTTAGCTTATGCCTGATAAGCCACCTTCCCTCTTACACAGCTTAATACACCTGTTATGTTTTGGTTTTTTTAGCTTTCAGAGAACTTCTTCTCTTAAAGCTTTCTCTGCAGGAAAAAAAGCATCATACTTTCTTTGTAGTAGACACTCAGTAATTATTTTGAAAAGTGGATAGATAAATGAGTGGATGACTAAATGAATTTTAGTTATTCTCTAAGGTTGTGGAAATAGGCCCTCTTTCTGCTTTATGCCGTAAAATAAAATAGGCACTCATTCACTACTAAATAATTGAGAATGAATAAATGAATATCTTCCTAAATGGATGAAAGACTATGGGCTAAATAACGCCTTTCAAGACAATTATTTTTAAAGTCCTTATGTGAGGACTCAAGTTTAAATGATATTTGATCATCTCTTCTTTCATAAGAACAACTGAACAACCCATAATTATTTTTTCCTCTGAAAGTTTGTATTTCACATCCAAAATAGATAACTTCTGCCCAAATTAAGTCTCTGGCTACTCTTGCCCCCTTAAAGGAGTATACCCGCCATATTTTTTTCCTTTCATCATGAAAAAATAATTTATTTAGTTAAATAAGCTCTGGGCAAAGAATTAATTACACAATGTGGACTATTTAGGCATTTATTCCTTGTAATTTTATATGTCCTAGAGCTGAGACTTAACTTACTGACAAGCAACATATGTCTAATGAAGATAATTTTAGACAAAATGTTCTCCTAAGAGAAAAACCCTTGCTTCTAAGCCTCGAATAATCCACAGCAAACACTGAAGTGTGCCGGGGTAGAGAGGGTAAAATCTAAGAAAAATAGGAAACTGGTCTCCTCTGTGGAATCCAGTTTAAATCCAGAGAATCCTCAATTAGGTTCTCACAGTTAGCCACATATATATGAAAACCAAATTGTTACACTCATATTAATTAAACTCTTCATGATGTTTATTTAGTAGACTTTTTAGAAATTCCAAATAATATGCCAATCATTTTACCTCTCATCTTTGCCTTCGAGGTATTTTATAAGAGATTATCTCTTGTGAAACATGTTGGCACGCATTTCTGAAAAGATTTTGTATAAGTACATGGCTAGAGTTTATTCAGAAGGAGAGATGGAAAAAAGCCATTTGGGTGCAATTCTAAAAAGATCTTGCAAAATCTTTCACCGTGTTCAAGTTCCCAGAGGGATAATTCTCTTCTCTGTCCTTCAACTTTTTGGATATAGAACTCACAGGGAAAAAAAAGAAATGTCTTCATTTCCAAATGAGCACATCACCATTCTCTGTATTTTTTGTCAAGATACCGTTTTTAGCAGGGATTACGAGAAAAGTCAAAATTCACCCAGCTGCAGGTGTGCATAGATAATCCTTTCTCCTCTTCATTTGAAGATGAAGGAAAATGCGGTCCTTTTTACTCAGTGAATGATCTGCTTTCTTGCTCCTTGAGGGGCTTTGGAAAGTGATGGCTGCCATCATTTCCAATGTTCTTGGAGGGAATGTTCTTTTGGTTGGTTTCGTGGCTGGGCAGCTTCTGTTATGGCTAACTGGAAAATCTTTGCCTTCTTTTTCCTTTCATGTATCTCTGCATGAACAGTAATATGCAACTAATAAAGTAAATAGGCCAGGACAGAACGAAGACAAGCCCCAAACAAACTTTACAACTAATTCATCCTAATTAAAAATTGGCTTCATTTCTACCACATGTAAAAATGCTGGCAATGAAAACAAATACGTATGTCGCTTAGATACTGAGTTATTGTTTGACATTAGTTTTCTTTGACCAATGAATGCCTGACATTTGGGGCTTTTTATTTTTGATTTTATTTTACTTTATGACTTTTAGGTTATTTACAGCATCAGTTTGACTTGTCAACCTACTTTTATGTGAGGGCTTAAACTCCCAACTTATTTTATTTTATTTTTTTAATTTCTTTCCCTTTTGTTGTTTCTTAGCCAGTATCACCTCCTCTGTGGAAAACAAAAGCAGTAACAGAGGAACTAAAGGAAATTAGTCAAATTTGTTATGTTTTTGCCTTGGTGAAAGGAGTTTAGAGGGGATAAATAATGGGAACTCCATGCTTTTATTCATGCTTTTGCATTATCAAGTTCGGCCTGGGGAGCGACAGCGTGGCTGCTGGCGGGCCAGTCTGGGGCCCCGGGTTCTCGACCACCCAGGGGAGCAGAGGCTTTGAGTACCAGCCGCCCAACTATTCCACAGCCTATCTGCCCGGCGGATACGGCTCTTCCCACTGTAAACCAGAGACGACCTCGCCGTGTTCCCTCCCTCAGAGTAACCCCTGGCTCCAGGGAGAGCTGCTCCCCCAATTCAGCCCCTACCTCCCCCCAGGCTCTCCTGCTCTGTACACCCCTCCCATGTCGGGGGCCCCCCGGACCCACCTCTAACCCTGGTGGACACGGACCTTTGGTAACATGGCGTTACCATTTTCCTCCTGATTTTTCCTTCCTCATTTCACTATTATTCGATGCCAGATCCATTTTTATATGCATATGCTTTCATACTTTAAACATGGAAAGAATGGTAATTCCTCTAAAGGATGAGCTCTTCATTTTTGTCATTTAATATAAAATACACACAAACATAAATGAATATATGTGACTCTTTCTGGTTACAATCTGCCACATCCTGTGTTAGTAATCCAGCCAGCCTACCATATGAATGCAGAGGCAGGAGGGAGCCCAGACAAGATTAGATGAGACCAGCCCAGATCAGCCGAACCACCCAGCTGACGCAAGGATTTGTGAAATAATAAATGGTGGTCGTTTTGAGCTACTAATTTTAGGAGGTGGTTTGCTATGCAACAATGTTGTGGCAAAAGATCAGTGATAACAAACGCCAACCAGACACTTCCATATTGTAGGCTAAATGAATCTATTTAATGTGGCATTGCAAAAATGGACACCATGACTAATTGGCTTCATTTTCACATAAAAAAATTGTTAAAAGATAATTTCCTCCAAAGCAAAAAGAAACTACTATCTCTCCACAAGATGTAATACCAGAATATCTTCAGAAAGAGAGAGGTGTATCTTGACATACTCAAGAAATATTTCATGAACTAGGAAATATCTGGAAGTCTTGTACTAGTTAAAATTATCTTCATCAGATTTTTGAAAATTCATTTCATGTGTATGCAACAAATACTGACTCTATGCTATTAGTCTTTTGTTTGTATCTTCTAAATTAGGTATCAGTACAAAGTCTGTTAGGTATAAATGCTAATGGGAACAATAGCTAGATAGTTCACTCTGTTTGTTTCTTCACTGTGGTAAGTTTTTTAACATAGTATATACTCTGAGAAGGACTAACAGTGGATTTTAAAGAGTATGAAATTTAATAAGTGATCTGAAATTAGTAGTAAATAAGAAAGAAAAGAAAAATAAGGATAGTAAATGAAACAAGAGATAGAAATGAAACATGGATTTAAAAATAGGGGCACCTGGGTGGCTCAGTGGGCTAACGTCATGATCTCAGGGGCATGAGATCAAGCCCCATAGTGGGCTCTGTACTCAACAGAGAGTCAGCTTGGGGTTCTCTCCCTCTGTCCTTCCCCTCCATTCTGTCTCCCTCTTTCTCTCTCTTTCTCAAATAAATAAATAAATCTTAAAAAAAATAGGTAAAATAAAAAATAAAAATAATACTAATCTATTCTTTATAATTAATAAAAAGAGGGGTGACTGGCTAGTTTGGTTGGTGGAGCACACGAATCTTGATCTCAGGGTCATGAGTTCAGGCCCCACATTGGGTATAAAGCTTACTTTAATAATAAGTAAATAAAAAGAAATTTAAAAAATTTTAAAAATTAAGGAGCCCCTGGGTGGCTCAGTGTGTTAAAGCCTCTTCTTTCAGGTCAGGTCATGATCTCAGTGTTCTGGGATCAAGCCCCACATGGGGCTCTCTGCTCAGCAGGGAGCCTGCTTCCCCCTCTCTCTCTGCCTGCCTCTCTGCCTACTTGTGATCTCTCTCCTCTCTATCAAATAAATAAATAAAATCTTTAAAATTTTTTTTTAATTAATAAGAAGAGACCACTAGTTTACATGTAAAACCCTTTTAGCACCCAACTGAAGCAGGCAAACCTAAATCAGTTACACAATTCACCACAACCATGGCTTAACACATGTACAATTATTCCTGTATCAGACTATTTGAATCCAAAACAGACAGCAGACAAAACTGGCATATGGGAGGTGTTTGGTTGTTGAAAATATTAGAAGAAAACAAATGTAATATATGACTGCCTAATAAAGATAATATTTTTACTAAAAAAAAAAACAAACAAAAAGAAAGGAAAAAGTAAATGTTGCAATGAACAAAGAACATCCAGAGAAAATATAATTTCATAGAAGAAATTAAAAATAAATTTGAGCAAGTCTGTATGTTTGTGTGTGTGAAAGAGAGAGAGAGAGAGAGACGGACAGACAGAGAGAGACAGAGAAAGAGAATATGACCAAAAAGACACAAAATTTGACATATGTAACAGTTACAACATGTGATAAAAGGAATCTCTAAAAGAGAAAATAGAATAAAACATGGAGAAGATGAAACAATAATTATCAAGGGAGTTATTTTTGAAAACCACCTCTACGGTAATATGGCAATAACTGAATGACATAAGCACTGAGATTTAAGGTGGCAAAAACTGCTGAACGAAATATATTTTTTTCAAATTCCTTGTATAATTCATGAATTTACAGAACATCAAGGATATGCAGAACTATTAAAATTTCTAGAAAGAAAGTAATGACCTCTTACAAAGAAACAAGGATCAGACTAATACCTACTTAATTGGCAACTCTGGATCTCAGAAACAAATGTCTTCAGTAATGTTTTCTCTGGTCTTAGAAAAAAAGAAAATATATTTGATCTACATTCTAAGACCAGCCAAAGTGTCAATTAGGGCAACATTAGAGAGGTTTTTCAATATTTAATGACTCAGAAAGATTACCTCCCATATACTCTTTGTTACATAGTGTATGTACTTGACAGTAATAAAAGATTTTTAACAATGTATCCTAAAATGGGATAGTTTTTCCTGACTTCTAAGAATGACCTAACCTGATGCTTTTAGATTTACAGTAAAATAGCTCAGGTCATCTATGTGGATTCATGAACGTGGGTGATTTTATGTATCTGACATAATACATCAGAATTCATAATATCTAGGAGAAATATACTTTTTTTATTAACATATAATGTATTATTTGCAGGGGTACAGGTCTGTGAATCATCAGTCTTACACAATTCACAGCACTCACCATAGCACACGCCCTCCCTGATGTCCATCACCCAGCCACCCTAGTCCTCCTGTCCCCAGCAACCCTCAGTTTGTTTCCTGAGATTAAGAGTCTCTTATGGTTTGTCTCCCTCCCCAGTTCTTTTTTTTTCCCCAGTCCCATCTTGTTTCATTTTTTCCCTCCCTACCCCCAAGGACCCCCCTCACCTCTTAGATTCCTCCTTAAATCAGAGAGATTATATGATAATTGTTTCTCTGATTGACTTATTTTGCTTAGCATAATACCCTTTTTTTTTTAAAGATTTTATTTATTTACTTATTTGACAGAGAGAGAGAGAGATCACAAGTAGGCAGAGAGGCAGGCAGAGAAAGAGGGGGAAGCAGGCTTCCTTCCTACTGAGCAGAGGGCCCAATGCAGGGCTCGATCCAAGGACCCTGAGATCATGACCTGAGCCAAAGGCAGAGGCCTTAACCAGCTGAGCCTCCCAGGCGCCCTAGCATAATACCCTTTTAAAAGAAATCTTGGTTTAAAAGAGATTTGGGGATGAATGAATGAATGAATGAATGAATGAATGAATGAATAAATAAAAGAGATTTGGGGGGCAGAAAAGAAATATTCAACTTAATAAACCACGGTTCTTAAGCACTTTTAAAACCACCTCAGCTGTATCATTAATAATTAACAGAATTCTAAGAAAGTATTTTCTGTTCATTATAATAGGCTCAGCAGGGCCCCTACTTAGCATTACTATTGTAAGGGCTCTCATTACCGCCCCTAGTTGAAAGTAAACATGTGGCGCCTCTCTTAACATTTTCTTTGTTTCCAGATTCAAACTAACTCTCCTTGTAATTATTTCAAATTGGTGGAATTGTAGTCCATTTGTTTCTTGAGCATTTTATTAATTTTTTTCATTATGAAAAGGAATGTGACTGCACATATCCTGGAGTAAAAATTCAAGGAAATAATCTCATCTAAGTTATTTTTCACGTCAAATCACACAATCCAGAAGTCAGGCTATAGTAAAACATAAAAAGAATAAGCTTTATTAAAAGCCACTCTAAGTTACAGGAAATTGCAATTAGTTGGGTGTATTACTAGACATTTCATAAGACATTTCCATGAGATGTAAAGGCATATTTCCGGCCTTTTTATGACCCAAGTACGTTCTGAATACACTATTTCTTAGTTAACAGATTTAAAGTTAAAATATGTTAATAGCAAATGTTATTAAAGTGTGTCCGGCCTATTTTTACAGAAAATGATGAAGCAAAACAGAGTGGAACAAAATCATGGGTCTGCATTGTCCAACAGCTGGAGAAAAAAGTATAGTGTATATATAAAAGGTTATGGCAAGAATCTGTCAATAAAATCTGTTAAAAGAATTAAGTGGCTTTGCAATGTCAAGGGCAAGGCAGAAAATATTTTTCTAAATTAGTGTAACATTGCCTTTTGTAAAAATTCAAAGTAATTTGCAGTTAGAAGGAAGAGCAAGGTATAATCCATTGTACATATGGTATGAATATAGGAAGGGTGTGCTATATATATTACATATACGCATATAATATATATAGCATATGTATGCATATCCTTGTGTCCATATGTGTATCACATCCTTTCTGTAATGCTGCACGTGTAGTAAATGCAAACATATGCTCTCCCATCCACATGCCCATTGTCCGGAAAGAATTTAAGGCAATTGGAGGTTTTTCATAGTTTTTTTTTAATAGTTTATTTGTGTGTTTTTATGACTGTACCAATAAACAGACAAATGCAGAGATCGATATTGTCAACACCCTACACCTAACACCCAGATTTAACAAATGATGTTGACATTTGGACACACTTGCTTTTACATCATCTCTTCTCTTAAATAAATAAAATGTGACAGATAGAGTTGATGCCACCTTTACTCTAATTTGTTTCCAGACTTTAGTTTTACACTGAAATTGCTGAATATCAATCCCACTGAGGGTCTTACACTTTACTACTTTCATGTGGTATTTGTGTGTTTTTTATTTATTTATCTATTTATTCATTCACTCATTCATTTTTTTTTAAATATATGTTAGCACCCTTATGTATTCTTGTGTTACTCATTTATTCACTCAATACTCCATTGCCCCATGGTATTCCATTATATAAACAGACCACAATTTATTCACCCATTGATTTACCAGTGGCATTTAGGTCATTAGCAATTCATTGGTCTTTTAAACATTGATACATGGGGTGCCTGAGTGGCTCAGGTTAAGTAGGTTAAGCCTCTGCCTTCGGCTAAGGTCATGATCCCAGGGTCCTGGGATCAAGCTCTACATCAGCCTCCCTGCTCAGCAGGAAGCCTGCTTCTCCCTCTTTTACTCTCCCTGCTTGTGTTTGCTCTCTTGTGGTCTCTTTCTCTGTCAAAAAATAAATAAAAATCTTATAGATGATAAATAGATAGATAGTTAGATAGATAGATAAAATGCCTATCTTTAAGCAGGCCTTCTTGGGCACATATTTAAGTTTTCCACAGCAATTAACTCAAAGTTAAATTTCTGCATCATAGGCTATAAACATCTTTGGGTTTTTCTGGGAATTGCCATAATGCTTTCGAAATAGTGACAGCCATTTGCATTCCCACAAGAAGAATGAAGGTTATCATTTCTCCTCCTTTACCAATGCTTGCTATCAGTTTCCCTAGGATACATGTATGCACAGCACAATAGAGAAAGAATGTTTTCTTTCCCTCTCTCTCTCTCTCTCTTTCTCTCCTCCTGCACCTTGCATGGGTGTGTGTGTGTGTGTGTGTGTGTGTGTGTGTGTGTGTGTGTGCAGTGTGTGTGTATGTGTGTATGCTTTTAGTTTTGGAGAGTTGGGTGGGTATAATACAAAAGGTTTGAACAAGAGAAAGTACAGGGTATCACAGGTATGAAATATAAATCAGCATTTGCACAGTCTGTCAAATTTTATGCTCCATCTAGATTTTAAAATGGTTTTTATTACAATAATTTATCAATAAATAAGTTAAATTTTAAGAAAAATAGGAGACTTATCCAGGCTACCCTGTTATTATGAAGATATTTGGGTCAGAATCTATTTGTTCTCAGAGCTTATTTGTTTTTCACTATCTTAGTGTGTGTGAGTGTGTGTGTGTGTCCTACTTTAGTTTATGAAACACTTCATATCATATTTATCTTGTAGAGAAAATACTCTTTAGATTTAAACTATGTTTCTAGTGTAAGGCTTATTATACATGTTATCATGTAATCTAGTTTTTCAAAATCTTAAGTATATTAACTCATTTTTAAAAATCTGGAAAACAAAACCTGGGGGCATACAGTCACTGCAAAACATAACCAGAGAAACATAAGTGATGATACAAGAAATTCAAACATAGTTGTGCTTCTAAGTCTGTTGTTTTGAGCTTTAATTCATTTGTTGGTTTGGTTTGGTTTTGACTGAGACAACTAAGACAGTAATCTATAGAGTCTTTGTTATATCAGAGGAACATCAGTTAAAGTTGAATTTAGGTTCATTTAAAAAGAGTGAAGGACAGGGAATTATTGCCTTTCTAAGTTGGTGGCCTAGAAAAGTTGGGTCAAGCTTCTGACTGGCCAATGAACTTGTAAGAGGCCCTATAGGGCTGGAGAATATGAGGAGGGAAATATAGCTTAAGGTGTATTTCTGATGTTAAAAGAGAAAGGGCATTTGCTTATCTGGATAGGATATCAGGAATTGGCCCAGATGAACAAAAGAAAAGGCAAAGCACCATTTTCCCCTCATGAAATCATTGGAAAACCATTCCAGCCACCAGACACTATAGTAAATTTCCATGCTGCAATTTGCAATTTATTCTTCACTCTGAGTTACTGGAATTTTTCCCACATGCAATTTGCTTTGCCACTTAATGTTTAGCTGTTCAATGCAGAAGTCTCCAAGAGTCTTTGTATTTCTTCTTGTTTTTCAATACTTGCGAGAGCATGAGGTCTTAACTACTGTTTGGGTAATTAATTGTAAATGCACAGGAGCAGCAATATGACAGAGTTTTTACAAGTGCCGGTTCTGGAATCCAAGTCCAGGGTGTAATCCTGGCTTTGATACCCATGAGCGTAGAGACCCTGAACTGTTTACTTAAACTCGAGCAGCTTTGTTTTCTCAATTTATGAAATGAAGAATTTTGGTGGTTCATGGTTCATGAAGAGTAGAGTAAATTAAACAGAGTAATTAGCAAAATGCCTAGCACCAATAAGTATCTGGTACATGTTACAGACGTTATTAACATCATTTAGAGCTCTAACATTGCAGAGCTTTAAGTAGTAAGCACACACACACACACACACACACACACACACACACACAAATAGCTACTAGAGTGCATGATATTACTGAAGAGGGTAGAACACTTCATAACTATAAATGGCACGTTGGCAAAGCCCACATAGCAGGTGCCTGAAGAAAAAGGATTAGGGGATGTGTCAAAAGTTTTCAGTATCAAAGGAATTTAAGAGGAAAGAGCTTCCAATAACAAGGAATTTGTTTGAAACAAGATGATAAATTGTCTCCTTAGGCTGTCCCCACACTATTGGAATGACAGAAAAAAAATGTACAAGGGAAAATAAGTAAACAATAGGCATGAGAAAGAAAAAGAGTATCTTCATTAGACCAGCAATTTTTTAGAAATTTCCAGTAGGTGAAGGATGGCTTGAAAATGAAGGAAACAACCCAATAGGAAAAACATAACCCAAACTATAGGGAGAAAAAGGTTTTCGAGGTCAGGAGAAGCATTCTTCCTAACATAGGCTTAGAGGAACCCCAAAAATCAATAGGAACCAAAGTCTATGGTAATCATCAAGAGAGTTAAAGACTCAGTTTGAAAGACATGTCTCTTTTTGGCTTTAAACTCGGAGTATTTAGAGGTAGCCCTGTTTCACCCTTACCCCCCCCAGTAAAAAGTCTCCTGTAAACAAGAATAATAGCCTAATGCATGCCTTTGCCATGAATTTAGGGACTGAAATGCTGAGCAGAGCATGAATCAATTACAGAAGGCTTTCTTCTGAAGGAAGAAAGCTCTTAATACCACTCTCAATTTGATGAGTCTGACACAGAAAACTGACAGCGTGGTTGTTGGGCTAGAAAGTAGTTAGGCTATAGCCACAGGGAAAGGTCAAGAGTGCTCGCCCCTAGAAAAGAACCTTCTTGCACCGAGTGTTCTGTGGTTAAATCCTTTCTGTCCATCATGAGTCCTCTTAAAATTAGAACCTGATTATGCAAATAAGATACTCACTGGGTTGAGGAAGAATAATCCTGCTACCTATTTCATTTTTGGTCGTCCAATGGGTATTTAATCATATATCTAAGAATCACTAAACACTGGAATGAAACAGAGATACCATTAAAGAAAGGGATCAACTTCAAATAAGTTCTCTATGAATTAGCATTCAGTGTTATTTAGAAGGCTGTTGCATCCACTAAAAAGACATGCACAATGACAAAGAAACAAGCCATCAGCATTCTTAGAAGTTATATATATTATTGCAGAAGAATGAATGAACTGAGTTGCAGAAATGACAGTGGGGTAAGTCAGGAGAGGATTCTTAAAGAGTGAAATATGAGGTTTAAAAAATAGAATTTTTGAAATAGAGTTAACAGGCAAGAAGAACAATATCTTCCAACATCTAGAGGGCAGAGAAAGTCACTAGCTTCAATAGGAAACAGTTGCCAAGAGCTAAAGAAATGTATATACAAGTTTAATCTTGAGATTATAAGGTTCTAAATGTTTGGGTTTACCTAGCAAAGATAGAGCTCAGAACTACGCAAAACTACATACAAACTAGCAAGTAAAACATCTAAATGTATTGATATGCTGTTTACAAGTTCATCTGATTTACAAATTCATCTCAAAAATGAATGTATGGTCTAAGATATGAAAGTTACAAAAGAAGGTAATGGTGATAGTAAAAGAATTCAAAATGAAAGTTATTAAATAGGTTAAAATGGTATAAAGTGATATACAAATTAAGTTCACATTTTTACAACAGAATAGTGTACATAATTCCAAACTAAAATTTTGAAAACCTGAGTATTAATTTTTATGAAAATTATGTGACCCAGGAGTACTAAAGAAGGAATAGAAAACATGAATAGAACACAGAAGGATTTGCAAAAGTTGCCCAAGACATATAAGGAGACCTTGCACAAGGATGGCCGTTACTGCTCTATGTGTAGTACTAAAATGTTGTTCCCTCAAGAGGAGATTGGATAAATACACTTTGGTATGTTTAAGAAACACCAACCTAAAGAGACAATAGATTAATAAATCACATGGATATGTGCCATAAAATATATTTCAATAAAAATAGTGTAATATACATGACATGTCATAATATACGAGCAATTATACACATATATCTGTTTTTTTTAAATTGTATAAAAACAAATAAAAAATTGTAACTCAATTTCTTGATAATGAACGCGTTCACTAACACAGTGGTAGGATTCAATTTTGTAATGCATGCAACTTCAACAACATTTTCTCTTAAAATATGTAAAGCAGAAGGATACAATGTGATGTTATGAAGCTGATTAGTAGACATTTTTATTATATTATTTTCTATTAATTTTTGTCTGTTTAAAATACTTACAAATAGGGGTGTCTGGGTGGCTCAGTGGGTTAAGCCTCTGCCTTCAGCTCAGGTCATGATCTTTGGGTCCTGGAATTGAGCCCCACATCAGACTCTCTGCTTAGCTGGGAGCCTTCTTCTCTCTCTCTCTGCCTGCCTCTCTGCCTACTTGTGATCTCTCTCTCTCTGTCAAATAAATAAAATCTTTAAAAAAAATACAAATAAGTAATACCTACCCCAAAGGAATCAATTATAAATTACTAGAATAAGGAATGAAATAAAGTGACCAGATATAAGCACAACATACACAAAGTTAGTATCTTTCCTAGTAAATGGAAATGATTGGCAAATGTATTGAAAACAATAAGTCCATTTGCAATGGAAAGGAAAACTTGGATTATTTGTAATTACTCAAGCAGAAACTTACAACTAATAAGAAAAAATCTACAGTTTTATGAAAAAAGTGTTATTTTGAGGTGGGGAAGAATTATTTTGTAAAATTTTCAATTTTCATCCAAATCTTTGCATACAAAGCAACTCCAAGATTCTATTTGTTTTTGTGGAATTCAATATTCTTTGCATTCAAAGCAACTCCAAAATTATTTTATTTGTTTTTGTGGAATTCAATACATTTTTCTGAAGTAGGGAAAAGCAATGTGCAAGAATGAAAATCATAATTTCAAAGGATTTTATCCTTTTAATATAATTGATAGTCTCATTCTAAAGTTAGTCTGGAAGAAAAATAACAAAGACATTTTTGATAAACATGCACAATATGAGACCTGACTTTTAATATAAAATACACATTTTTAAAAACAATAATCAAAAGTGCTTATTGGAACATATACATACAAATAGAATGCTGAAACAAAAGTAACAATCGAAAAGACCTAGGTACTTATTGGAAAATTGCCTTTACCATGAGGAAAATAAATACCTCTTCTTGACACTGTATTAAAAAATAAGTTTCTAAGAGAATGACTATTGGAGCAAAATCTTATGGGTAGATGAGGGAAGATATAGAGAAAAAATGTGCAAGAATTCGTCTTTGATTTTACAAGATATTTTTCCATTGTAGTAAGAGAAAAGAATTAAGATACAAGAAGAATTTTAGATTCAGTGGTAGAAAAATCAGGAATCAAGGGAGCATGTTTTAACCACAAATGCCCTCCCTTCCCTAATGTCATATTGTATCTGGTTTCAAAAGAAGCTCATCTAGTCAAGATCCACAATTTTTCTCTTTAGTCATATGCACAGGACACAAATCTGCAGTATCATGTACCACAGGTGAGAAGCCAAAGAGATTGTTGATCCACAAATTTATTTGTAAGCTCTAGAAGAACTAATAATTGACTACCAATGACTCAAAAGGTAATGCCTGAATTGTAGTACTTTTCATTTTCCTTTTAGCCAAGTTTTGTTGTGATTTATGTCCTCTCTCTTTCTTTCTCAACAGTAAAGTTTTTAGTTCATTGGCATTGACCTTGTAAGTTTAGTTACAAATTCTGTCTTGAAAATTACTTCAAATCTAAATCTAAATCTATAAATTTTAAGGTTCAAATAAGTTCAGTTTCACTTTTTTGCTTAATTGTATTTCTTGGTGTGTGATGGGTTCAGCCTGGAACAGAAGCAGGGCTATTGAAATATATGAAGAGAGCCTGTTTCCTTGTTTATGGCTGATGATGATTGGGAAGGATGAGAAGCTTTGCAGGAGAGTGGGATCATATGTGACTTCCAGACCAGAAAGGTTTGGATACTGTTCAGAGAAGTATTTAAACCTTATGATGTTTATCTGTCTTCATGGGTTAGCCTTCACAGATCCATTCATCTCCCATGATGGTATTCATCCCACCCAATTTCTCTATGGGATTTCTATGGAATAAGCTGTTCTTGGTAACATTTCTGAAATAAATAGTCTGTTTGGGAATAAATACTTAGACCAAATTAAGGATGAGGGTTCCACCGAGGAGTTTTAAGGGAAGTTAGAAACATTGAGAAAGAGGCCACATCTTTGGAAATTGATAATCAGGTTGATTTTCTAACATGATTAAAGCAGTATCACTGCTAATCTAGACATTCACAAGCCTAGATGGTGGATAGTAGATGGTCCAATCCAGTGGTCAGTATATCTCTGTCTATTTTATGGAGATTGTCTTAAATCTTAAAAGGTATATCATAAATTGTTTAACCCTATAGCTACCCAGTAATGGGTTTTGATTTAGTCTTTCAGTTACTTTTCACATTGTGTCCCTTACTTTTCAAAGAACCAAGAGAACTAGGCAAGTAATAACTTTCATGACCAATAACAGAAGAATAAAAGAAACATCACTGGCTGAAGATTTTTTTTAATTGAAGAATAGTTAAGTTTAAGGCATTTTGAGGACAAAATTCTAGAGATGCAAATTGATGGAGTCATTTGATGAACTATCTAAGTAATGAGTGTCTGAAAACTTCTCTTCTTTGGTCTCCAACAACATAGTGCAGCCCAAAAGTTTGTGTAATACATTAATATTTTCTTTTCAATCAATTTGATTCTTATAAACACTTGGGCAAAATAATATAGAAATACTGTATCACCAGCACTTATTATAAAGTTTGAAATCATTTACTTAAAAATTCTTATTATTTCTAAGACACATTTAGTTCTCAAGTTAGTTCCTTGAAAATCGTTTAGTTTAAACCTGAAATTCTTTTTTTTTTTTTTTTAAGACTTTATTTATTTGACAGAGAGAAACACAGTGAGAGAGGGAACACAAGCAGAGGGAATGGTAGCAGGAGAAGCAGGCTTCCTGCCGAGCAAGGAGCCTGATGCGGGGCTCGATCCCAGGTCTCTGGGATCTGACCTGGGCCGAAGGCAGACGCTTAACAACTGAGCCACCCAGGTGCCCTAAACCTGAAATTCTTATCTTTCTTCTCTGTTTTTTAAAATCTTACCTACTCTTAAAGGCAGAATTCATGATCAGTGTTTTATATCAACGCCTCTGTAACTTCTCAAACCTACAAGAATTTCTCTCTTCTTTGACCTCTTATAATGCATATAATATTCAATTATATTATTAGTATTAATATATACTAGTAATATATAATATATTATTATATTAGCCCCTTAGGGGCTCCTGTTGGCTCAGTCGGTTAAACATCTGCTTCATCTGAGGTCATGATACCAGGGTCCTGGTATTGAGCCCCACATTGGGCTCCCTGCTCAGCAAGGAGCCTGCTTCTCCCTCTCCTGCCTCCCCTGCTCATGCTCTCATTCTCTCTCTCTCTCTCTGTCAAATGAATAAATAAAACCTTAAAAACAAGACTACTAAAAAAATTCAAAAAATAAAATGTGATCTTAGAATTAGAAGTCATACTTAAAAATATTCTTTTCTATTGGCACAAAGATATCCAATGATGGCAAAAGAGATCTCAGTAATACTGTCTCAATCTGTAGATACAGAAAATTAGATAAATTCCATACCATTCGCTATGACTAAGTTACTAATTGACTTCTAGTAATGAGTCCCCAACTAAAAGCAGCTTTTTATGCATGGAAACAGGGCCAACATAAGAAAGAAAATTGAGAAGCAAAGGTGGAAAGACACTGTGTCCTAGAAATACATAATCTTCTGGATCTAGCTGTATCTGAAGTCAGTCCTGAGGTTTTGCTGCTATAGGAGTAGTATTGTGCTTTTTCTCCATTAAGACATACTGGGTTTGAGTTTCATCACTGGAAACTGAAATTGTCCTAAATCATAAAGATCATAGACATATGAAATACTGAAATGTTTATTTTAAAGAGGTTACCAGGGGTGCCTGGGTGGCTCAGTCAGTTGAGCATCTTGATTCTTGATCTCAGCTCAGGTCTTGATCTCAGGGTCATAAGTTCAAGCCCTGCATTGGGCCCCACATTGGGTGTGGAGCCTACTTTAAAAAAATAAAATAAAAAAAGAGTTTACCATGCTATTTTTGCAGTTAAATACAACTAAAAATAATTTTTTTTAAGCTGTCAACCTTTAAGCTCTGGGTTGAAATAAAGGAGATTGAATATTTGGACTATACCTCTCCTCCAAACAAAGGGTAACATGGGCAGAAAAATTTGAATTATGTTAAGAAAAACATTCCACTTAAAAAGTCCTGCCTGTGCTTTGTGAGGCTCAGGGGCAAAGACCATGATTAGATGGCCTTTGTTTGGGAAAACACTTAAAGGGGTTGGTGCTGTACAAGGATAACACAGGAGTTAAAGCAAGAGTAGAGATAACCTTCTAATCAAAACAAATAACAGAAATTTGGTTTTGGAATCAAGTAGCGAGGAAGCAGGGGAAGCAGTTTGAAGTGAGGATTTGGAAGATTAAGGCAAATGAAACCTATGAAAAGTTTCCCATGGCTGGGAAGAATTAATGGATTTTTAGGACGGGAGATCCAATGTTCAATTTTAAGCAATTTCTTACTGTTTTCTGTAATCCACTGCATTAACTCAAAATTGAGTAAAAGGCTATTAAATGTAAGAGGCTTGTGTGTTGAGTTCTTTGGAGGAGATGAACTGATGGGGTCTTGACCTTTGTGAGCAAAGCAGACTGAGGAGAAGAGACGGCAACCAGAGGGCCTGGGAGCATATTTGGGGCAAGGGACAGGGAAGGGGAGTTACGGATACCCTGACTCATAAGGTTGCACACTCCTCTCCTGTTCCCTTGGAAATCTTCAGACATTTCAAAGGGTGAAGACCAATTTATTTGCATATTAAGGAACAGAATGATTCTGGAAAGCTGGGGGACTCTGTTTGGTGGTAGGGGACAGGAGGAAGGCATTTGTTTGGCTAACACTAAAATTTCTCTGCTCTCTTAACTGAGGTAATATAATCCCTGGAGGGGGGCAGAGTATGCCATCCCCAAATATGCCATTTTGTCATAGTATTTGGAACTGTAGACAATGGGGTGAGAAGAAGCAGATACAAGAAAAGCTCTCGCCCCTTCCCCTCTTTGCCTAAAAGCAGGACATAAATTTGCAAGGGTGTCCTCCCTTTCCTCCCTACCAGGAAGGGCTAAATTTAATCACTGGTGACAACTCTAGATAATTAGTCGAGAGATGGCACCAGAGCAATCGCCATAACAAAACTTACTGAAGCAAACTTTATCGTCCATTCATTTCCCTATGTATTTACCTTCCTGCAAATCTCCAGCTCTCAAATATCCAAGTTCTTTTTCTTCATCTTGTCAATTCTCTACAAATTTCTTGTTCTTTGCTAAGAGGCTACACAAGCTCAGATTCTGAACTCCCCCCCTTTGAGTTCCTCATCACTGAATACTCCCATGTGTCTGTGTGATGCCCATGTTGATAAATGTGTGTTTGTTTTTCTCTCACTAATCTGTCTTTTGTCAGTTCGATTGACAAGGCCAGAAAAAAAAAAAGGTTGTTTCCCTCCTCCTGGACCCCCAAAGCAGGACTGAGACCAGCATTCAAATGCAAATAGCTTGTTTGAGAGTGATCCCAGGAAACCAGGGCAAGAAGGGAGAAGGGCAAGGAGAAGCCCAATAAGGGGGTATACATGGGTAGATTATCACATGGACAACAGCAGCTCAGTTCCTCTAAGGAACCTTCGAGAGAGACTCTGTAGAACACAGTCCCCGCAAAAGTTCAGTTATCTGGGTAACCCCTGCCCCTTGTTTGTTGAAAGTGGCTCCTGGGGAATTCAATGTACTGGCACATTCAGTCTGCCCCTGTGGGTCAGGCATGCTCCCGAAGCTAGAAGCATCTTACAGGCAGAGAGAGGCTGCCCTTAAAGGAAAACAGAAAATGGGCACATGGAGGAATTGCTTACCACTCCAAGGGGCTCCAGTGGGCTGAGGACCACAGGATAGAAGGCCATTAACCATATCTTTTCTACCCAGTAATATTTCAAAGGCAGCAGAAAATATTTTCTTCATCAGATATTTGTACTTGTAGAAGTCCTTAGTGGTTATGGGAGGAAATAATAGGAGACCAAGTGTGACCATACAGAAGAAAACTTCTGTATCACTCTATATAAATCTTTATCTGTACCTATATTATTTTAAAAGGTTATGATAGTAGATCCTGGGATTCTTCACATCGACTTCCTTCTATGGACCTTCATTTCATTTTCCTTTAGTTTTAAAAATATTCTTATGAAGTGTTAATTAAGAATGAAGAAATGTTTCAATGATACAGAAAATCCAAAAGCAAATATAACAAATATCCATGTTAATAGCACCCAGAGTTAACATTTCCAAAGAAATGGTAACATGTACAGTATTATATTGCTGTATAAGTAACAGTAAGTGGAGAATCTGAAACTCCTATGCATTGCTGGAAAGAGTAAATTTGTACTTTTTAGACAAAACTTTGGCACAATCTAGTAAAGTGGAAAATGCCTATGAAAACTACCTAGCAATCACATCTCCAGGTGTGTCCATCTTGGAGAAACTCTTAGAAATGCCTGTAAGGAAACATTTGTAAGCACTGTTTGTAACAATAAACTGCAAAATAGTACAGCTCTCTCTCCACTGATTAATAGATAAGTATATTATTTTATTCACAGAGTAAAAGATACTAAGTAGCACATAAAACACTTGCAGTAGCCTGTAGTATTCTTTTTTTTTTTTAAGATTTTATTGATTGATTGATTTTTAGAGAGAGAGTGCAAGCGAGCAGGGGGAGGGACAGTGGAAAAGGGAGAGAGAGACTCTCAAGCAGAGTCTCTCATTGAGCATGGAGCCCAACTCAGGGCTTGAGCTCATGACCCTGAGATCATTACCTGAGCTGAAATCAAGGGTCAGAGGCTTAACTGACTGAGCCACCCAGGCGCCCTGTGGTATTATTATTCTTAAATGTTGGCTGTCCTTGGGGCGCCTGGGTGGCTCAGTCTTTAAACGTCTGCCTTTGGCTCAGGTCGTGATCCCAGGGTCCTGGGATCGAGCCCCACATCGGGCTCCCTGCTCAGCGGGAAGCCTGCTTCTCCCACTACCATTCCCTCTGCTTGTGTTCCCTCTCTCGCTGTGTTTCTCGCTGCCAAATAAATGAAATCTAAAAAAAAAAAAATGTTGGCTGTCCTTTATTACAAGGGGATCATGCTCCCTTACCTGGCAGCTAGTGCTGATACTTGTAATTTTGAGTTTTATTCTCCCCATCCTACTGAAGTCGGGTGTAACAATATGACTGTTTTGGCCAATGAAATGTGGACAGGAATGATTATGCCATTCCAAGCATGAATGAAGAGCCATTGTGTGTCTGTTACCTGCTTCCTTGGCCAGGAGCACACCAGTGCCCCAAAGAGGCCAGTCATTCTGTCCAGGCCCACAGTAATGAGAAATGAAAGATCCAGGGCTCATAGGGCTTCTGGGTGAGACCTAAACCTGTTTGCTATAAATTTAATCAGAGGAGAATGGGAAATCATGCAGTCTTCTGTAGTGAGGCTGCAAAGCCTAGAGGACCGGGCTTTATTCATTAGTATTGTAGTTATACCACCTTCTTATGGCAATAATGGCCTTCTCCAGCTGATGGAAAATTAAATGTCTTTGATTAATAAATGTGGGAAAATAGTTCCTTCTAGTAAATAAGCATAAATGATCTGTAGAAGGTTTTAAAGGAATCAGATCTGGGTGTGGGTACTGGGCCGGCCATTCCTTTAGCTTAACCTCACTGATCCCGAAAGTGGCCCTGACCCAGGGAAGCTCTCCAGATGTTGTAGCTCTTATTAAATAAAATACTTCAAACCATCAAGTCCTTGATGTGGGTTCTAAATTCCTAAGCTTGAAAAAATAGGCACGACGGTGTTGTTCAATGTTTACAATTCTAAGAACCACAGGTACATAGGCTGTTAAACCAGCTTCTGGATCTGTATGCGTGCATCACTCCATAGGTACACTTTTTTTTTAAACTGAAGTACGTACAAAAAAAAAAAAAAAGTATAAGAGTTTGATGATTTTTTTTTTTACAAACTGACTCAGTACCTGTCTCGAGAAACAAAACATCGCCAGCACCCGCCGCATTCCCCCTGGTGACTCCATCCAGCACGATACTTGTCTCGCATTCAGTCACTTCTCCTGCCTTCTAGCAGCATAAACTAGCTCTGCCTGTTTTTGTACGTTATATAAATGAAAAAATTCAGCATGCATATTTTTTGTGTGTGTGGCTGGTTTCTTTCAGACAGCGTCACGTTTGTGAGATTCATCCATATTGTTGTGTGTAATTGTCGATCCTTCATTCTCATTTCATTGCCTGAATGCTCATCGTTTAGTGATCCATTCCACTGGGCACTGTTCAGCTTTCGGCGGTTATGAACAGCAGCTCTTCCAATACAGGGCTTTTGCTCACACGTGTGCGTGTTTCTGTTGTGTGCACGCTCCGGAGTGCTGTTGCCGCATCCGTCCAAGGGCATGCGTGTGTTCGGTATTAGTAACAGCCCAACAGTTTTCAAATGTTTTCAAAAGTTTTTTCTTTTCTTATTTTTATTTTAGCTGTTGTGGTAGACTTGTAGGGGAATCTCGCTATGTTTTTAATTTTATTTCCTGATGACAAATGAATTTCAATATTTAGTTTTTCTCAATCAGTGTAGGTCTTGGCTTTATCAGGTTTCTTGGGTATTTCTAAGCAATCTGGAATTAGCAGATAGGGAATATCCCATGTGGGATAATGTACATTCTTGCCAGGTAAAATGCAAGGAAGGTTGAAAGCAATTATGAGGTTTGTGACCAGCCCTTATCTAGGAGTTATCAAGGAGCCCACCAGAGTCCCTCATTAAAACAAAAGATGCTTCTAGGGCTCTTATCACTTAGGAATTCACAGAAGTTTTAGGAGACTTGTGTCAGTGATGGAATCAAAGACAAATATTAGAACTTTTTATCAGGATGTTCACATTAAAAAAAAAAAGGCAATCAATTTTAAATAGATGGCCACGGATTCCTTTAAAAAGCAGACTTCTTAGTGCCCCTAAGGTGAGAATTTTTCATGTAAGTAATCAGGATGACATCTGTTACATTAGTATTACCTTTATCTATTGTTAGAACATGTGTTTGCATGTTGGTTTTGCTTTTCCTCCACAAATCATAATGCCATTTCTATAATATCCAGATTTGCTATCTTAAAAGTGGATTAAGAATTTAGCTACCTGCAAACTAATAATAGCTACTGAATCCTTCTATACTTAAACAATTTTCCCAGTTTTCCCATAGTTTAATCTATCCTTACTTCAATTTTTGATCATTTTCACAAACTCATAGTCATTGAGTTTTTCCAAAGTATTTAAATTTATTTTTGTAGAAACAGCATTTCTCCCTTTATTTATTCCTGTCTTACCTGTGGAGTTGGGATGTGTCACCCTCGTGGTGTGGGAAAACTCTCTGGTATGCCTACAATTAGGTTTTCATGGAGGCTTCCTCCCATAGGAAGATGGGTAGTGAGGATGAAAATCCAAGCTTTATTAATGGCTTGGTCTTTCTGGTGAAGACACTGAAAATGTGAGGAGATTTTGATACCCTGAGGTAGCACCCACATCTCATCATCTCTGTCTTCTTTTTCTTGCCTGCTGTGTAGCTAGAAAGTCACGACTGAGCTCCCACCATGCACGTGGCAGTCGTGGTGAGGATGATAATAATAATTAAGGATGAGCGGGAAGATAAAAGAAACTGAGGCATTGACATCATAGAACTGCCCAGTCCTGGACTCTGTAAGAAAAGTAAACCCTGATTTTGATTTAACTATAATAGCTGGATGTTTGCTAAATGTAGTCAAAGATAGTCCCTAACTGTTACAACATGTAAGCCTCTCTTCAAGAAATTGTTTCAAAATATAACAATGGAATTATATCAAGGTCCAGACAAGGCATGTGGAAACAAAATGCAGAATCAAATTAGGAAATGAAGAGGGCAGTTGAATGCAATCAAATGATAAAGGTAATTAGGGGCAAGATAAAACATTGAATTAGGTTGTACAATTAAAGACGTCCAAGTCAAGAGAGAGGCAAATACAATCCCAGTGGGTACATACATGGATATTGGAGGCTGTGTTCATGGTAGCAAAAGGAAATAGACCAGAGAAAAGGGAACAGTGTGTCAACCCGTAATGCCCCCTGATTCATCCTGAAAGCATGTATTTCCTGGGTCCTGTATCCTGAATTGGAATCTATTATCAATTAGGTACTATCTCATTGTCCCAATATTTTACTCAATAACTTTTGAGATGGCAAATTATTTGAGCACATCACTTTATAATCACTTGGAATATTTAAAGCTAAATTATGAGA
The DNA here is from genome assembly GCA_028646535.1 of Procyon lotor. Taxonomy (NCBI): domain Eukaryota; kingdom Metazoa; phylum Chordata; class Mammalia; order Carnivora; family Procyonidae; genus Procyon; species Procyon lotor. The sequence continues at coordinate 26,390,341 of CM053610.1, forward strand.
TGATGAAATTAATCAAATCCTTATATTAAGAGTTTTCTTGTTAAATTTAGGAATATCCTATGTGTTTGTCATAAGAAGTTTTGCAATTTTAAGAGAATCTGTCATATTAGAGCACCTGGCAAATTTACTCCATGATATCAGTTGGAAATGAATAATTGACTTAGAATTATGACTTTAAATTCAAAGATGTAATAAAATTTAATTGTTTATAAACAATAACAGAATGCTTAAAAGAACCTCATTAACAATATTAAGTTTGAGCTTATAGATTTCAAAGAGTTACTTCAGAACTTAGAGGCATTTTGCTTTAGGGAGGTAAGTTTGTTGTGACATGCATTAGAAGTACTTAATTAAATTAAATATGTTTAATTGAGGATTGATTATAGTTTAAAATGTTTCAAGGCATTTAATTAAGCGAGGCTAATCATTGTTAATATTTAACATGATAAACTTTAGTTAATTGAATATTTATAAATAGTGCAGGTGGTTGGAGTTGTCACAAAAATAGCTTTATGTATAAAAAATAAGCTTGGAAAGGTGAACTTGACATTATAAAAATAATATGGCTTTTGAACTTGCAACCTTAGTTAATAGAATGTTATTTAGAACCAAAATAATTATAACAAGCTATTTCCACACAATAGGCTTTCCTCGGACTTAATGTAACTCACATTAACATTTTTCAATGAAGATACAAAGATAGAATAGAACAAGGTTCAGGAGAGAAAGATTGGATTTTGTTTTATTCTGTCTTATTTTAGTATGGTGGAAGCAACATAAACATGTATAAAGGAAGAAGAGAAAGCAAAAGATGGCAGAGAAAAAGAGATTAAACACATACACACACACCACACCACATAAACACATAAAACTTTTCTTTCCTATACAATGGACATAAATGTTTAAATGAAGAGTATTGTGTCTGAATGTGACTTTTGAGGAAGCACTGACCTATCTCTAACAGGAGGTGGCAACTTAAGTTAAATTATAAATGCAAGTTCTGATTACGGTATTTTTATGGCCGGAGCTTATTATACTGGAAACTGAAGAACAGTGCAATAGTTTTAATGCTCTGAAATGTTTCAGTACTTCAGGCTGAACATTCTGAGAGTCATTTCTTATATTCATATATTCTAGAGGTATAGAAGCATTAGGACAAATGATTTAACATTTATAGATCAAGAATATAACTTCTGATAAAAATGAAGAATCTCTATTATCTTTTTTTTTAAGATTTTATTTATTGATGAGAGAGAGTAAGTGAGAGAGAGAGCACAAGCCAAGCCAGGGGGAGGGGCAGAGGGAGAGGTCGAAGCAGACTGTGCTGAGCAGGGAACCAACCCTGGGCTCCATCCCAGACCCTGGGACCATGACCTGAGCCCAAGGCAGATGCCTAACTGACTGAGCCACCCAGGCACCCCTCTAATATCATCTTAATAGTGATATAATTTATATGAACTAGGCACAAAGCATAGCAAAATTTACTTCATTGATTCTTATTTATATAAAGGTATATTTTGCCTGTATGTGACTAATCTGCTAAAAATAAAATGATGTTAAATTAGATGGACTATATGATTAATTTAACATCATCCCATCACAGAGTGAGATTCTATCTAAAAAAAAAATTTTTTTCTTTTTGTACTTCCTTTTTACTGACCCTCTACGCTCCTTAGTCAGATGGAACCATACTATCTCAAGGAGAATTGGGATTGTTTAAAAAAAATACTATAAAGAAGAAGACTTCATTGTTTTGACTTCCACCTTGGTTCCTAAACTTGCAAAGGACAAATGCGGGCAAGAACAGAATAGGGAAGATATGGAGGACAAGAGGCTGACGGGCCTGCTCCTGGCCTCTTACCCAGATCCAATCCATGAGTTACCTGGGCTGACAGAAAATCATGTATGACCTTGAAACGGTGGTGCTTTAACACGTGTTAGAATTGCTTGGATGACTTACTAAAATACAGACATTGTGGGCCCACCCCTACAGTTTCTGAGGTGAATCTGAGGTGGCGCTCAAGAATTTGCATATCTAACTTAAGTCCCAGCTGAAGTCAGAGCTGCTAGTCCTGGACCTGCAAACTAGTGACCAAGGAGATAAGAGAATGGCACAGGGACCACAAGAGGATTTGATAAATATGCTTCTAGCTAGAAGTCTTTCTTCTGGCTAGCTCTGGAAAACCCCTGTGGAAGTGCAGCCAAGGCAGGCAGATCCTCTCGTAGCCAATCAAGTAAAAATTTACATCTTTGGGCCCAGGGAAGAGATTTTCCCCTGGGAAGATTGGCCCATCAGAGTTGCCAACTTCTAGCCTATGGTCCTCCTAGCAAAAGTACTTGGCCCTATTCTAAAATTTTGTTGAGACCCAAGTAAACAAACTCTTGGACTCTTTGGAGTTATTTGGAAATACAAAAGCGAAGGATGAGGGCTCTTAATGAAAAGAGGTATTGAAACCTATCTGGTGAAGAAAGACTTAGCACCATATTTGAATGGGACCAGATGTGCCTGATCCTCTCCCACTCTACTCCAAGATTCCTTTCACATCTTAGATATTACGATTCTTTTTCTTACTTATAAATACTTTAATTTTCCTCTTTTCCTCATGCATGTTTTTCCTTATAATCTCTCCTGGTGCTTTTATGAGACCCACCCCTTTCTGACATTAGCCAGAACCACCCAAATGTTCTGTGAGTGGAGGGTAGTTAGCAGCAATTACTTCTTAAAAACAACAACAACAACAACAAACAAAGCCTTGCTATTGTTTCCTACAAACACGTTTCTTAACTCCTCTGTATCCTACAGCATCATCTCCTTCGATGATTGTATTAGCACAGAGAGGATGCCTCTAAATACTTTTCAAGTCTAAGGTATCCAAAAAAGTCCTTTGATTTTTCTCCAAACATTTTCACCAGTGTTGATCTGCAGGGAAGAGTCAGCTCACTGCTGCTCCACAGATGTGAAAGAACAAGTTATGCCAGAAAAATCCTGATGCTAGTCCATATGGAGCTAAATGTAAACACAAAGTCTATGTTTCATAACATCTCCTTCCAATCACGTGACAAACTTGGGTCTGGATATAACATGTGAACATCAGGCATTGAACAAATCCTGATGGCCTATTTGGCAGTCATCGCCCTGGATAAAGATTGGGAAGGAAAACAGGCCACAAGGAAGCTGTACTATGTCAGAGCTTAGCCCACCCCTTTATCAAGGCCCATGCCATGCCATGCAAACTGCTTTCAAAGAGAGAGCCTGGCCCTGCAAAGAATCTGGAATATCTCGACTTGGAATGTATTCATGTCTCTGCACTGAGTGCATTTTCATCAGTATGACTGAGGGTAAAACCATGTTGAAGGTAAGATAAATCCTAAGACTTATGGTTCTTACACAGCCTCGTGGGACCACTGACTGCAGTCACCATATTATCTGATCAGACCATGCAACTAACGATAAGCTAAAGAAATGGGGCAATGTATAATTTTTGAAATAACTTTCCTCTGTGGAAGCATAGGAAATACTCTGAAGAGAAAGAAAAACTTTCTTGACATGGTCAATGTCAACCACTTCCCTGTAATCATGTTTTGTATGTATATGTGTCTTTCACAGAAAAGGACCTTCCAGCTAGTATGACTGCATGACAGACCACCCAATTAAACAATAATCATATCATTATGTTCATGGAATGTGTAAGTCAGGAATTTGGAACAATGAGGTATTGTGTTTCTGCTCTGTGATATCTGGGACCTCAACTTGGAATTTCAAAGGCTGGAGATGACTTGAACACTAGGAGCTCACCTGCCTGGTGGCTGATATGGTGAGCTCCCAACAGGTGGCCTAAAGCACCTACAAAAGGTGCCTTTCATGTGGATACTTGAGCTTTCTCACAGCATGGTGGTTGTGTTCCAAAAACAGGTACCCAAAAAGAATGAGGCATCACTTCTTATGAACTAGCATTGGAAGTCATATTGCTTCACTTTGGTCAGAGTCACAAGCCACATTTAAGGAGAAGAAACATTGAATCTCACTTCTTACTGGGAACAGGGTAGAGGTCTCACTGTAAAAGTGTGTGAGATGGAAAATATTTTTTTCTGTGGTCTTTAGAAAATGCAGTCTGTCATAAACATCATCTCAGTTCTCTGAATCAGAATTTTGGCAATTTGGTTGATTTACTTCTCTTGCCTCAAGTTTGGGACTGCTTTATTGTAGCATGACATGTCTCTTTCTGAAGATAGGATCCTTCTATATGTTAAGTTGTTTTGAAGGACATAGTTAACCTTAATAGATCTTAACAGAAGAGAAAAACCTATTTTGAGTAGAAGCAAAGAAGTTGACTCACTTCTATGGCTCAAAAATGGAAAACCTCCATGATTTTTCTGGCCCTATGGCCCATTTACTTTATCTTAGGTTAATCTGAAAAGCATAGGTAAGATGAAGAGTTCACATTGAAAATTGCTTTGACTGACAGCCGCTAATGTTTGAAAGAAGGATATTTTATGATCAAAGCAATTCTAAAACTAGAGATGGATCCATTTGTGCCCAAGTCAGTACCATTACTGATGAGCTTGGATATATCATAGAAACAGGACAGTTTGTCTATAGAGGTTGCCTCCTGCCTCTGGTGACCTTGGACCAGTCTAAGGCTTTTGCCCTTCTGAAAATACTCCTCAACTTCCAAATTTCTAAAGACTTTAGACTTGGGGGTCCTGGGTATAAGCTTTGGTCTCATTTGCATCTCTTTCCATCTTCCCCAGTTCTACTGATAATCCTAAGGCTCCTCAGCTTTCTGTGAACTTCATTAAAATGGATGTGCAGGAGTGAGCTGGGCCCCTTTCCTGAGTTGCCCCCTCCTCTTTCAGCTGCCCTGGGAGATGAGACAATGGGTTAATTGAGGTAGCTACCTGTATTCAGGCCCTGCCTGAACCTATTTCTCTATTGTTTTTGGACAGTAGTCTAAGTAATCTGCCTCCAAAATATTTTTTCAGAAACTTTTGCCAATATTACAATTTTCCACCAAAGCTTTTGAGGAAAAAAAGCCTTAGTGGATTGTTCATAAAACAGCAAAAGTAATGCACCAGGCCCTTTATATATTGTATTTTATAAAATAGTTATAATGTGTTATATAGAGAGAATTTATATTATTATATACAAATATAATAATTATACTTTTTCTCTTCTTCCCTTAAGATAAACTCTCTAACATCCAGTGTGTGCCTTATGAAATGTCAATCATGTGCTCCAAAGCAATGGAACTGTAAGCAGTAAGGGTCTTGTCTTCACAGTGGGACATGTCATGGCACAGGAAGGCAGTCCTAGTCTTCATATCTTTCTCTAGATGCCAGAAGAAGAGGTAAAATAACATCCTCCTCGATGATGGCATTAAATTCATTTCAAGGGGGCACCTGAGTGGCTCAGTCAGTTAAGTGCCTTCCGCTCAGGTCATGATCCCAGGACCAAGCCCCACACTGGGGTCTCTGCTCAGAGGGGAATCTGCTTCTCCCTCTCCCTCTGCCCCTCCACTCATGCTCGATCTCTCTCTCTCTCAAATAAATACATAAAATCTTTAAATAAAAAAAAATAAAGTCACTTCAAGGAGAACCTATTCAGTGAGGAAAACTAACTTCTTCCTTGCCCTGCAGAACAACTATTTCAGGACATTCATCCTTGGACATTAGATGATGTCTTTGCTTGCTCTCATCTTTAACAAAGGGTGAACATTTGCACTGGAGTCTTGAGGACAGAAATACTTCCATTGTCTAGAGCAGAGGTTTTCAAATTTAGGGTACATAAGATCACTCCAAGTGCTTATTAAAATGCACATTGTCTGCAGGGACCCCACTTCCAGAACCACTACTCCTCAGCGTTACTCTCAAAGTGTGGTCTGTGGACCAGCAGCATTGGTAATAACCCGGGAGTGTGTTGAAACACCAAACTTCAGGTTGTAATCTAGACACAGAAAGTCAGAATCTCTATTTTAACAAGATTCCCCAGGTGATCTCTATGCACATTTAAGATCCAGAAGCAGAAACACTCTTCTAGAATAGTAGTTTGTAGCCATTGCCTGCTATTGTTGTTCATAAGTGTACTATAGGTCATTGGTCATACCTAACGTTAAAAGTAATCCAAAAAAAAAAAAGTAATTTCCAGGAAATTTCAGTTGCACCCCTATTTTTTTCTTCCAAGTTTATTTACTTGTTTTTTAATCTCTACAACCACTGTGGGGCTCAAACTCACAACCCAAGATCAAGAATCTCATGCTCTTCTACTGAGCCAGCCAGGAGCCCCTCAATTACACCTATTTTAAAAAAGCAAAAAAGTGTGTCCTTAAGATAGGAATTTAATGACATTGTTTTAAGAATAACTATTCTAATTTTCAAAATTAATTGCTCAAATATCATAACAAATGGTTGATAGTCATTTCCAATACCAGAATCAAAACCTATAAGTGTCAAAAGCCTTTTTCATTCCAAACAGGAACTAGAAAATAAGAATGAACAGTACTTATTTATAAATTACACTGAGAATAAGAATTTACAAATAAGTGATGAATAAATAAATCCCAAAATAAGTGGAAAAAGAGTATGAGTTCTGTCTAGATAATATTAGTCAAATCATGGAGAAAATGAGCATTCTTATTCTTACTTTTCCATTAAATGAACTATCCAATAATGTCACATGGCTAACTTAGCTGAATATATAAAATAATAATAATAATAATCAAGTTTAGTTTACTAAGATAATATGGAATTGTCAGTCAAAATCTAAAAACTTTTTTTTAAAGAGGGATTGGGGAGGGACAGAGGGAGAGAGAAAAAATCTTAAGCAGGTTCCATGTCCAGCGTGGAACCCAGCAGAGGGCTCGATCTCACAACCCTGAGATCATGACCTGAGCCAAAATCAAGAGTCAGACACTTAACTGAATGAGCCACCCAGCCATCTCTAAAAACTTTTTTTTTTTAATTTTGTTTATTTGACAGAGAGAGATCACAAGTAGGCAGAGAGGCAGGCAGAGAGAGAGGAGGAAGCAGGCTCCCTGCCGAGCAGAGAGCCCGATGCGGGGCTCGATCCCAGGACCCCGAGATCATGACCCAAGCTGAATGCAGAGGCTCTAGCCCACTGAGTCACCCAGGTGCCCCTCTAAAAACTTTTTTAATACAAAACTTCTTTTGCCTGAATATGTTTTGGAATTTCAAGGAGAGTTTCATTAATAAATTCAACACAACTGACCCTTTTACAAAATTGTGTATGTGTGTGTATGTGTGTGTGTGTGTGTGTGTGTGAGTTGACAGGGTAGCATATAACTCTAAAATTTTTGCTTTAGGAACTAAAAAGAACATTATTCAAGTGCATTAACCTGGATTTAAAAATATATTTAGAATACTTCTGACTCCAGATGGCTGCTAGACTCTTATGTATAATATTCCTTCTTCCACATATCTCATTAATATTATCACAAATAAATTATTAAATCAATGTTTTAAGAAACAGAGACTCTGAAATATCTAAGAAGTTGAGAACACTTTATAACATACAATGCATATTAAATCAGATGAAAAGCAATATCTCAAGCCTAAAACTCTGCAATCCCTTATAGGTTTTAAAAGTGAATTTTCCCAGAAGAATGTCATGGAGGCTATTCAAGAATAGATCTAAGATAGCAGGGACGAGGAGCAGAAGAGAAAGTGATGTGGGACAATTGGACTACAGTCTCCATTCCACTATGTTTCTCCAAGAGAAAATTATAAGTTCTCTAAATCAAGTTTCTCGACACTAACGTTTCTCAACTTTTATGTCTAGGTGAATCAGCTGAGGGTTTGTGGAAAGAGGAAGTCTGACTAGGTCTGGAGTGATTTCAGAGGTTGGGACTTTCTAACAATTTTCCTGGTGATGCTGATGCTGCGTGGTCCTAACTGCAAGGTCTGTACTACAAAAATCTACACCAGCAGCAACCAGCTAGAAATTATAATGGGGAAAAAAAACCCTTTCAAAATAACAACAAAACTCCAGAGTGTCTGGAATAAGACTGAAAATAACTCAAAAAAAGAAATATTTAAACTTTTACTTTATTAGTATTAAAGAACATTTGCATAAATAGAGAGAGAGCAAAACCATGTTGATGTGTGGGACAAGGACAAAAATGCTAATTTTGTTGATAAGACTTCCTGCACTCAATGACTTGAATCACTTATCTGGGTTGAAAAATGTTCCAAATGGTTCTTTGATGCTAACAAAAGCACCAAAATTTTTTTGTTTTTAAAACAAAGCAAATAAACAGAAAATCCCTAGGGGAAAGAGACACCATGGGAAAAATGTAAGTAATAATTTCCTCCATAACTTTAATTAGAATATAATTTCTTCCAGGCTAGGTGGGTTATTTGACATGATAGTGTTCTGGAAAACTTAGGCGTTTCCACCTAAGATGTAGCTTTCTGGATGCTGATTATCAGTAATCATGGGATAACCCAAGAACACAGACCTGGTACTTAGCAGTATGGAAAACCATTGACTGTGGCTCAAAGGATGAATATTTGTGGAATTCACAAAATATTTACAAAAGGGCTCTCATTCCTCTACCCAGGAGCCTATCTACATCGGGCATTGAGGACTGCAGAGATTCATTTTACAAGCCCAGAAAGTAAAAACAGTTTTCATGTGCTCCTAATAAAAAAAAAAAAAAAAATGGAAGACGAGGGGAAGTGGGTAATTTGGGAAGAGAAGCATCACGAAGAGTCATGACAAGAAGCCACGAAAATCTTCTGTGGTGTTACGGACTGAAAGTTTATGTCCCTCCCAAGCTCATAGATTGACATCTTCAACCCCAAAGTGATAGTATTAGGAGGTAGGACCTTTGGGAAATAATTGGGCAATGAAGCTAGAGTCCCCATGAATGGGATTAGTGCCTTTATAAAATGAACCCTAGAGAACTCTCTTATCCTCTTTCCAGCTTTGGGGAATACAATAAGAACTTAACAGTCTACAGCCTGCAGGAGGGCACTTACCAGTACCAGACCATGCTGGAACCCTGATCTTGAACTTTCAGTTTCCAGAACCACGAGAAATAAGTTTTTGATGTAGCAGCTTGAGCTAAGAAATGTGGGGTCCTGCCTGCCTATTCCCCCAGAGGCAGTGAAGAAATTGGCTTCTGATCATATTTCTTTTGTTTGAATCCTCCTTATTTTTGTATCCATAAGCTCCACATAAAGCAAAGGATTCACCATGGATGGATACTGTTAGCTTGGAAGGACTGTGCTATAAAATCACAGTGTTGTCAGCCATTTGTTCTCTACTAATCTTTGCCTTCGGTTTAACCTAATTACTGTGATCATAAGAAACTTTTAGAATGGTACTATATAACTTACAAAGCACTCTTATGCATGTGTATATATATATACATATTTTTCATTTGATTCATAAGTGCAGTCTTTGGAGTTATCTTATGAGGGGGAGGGGGGAATGAGACATCAAAATAGTGACACATAATCCTTGTTTTCAAGGGCCTTGAAGTAGGAAAGGCAAGTACTGTCATTTAGTGTCTTTGGCAGGGATTTCTTTCTCTTTCAATGGAACTGGTCTGTCCATTGCATTTGCACTACCTACTTACCCCCATTCATCCCATACCCTTCACCCTCTAGGCTGAGATTCATTCTTCCCAGGGCTCCTACTTCAGTTCCCTCTTCAGGCCCACATCTTATACGTGGATCTGTGTGTGTGACTCACTTTTCTTTTCCTGGGATGAAATGTTAGAATTGCCCATGTCATCAGTCTTCTTACAAAGACTGCTAAAGTTAAAGGTGTATCTATTTTTGTTTTAAATCCATAAAAACATACGTTGATGGTTGGAAAAGAGGTGGTTATTAATGTCTTGAGTTGGCCCTCTGTACTTCAGATTCCTCAAATAGGGATGCAAATAATATTACTTCATATAGATGTTGTCAAGATTATAGAAGTACTCACTAGATACTTAAAAGAGTTCATCATTTGTAAAAAGTGTATGTAAGTGATCACAATTATTATAGAGCATAACAGACCAAACTCAGCAGAGTGTCACAGGCAGAATATGTCAGCTGGAATGTCAGGTTCACAATGAGAAGAGGGAAAAATGTCGGGTCTAATGAGCCCTACAGACAGCAGTCACTCCCAATTACAGAAGGACAGGTCATGGGGACAGAAATTAAGAAACACAAATAACAGAGTGACTTTATCTACCACTTCATTAGTACTGGGACTTAAGACTTCTGACAGCATATCTTTAACTATGATGCGTACTATTACACACACCCAACCTTTCAAATACTAATGCAGAATTCATGACTTACCAAGCTTATCCATGCCTGAAGGCTTTCCACAGACAATCTTGTTCTTTCCATAGAAATTCCAGGAATATATTTTCAAAGCAGGTGTCCAACTTCTGCTAATCATTTGAGAGCGTCTAGACTATAACCTGTAAAAGAAATAAAACACGTTGGGCTCAATGTCAGCTGTCACACAAATGTTCTCCTCATGTTCCAGTGACAGATTATCACAGCTTGTCCCATCAGATAATCCACAGCTACGAGAGGAATAGATGTGTGAATTCCCAAGGAGAAGCTGAGAACAATGATATGAGGTGTTGTGTGTTAATAGTAGGTATACAAGACACTTTAAGGACAAATCATTGAAGAATATTATTTTTAGGATATCACGATTTACATTATATTGTAATATGCCATCTTTATGTGTCTTGTTCCCTCAAATTCATCATGGTAGTGATGCTAAGCATGAGGATATATGAAGCCCTCTCCTCCAATATATGCATCATAATATATCCAAGTTTCATGTGGGGAAGTAGGTTTAACACGAAAATTATTTTCTCTTGGGTTTGATGGCCACTTATATATATCAAAATGCTAAAATGACTTTTTTCTTTGTGTGCAGTTAAAGTTTATAGGTCAGCTAGTCTAAGTTAGAAAGTCTTACAAATATAATGAGTATATTTATACAGTATACATATTGGGACAATCTTTGGGAATAAGGGCTGATCAAAAAGTGGCCCCATGCAAACTCAAAGAACAATGGACTTTGGGAACTACTCCCGCGCCTGCTCAGGACCAGCGAGAGGAAACAGCAAAACCAAGGCAATAAAACATTTCTCTTATTTCCAGGACTACACAGGAGCCTTCATTTTATGTAAGTGAGACCTCTAAGAGCTAGCATAGATTTGCTTTTTTATTTACCTTTTTCTTTTTCAAATGACTTCATTGTCAGCCTTCCCTGATTTTATTTCATTGTTGTTAATCTTGTAGAGGGAAAAAAAATCTTTTGAAAAAACCCAATTGATATATACCTACATTACCAAAAGAAGGCTGTGTTTGCGGTGAGACATTCTATGAGATGTCAACTTTTGTGGAAATAACATTTCAGAATTAGTTAAGGGACAATATAAAGGGGACCAAATAATAGATGTGAGCTGTAAAACAGGCATACCCCACACATTTTCCTAGATGAGGCTTTGCCCATACACCATCTTAAAATAGGCTGATTGTACATGCTAGAAATCAGAACGGAGAAAGTGGTTACAAGAACAATAGACCAAAAAAAGGCAGTGGGTTTGTGCTATCAAGGTACTTATCCAAGGAGAAGAAAAACTAAATTTGAAATTGCATATCATACTGCTCTTGTGTCATTGGTAATATTTTATATGTGGTTAATAGCCATAGGTAAACTAGAGTAATACTGAATAGGTTTCCTGAGTTAAAAAATTAATTATTGCTATTGCAGTTTTAATATCTAGTGACATTTCTGATTCCAAACTCAACAGAAATAATGCTTAGACAGAACATCACAAGCTGAGCTATAGATATAATATTTTTGAATTTCTATGTGATAGTTTCTGAAGAACTAGCTCAGAGAAAATAATTTTATCGATACTATTAAATTGATATAAATATTAATATTTACATCATATTATAATTATTATCAATTCATAATATTAACATTTATGCCATTTAAATCATGTTCGTGTTTCAAGTTGTTCCTACAGGGAGGGGAATTGGGAGAGTAAATGATAGGTAGCTACAGAACGAAATGAAGCTTGAAGAAGGCATTTTCAAGGTAACTTGGTCTACTACACAGAAATGGATTTGGGGGGAAATGAACTGCGAACAAACCATTTCTCCATTGGAAAGTCATTGAGATTTACATCATTCTATGAGCTAGATGCTCTGTTCTCACCTAATCAAACTATATAAAGAAAAACGCAGTGGAGATTCCTCTAAGACCTCTGGGCAAAAACCCATTGGTTCCCCCTTGAATGTGATTGCTGTGAACCTCCTGAGACATCGTCAGTCTTCCAGAGACATATTTAATCTCTGTTTGAGGTTTTACCTGACTTTACTCTGACTTTCTAGGAAATACTCTGGTTTTAGTCTTTGAACAAGCCTGTAAATCTCAGATAATATCATGGGACTCAGATTCACGAATTTCTCTAATACTTTGATTAGAAAACTATATGTCAAGGGGCAACTTTGCTTCTCTTGGAGATTATTTTCCTTTTTCTTGCCTCAGGGATTTATTCCATATATAATATCCATCCAAGGAATTCACTGTTTTTTCCCCCAAGTTTATTATCTATTTTTTAATTTTAGCTCCAGTATAGTTAACATTTAAATTTAAATTTAAAAAATTAAATTAATTATTTGGGTTGATACATTCTATAAGAGATAAATATAAATTATTTAAAAATAATTTTAAAATTTTAAATTAATTTAAATTAATTTAATATTTTAAAAATTAATTATTTTAATTAAATTAATTTTTAAAAATGTTACAGGTGTACAATATAGTGATTCAGCAATTCTATATATTACTCAGTTCTTCTCATGATAAGTATACCCTTAATCCTCTTCACCTTATTCATCCATCCTCTGGCTCCCCCCGTTCCTTCTGGTAATCGTCATTTTTTTTTTTTTCTATAGTTAACAATCTGACAATTTGGTTTGTCTCTTTTTTTCTTCATTCCTCTTTTCTTCATAAATTCCACATATCAGTGAAATCACATGGTATTTGTTTTTCTCTGACTTATTTCATTTGGTATTATACTCTCTAGCTCCATCCATGTTGTTGCAAATGGCAAGAACTTATTCTTTTTTATGACTAAATAGTATTCCAGCGTGTGTGTGTGTGTGTGTGTGTGTGTGTGTGTGTGTGTGTACCACATCTTCTTTATCTATTCATCTATCAATCAATCTTTGGGCTAATTCCATAATTTGGCTATCATAAACAATGCTGTAATAAACATAAGAGTGCATGTATCTTTTTGAATTACTGTTTTTGTATTCTTGGGATAAATACCCACTAGTGCAATTACTGGATCATATGATAGTTCTATTTTTAACTTTTTGAGGAACCTCCATACTGTTTTCCACGAGGGCTGTACTAGTTTGCATTCCTACCAACAGTGCCTGAGGGTTCCTTTTTCTCCATATCTTCACCAACACTAATTTCTCATTTTTCATTTTACCATTCTGACAGGTAGGATAAAAACCCTCCAACATACCTAGTGTCTGTATCTTGTTTTGATATCAAGGTAATGCTGACCTCATAGGACGAATTTGGAAGCTTTCATCCCTCTTCTGCTTCTTGGGATAGTTTGAGAAGAATAGATACTAACTTTTCTTTAAATGTTAGGTAGAATTTACCTTTGAAGCTATCGGGTCTTGGACTTTTTTGTCATTGGGAGTTCTTTGATTACTGATTCAATTTCATTCCTGGTAATTGGTCTGTTCAAATTTTCTATTTCTTTCTGAATCAGTTTTGGGAAGTTATATGTTTCTAGGAATTTATCCGTTTCTTCTAGGTTGTCTAATGTGTTGACATATAATTTGTCATAATATTCTCTTAGAATTCATTGTTTTACTGTGGTCAGTTGTTATTTCTCCTCTTTCATTTCTGATTTTATTTGACTCTGTCTCTCTCTTTTTTTTAATAAACCTGGTTAAAGGCTTATAAATTTTGTTGATTTTTTTCAAAGCACCAACTGGTTTCATTGATCTTTTTTTTTTTTTACGTTTCTATTTCATTTCTTTCTGCTCTGATTTTTATTTTTTTTCTTTCTACTGATTTGGGGGTTTCATTTGTTCTTTCTCTACTTCCTTTAGGTGTAAGGTCAGTGTTTATTGGAGTTTCATTTTGTTTGTTTGTTTTTGCTTCTTTAGGTAGGCTTATATTGCTATAATCTTCCCTCTTAGAACAGTTTTGCTGCATTCCAAAAAATTTGGACCATTGTATCTTCATTTTCATTTTTCTCTACGTATTTTTTTTAGTTCATCTTTAATTTCTTGGTTGACCCATTCATTATTTAGTAGCATTTTATTTAACCTCCATGTATTTGGAGGTTCTTTCCAGATTTTTTCTTGTGGTTGATTTCTAATTTCAGAGCATTGCGGTCAGAAAAGATGCATGGTATGATTAAATCTTTTTGAGTTTGTTGAGATTTGTTTTGTGGTCTAATAGGTGGTTTGTTCTGGAGAATGTTTCATGTGCACTTGAAAAGAATGTGCATTCTGCTGTGTTGAGATGGAATGACCTAAATCTGTTAGATCCATCTGGTCCAAGGTATCATTCAAAGCCACTGTTTCTTTGTTCTGTTTGGATAACCTATCCTTTGATGTAAATGGGCTGTTAAAGTCCCCTAACCACTACTATTATTGTATTACTATCAACTACTTCCTTTATGTTTGTTATTAGTTGCTTTATGTATTTGAGTTCTCCCATGTTGGGTGCATAAACATTTACAATTGTTACATCTTTTTGTTGGATTATTCTCTTTGTGAAATATATAGTTCCTTCTTTCTTTCTTGATGCAGTCTTTGTTTTAAAGTCTATTTTGTCTCATATGAGTATTGCTACCCTGGCTTTCTTTTCACATATATTTGCATGATAAATTCTTTTCCATCCCTTCACTTTCAAATCTTCATGTGTCTTTAGGTCCAAAATTAGTCCCTTGTAGGCATCATATAGATGGGTCTTTCTTTTTTATCCACTGTCACCCTATGTATTTTGATTGAGCATTTAATCTATTCACATTCAAAGTAATTTTTTTTTTAAAG